>RQTK01000027.1:858615-883357 GCA_003991915.1 Elysia chlorotica | reverse complement strand
GGGTAGGAGGCAGGGAGAGAGAGTGTAGGGTATGAGGCAGGGAGAGAGAGTGTAGGGTATGAGGCAGGGAGAGAGAGTGCAGGGTATGAGGCAGGGAGAGAGAGTGTAGGGTATGAGGCAGGGAGAGAGAGTGCAGGGTATGAGGCAGGGAGAGAGAGTGTAGGGTATGAGGCAGGGAGAGAGAGTGCAGGGTATGAGGCAGGGAGAGAGAGTGTAGGGTATGAGGCAGGGAGAGAGAGTGCAGGGTATGAGGCAGGGAGAGAGAGTGTAGGGTATGAGGCAGGGAGAGAGAGTGTAGGGTATGAGGCAGAGAGAGAGAGAGAGAGAGAGGGAGAAATAAGAGCCATTGCAGTTTGCTGCCTTGGTTTTTTAATGTATGTTGTACAAAAAATAACTGCATGAAGAAGGAGATTTGATTAACACATAGAGATAATTTTATTCAATGTGCGCCAATTAGAACATGTCTAAACTATAGTATGAAGTAGAGTCAATTTTTTGCGACTTCAACTGCTCAACCTAATCTGCCATTGCTTGGTGAGTGAGCATGGCCGTTAATAGCCATTTGACAGACTGATCAGTTGTTATCAGAGTCCCATGGGGATGACGGGGCTGCCTGAGGCAGATCAAAGAAAAACCTAAATATCTATAAACCGGGGTATATTCTTCGCCGTGATCACATTAAGGCTCACATCAAAGATCGAGAAAGCTGCCAAAACGTCACAGACAAATGACAGGGACTTGCCACTACCATAACTCAAAAAGTAAGTCAAATATAACACAAGACATCAGTTCTCACCAACTAGAGGCAGCACCAGGGTGTACTTCTTGCTGTGCAGAATCTTCCGCAGAAGAACAAAGTGGTCGATGAAGCAGTTTGTGTCGGGGATAAGGAAGATTGGACGAATCTCCAGCTCGATTTTGGCATGCTTGTGGCTGTCAAGGATAGCCTAAAAATAGATCGATAAAAAAATAAATCAATAAATTAAATATAGTGGAATACACTTCAGTAAAACCTGTTTGGGACAGCCTGAAATTTATTTTGTCACAAGTTTACATTAAACAGGGACCCTAGAAAGAGAAAATTGGTGCTCTGGACAGAGTTCATATAAAGCCATATTTTATCTTAAACAGGTTCCGCTGTATGTTATATATAATTAAAATTTTTGCAACACAGAGTCTATAACGATCAGGTACATACCATAACCTATGAAATATTACAATCTGTAACACAGCTGCAATTATGACTAAAGTTAGATTCGGGTCATTTCCGCATTGGAGTACCATGCTTTAATTTTGTTTCAGCTGTCGGTTGTCCTCTATCAAACGGTTATGAAAAAATGAGTCAATTTTTCCATCTTATTTTTGTTCTTCTTTCCCCCACAAGAACTTCAAAATGTCAAAAATGACTAGGGCAACAATCGTTACATTGTGATAAAATTTGCTTCTGGTAGCATTGTGGGCAGCAACACATCCTAAAACAGAAAATGGAATACTAGCAATATATAAATATATGGATTAAAAAATAGAAATAATGCACAACACAATTGCTCTAAGTTAAGTTGTCTTTTGTTGAATTGTTATGCCCTTGTTATTAAAAGGAATCCTCACATACTCTTGTTCCTTTCTCTTTGTATTTTTCCTTTTTTTTTTTTTTGAAATGAAAGAAGAAATTTTTTCGCAGGAGGAAAAAAAATAATTCAAATACCAATTCTAGAACTCTGTAATACTAATCTTCAAACAAGAAACAGATAAAGAAAGAATAATGGAAACACATACGTCCTTTACTGCTGAAAAACATCATAAACTGAATATTTGCAGCCCCTAAAATTTTTTCATAAAAGAAAATAAATGAATATATCTTTAGTTTTAAAACATTTGCAAATTTCATACTTCTCTATTTTCATGAGCCTTCTCCCTTTGTTTCCTTTTTTGTTTCAACTTTTCCTTCTTGTCTTTTAGCCTCTCAATGTCGTCTTTCACTTGTCCTTCCTTGACGTCATCACTCTCGGAGGCATCATGTTCTATAATCACATCGTCAGACTGGGGGAAAAAAACAAACAAGCTTTTCATCTGTATTTGGCTACTTGTTTGATGTCTATCTTCAGCAATCAGGCTATCTGATACTATAATCTTTGCCACACAGAGAGAGAACATTGATACTTAGACTACTACTTCAGTCGGCCACATGTTATTTTAAACATTAACGAAAAAGTTATTGAAATATGACTTCTCTGGCTTTAATGGATGTACAAAACTAAAGATGCAGTGCTTTATATTTAGTATATGCTCAAGCTGTTGCTGTTTTTTCAACTGTCATTTTGTTGCAGTGGTCGACATCAGACACCATACAAAATGTTTCAAATTGCAGTCTTATAGAAAGTGTCTCAATTTCTTCAAAGGTCTTTATTGGTTCTTTAACTTTGAGTGAGAGTAGCATGATGTTAAACACAATTAAATTCTTATTATGTTTAGTTTTAAAACAAGAACTAGACCGAAAGGAGACCTGGAGAAGGATTGTGGATAGGGGCCTGGAGACGAGAGGCCTCTTTCTTGAGACACCATACGAAACGGCAATGAGTGAAGAGCTCTGTTTGTTATTGCATCATATGCCACATGGCTTAAAGAGGACAATCAATAAAATATTGTTTTGCCAAAATGAAACTATTCCAAAAATGTACGTTAAAAGCTAGTTTTCCTTTCCGGTTATCTCAACAAAGCCACATTGCATACATGAAAGCAGTGAATGTAGACATTTCATTTTAAATATGAAAAGCTAAAATTTGTATTTCTGCAAAATATTTTATTCTATCTTTATTGGTTCAAAAGATATGAATTTTGGAAAAACCCTTAAAATTGTGCAATTGTATTAGCACTGCGACTCTGTTAACTAAATTTCTATAGATACCTAACACGCAAAAGCCGATGCAACGAAACCCACCTCCTCCCCTGAGTCTGCATCCTCTTGCATCTCTGTGTGCAGTTTCTCCTCCGACTGCGAAGGGCGCGGCGCCACAGAGTAATAGTTCCCAGTCTCAACATTGTATCCGAGCATCGCGGGTTCCACCCCACACAGGTACTCGCCAAACAGGCGCAGCTTCTCAATACGCAGCCAGTCTTCTGCCTGCCTCTGTGGGAAACGGTGAAATAATAAAAATCTATTACTATCCAAATTAACAAGCCACTGTTTATCATCGATTACTGGCATGTGACAATCTCTGTACGGTTATGTTTATGGTAATACATTCTAACAAACAAATCATATACTGATCATATTTGAGTCGAAACTACAATATGTTGTAACTTATGGCTACACCTCCATGATTAACCTGAGATCGGCATCCCGAACACTATTACATCCTCTCTAAAGTTTTGTTATAGGGCAGCGGTGATTAAATTAAAATGTTATGTGATTCCCTCATCATGCTCGTCTGTGCCTAGTTTTCCTTTCATTAAAAAACAATTCAGTATCTCTTCAAGAGCTATGTCATAGAATGTTCTTTACATACATCATTTCATAAAAGGAAAAAATATTTTATACTTAGAGGAACACAACAACTGTTACATTATGGAAAGAGTACACACGTTTTGCCAGACTAAAAAAGAATAAGGAAGTATATCATTACAAATAATGTTATAAGAGAAGGATTTCAATTCAATTTTTATATAATTTGCAATAATCAAGTCAAAACTACCAATGAAATGTAATAATAGGACCAGGCACATTTCCTCTTCGTTGTTTATTATGTAAGCTTGTATGAATAACTGTTACAAATAATGCTTTACCTTATCAACACTGGAGTCAGCATAAAATATCTCCTGGGGTGCACTCAGCATGGGAATAAAGCCAGCAAGGGTGGAGTCTTCTTGAAGTACTATTGGCTCATACCCTAGAGAAATAATATTATAAGCGTTACCTACCTGAAATGTCTGAACAAAATGATATTCTATCCCTATCACTGAAACGTGGCAGTGCATTGCTGTAACAGACACTGCATTTGCAAGAATGAGACCTGACCATGCAAAAACCATATTTACATATAAATACCATGCACAGGCTAGTAGTAGAGATAACTACAAGTTATCTGAATCAAAGACATATTGATATTGGTCTAAAACCAAATAGGCTTGAACAAACTTGTGTACTATTAGTACATGACTTTTGCCATAAAACATGTTTTATCAGGACTAAATGTTTTGTCATATTGTAATAAAGAGCATCATTTAGTTAAAGCGTCCAAACCTTTCTTCTTCCAAATAACTCCCACTTTTTCTCTGTTTCATTTCCATTTCATAATTACCTCATAATCTTTTCTTGGAAATTGTTTTATATACATTAAAATCATCCGTGCAGTAGAATATTTTACAAACCTGGCTTTTGCTCTCGTATAAGACAGCCTTGCTTGGTTTCCACTCCGTTAAGAAGATCGCAAAACTTGGCTAGGTTTTCCCAAACGTCTATATGGGGCCTAAGTGATAAAAAGACAAGACTTTAAAAAAAAAGAGATACTTACATCTACTCTTCTAAAACCATTAGCTGAGCATTTCAGAATCTTATTTGCATCACTGCCATGAAAAAGGCACGAAAACAATGTTTAAAAGACGCCACTTTGTTTTTAAGCATTGGAAAACATGTGGGGATAAAAATCATGTGAAGACTACAGACGTTAAATTTGGCAAAGCAATAAAGTACTTTCAGATCAAACGATTGTTTACAGTTAATTTGAATGCACATGACAGCTAAAGAGAAGAAATAAATACATAGCAAAGAACTCTCTCTATATATATTTTTTTAATTTTCTGTGGTGATGCAATAACGATGCTGGCATGCTCAAGGCATCTCACTATTCTTCAAAGGGTAAGCCAATATAGTAAAATTAGGAATAAACATCATGCATCAAATATGTATTACTGCATAAGAAGCCAACAAAAAAACAAAAAAAAACAAAAACAGAAAGTAGGACAAAGTATACATAATTCATATAATTACTTTGAAGCTTATAGCTAAAAGTCTAAAAAAAAAAAAAAAAAGAGCAATAATGATACCTTCATTAAACATTTTTGGAGGGGTCAGATTTGAGGTGATTTTTTGCCATTCACAATTATTTTAACATTATTTTATTCGCTGGCTAAACGTTTGTTATTTGGTCCTCTATATTTGTACCATAATTTCGATTAAAAAAATCATTCCGACCCATTAACATTTTTAGCTTTGTTCTTATGAATCTACCTCATTTCTTTCGATTCAATATGGTGCTACTGAGAAGAAAAAAATGATATGTGTATTGCAATTACTAAGAAAGCATTAAAAATATTATACTTTTGATATTGTGTGGACTAGCAATTACTCTAATGAATATTATATCTAATTTACTGACCTTTCCAGACAATATTAATTCTACAGTAAAAAGATGAAGAAACAGGATTTCAGGATGATGTTATTTTCTCTCTCGAATTTATCTCATCAATAATATTTTCACAAGCTAAAAGAGCAGGAGTGATCCACAATATTGCCATTACCCTGATGTGTTTTTCCCCCCCACAACCATATCACAACTATAGCTATGCTAACAAGATAATTTTTCACAATGTCCAATTTCATACTACTTTGATTTATTCTTTAAGATAAACCGACACATCTAATACAAATCTTTATCACAACTATAGCACAGTGGTGTCAAGCGTGTCATTTCACAGAAATGTAATGTTCAGTCTCCTACCATTTTAAAATTTGTACTAAAACTCTGAACAATTATGGTATATCTGTATCACCAAGTTCTACGACAGTGCTGAGATGCTCACCCTAGTTCTGGTGGTCGGTTGAAAGGCTGCGGGTTCCACAGGTGTGCGTGGCACATCATCCAGTCCACCCAGGTCTTCAGGGCAGGCAGCATGTTGTGCAGGTCCTCACTGAGCAGCTCCAGCCACCCCCCGGCCACGTGGGTTGGGTCCTCACCACCTTGTCATACAGGCAAGTAAATAGGACAAAATAAATATAACTGTATTTTTTTTCTAGCTAAGTACAAAGTGCTCTAAAACTTATTGCCGTTTATTAGAGAGAGGGAGGGAGGAAGGGAGAGAGAGAGAGAGAGGAGAGAGAGAGAGAGGAGAAAGAGAGAGAGAGAGAGAGAGAGAGAGAGAGAGAGAGAGAGAGAGAGAGAGAGAGAGANNNAAAAGGGAGAGAGAGAGAGAGGGAGAGAGAGAGAGAGTGGAAGAAAAAGAAAAAGACGCAACCATACCACCCTCAACAGAAACAGAAGTTTGGATACATCAAAAAGTTCAAACAATATAAATTCTGTTTGCAGTGTTTGAGTAAGACCTTCAGCTGTCCTTACCTTGAGAGTGGGCCCTTGCCTCGGGGCAGCCGTCAGCCTGGGCTTTCTGCTGCAGCTCCAGCAGTTCAAGGCTGCGACGAACCAGCAGACCAAACATCTCCAGGGCAATCTCGACCGCGTGCTCCTGTAGCAGGGACCGACAGTTCTCTTCCAGGGACTCGTCTGAGAATACAAAAAATACATGTTGGTGCATTGTAACCAACCAAAGGGTGCGACGGAAAAACAGCCGGTATCACACGCAAAATACCCTTCTTTTGTCTTGATTTTTTATGAGTCAACTGCAAAGCAACTTCCAGCATAACCTGTCAGAAAATCTCAGTCTTGTACCTTCCTTCCTGCCTCTATTGGCAACAAAGGAGGCCCACAGAGGCAGGGAGGACAGCCCAAGACACATACTGGTGAAACTGATGTGGGTATGATGTGATCCGCTAGAAGAACCAAAGTTCTTATATCTTTTCTTTTTCTCTAACTAGCAGACGGCATGCAAAAATATCAGATATTAGTGTTGGGACCCCCTACTTGCTAACATTGGACGTGAAGAGATCAACCTAACATAGGAGACATTTATCTGGTATGGAAGGTTTTCCTTGCTGTTACCAAACATTGCTTCACATGTCTAAGGCAATGTAATTGAACCCAGTGTCAAACCTTTAAGCGCCGTGTTGTCGATGGAGAACATGTTGATGACCATCAGCTGCAGCAGGCGTGTGCTGCTGAACACGCACGGGGAGTGCTGGATGAGGCTCTCAAACTCGAGAAGCATCAAACTGGAGCTTTCTGCAAACACCTCAAAACTGAAAATAAACAAAGGAGTGAAGATTTTTTTAAATATACCTATAATAAATAGTCAATGGGGCACCTATCAAGTTTTCCATTCAAATACATACACGCGAACAGAACAAAATTCATTTAAAAACAAATTAAATTAAACGATAAACGATAGATTATATTTTAAATGTCATGCTTATGAGCATAAATATCGCGTTAAAAAAACCCAACAACAACAATAACACATTTTTGAAGTGACATGATGAGACTGAACTCTTCAGCATCTTCAAACATGAAAAGAGAAACAGAACAGTAGAGTCATACTTCTTAACTTAAAAGGTGAAAAGGATATTAAATTTCAATAACGAGAGAATATAGATGTTTATTGTCTTGAAAATTGGTTGAACAAATAAATCGTTTAAACAGTCCATATATTTTTTTATTTTGTCAAAACAGGGGACTCTATCCTAACATGACAACTAGAAAGACACAGAATTCTTCTCAGACTTACTTGATGAAAGATACAGAATTCTTCTCAGACTTACTTGATCTTGGTAAAAAGTTTGCCATGGACATTCAGGAACGTCAGCACAAAACGCTTGTTCAGCTGTGAATAGGAAAAACAAGTCCTTTCTAAGCTTTTCTAATTTGAGTCTTTAATATTAGTAATGAAACTAAGAATAGTATTTAAGTGTCTAAATAATTTGAAACTCACAATTCCAGCCAAGTTTTTTTAGTTGAAAACATTGTTTTCAGATTATATTGATGTAGGAATTGTTCATTCTATCTAAAAAAAAAAAAAAAGGAATTCAAAAAGAATATAATGTTTATATAAGTACCTATGCAATTTAAAAAATCCTGTCTCCAAAGCTCTTGACAAAGCATTAATATTGAACGTAAAATGTGTCTACAACTTCCTTGTTGTTAATTGTAATAACATTTTATTTTAAATGATTCAAATTTCATTATGAGCCTGTATTGGAAAATAAAGCAAAAGCTAAAAAAAAAAAAAAAGATCAAAAGCAAATTATGTCAGGATGGATCATAGTAAGAGATTTGAAGCATAACTTCTTCCATAATTAACTTTACTTCTATTTGTCAATGCAACCTCTCTGATCTCTTTCTCTTGGTAGCTTATTGAGATAACAAACTTACCCTTTAAAAATGAAGTATCACATGAAAACACAAAAGGCTCTTTCATTGTAAGCTTGACAAAAAATAAAAAATAAAGACTTGGGGTTGTTGAGTTGGTTTTAATGTCTAACAGTTGCACTATATAGGCTATCCCCCTCAAACCCTGGGGGGTACTGGATGGCCCAACCGGAGACTGCACAGAGTCTATTCAGGGGGTTGACCGTTCTATCCTCTCTTCTCCTTACTGGTTAAGTCAGCTGATACATAAGGTCCCAATATCCCCACTATGTCTCTGTGTGGCAGCATGAGAAACTGTCAGATGTTAGTTTCAAGACCCATCCCCCTTATAGCCTTGCTGCTTATGCCAATCAGTAATAGACCAACAAACCAAACTAAACCCATCAAAACACACTTTGCTCGCTCAACGTACCTCGACAGCAGAGAGAGAGCTCAGGTCTTCTTCCTCGTCTTCCTCGTTGACCTCGTCCTGAGTACTGGTCCCATCCGGCATGACCCAGATTTCTACGCGAGGGCCCTGCGCCTGCCGCTTGCGACGTATGTCCATTCTGTGCTTGCGGTCCTGGAATCTTTTCTTCTCAACGATGTCCACCTAATCACAAGAGAAATGTGGACATCAGTTACTCAATGAGAAACGATGCGAGAAGAACAGTTTAGTCTTGTGGCCAATTTTAAGATAAGTGCTTTACTGATCCTTTTTGGGGAAATTTAATAATAATATAATACTATATAGCACTAGATATAACGCAACACCAACGTTTTTTCATACTAGGCAGAAGAAGCTTTACAATGTTAAAACTAATGACCTGATGTATAAAACATAAATTGTAGTGAATATATACATATACAACTAAAATGTATAGATTAACATGGCATTGGCATATTTCTATATTTTACAGAACCTGGCATGCCAATTAAACCTTCCAGCACTATTACAGTGATGATGTCACCAAAAACATCATCATAATTCATTGTCACCCAAACATAATTATTTACCACATATCTAATCTAGTGAAATCGAAACCATTTGCATCTAAAAAAAAAAACATATAAAACATGTCTGGAATGTCTATACCACTGTTAGCTGGTTGGCAGGAATTGTGTTATGAATAGGAAATAAGGTATTAAAAACTTAATAGACGATTCGTAAAGGAAGAATGAAAATCTCCTATACAGCCTCCCTTTGATGAAAAACATTCAAGATTGTAAAAATCTGTTTACAAAGAACATGTGTTGTATTTAAAGAGATCAATTTAATCCTAAATTGCCACTTCATAATATACAAGAAACATGAGGTGATTGGAGAGGCAATGTTGCTAGGCTAGTAGCAATATCTCATGCTACATCTCATGTTTGCCTCTCAATTCAACATGTTTTTTTTTTTTTAATCATTAACAGCCTGAACTGAACCTTGCCCATAATAATAAATTACAAGACATTTTCACATTACATGATCTATGAGCTTGATGATTTATCCCAACTAAGGAATTCTAAATCACAGGAAAAGAGTATTACTAATACCAAAACTCCTGGACAAAAAAAGGGACAAGAATGATAAAATCTTACCTTTCTCCTGACTTCATCAAATATGGACATGAGAGACTCTCTGGCTGTCAGGATTGGGTTGCTGGCTGCTAAACTTCTCATGTAGTAGTACACTGCATCAAGCTTTCTCCGCTGCGGGTTTTGATAAAAAATGTGAACATTATATACTTCTCATAGGTTTTATTTTTTCAAAAGACCATAGATAATGCTTAACTTAAAATGATTACATTCAGCAGAACGATGGAGTTTTAAAAGATTTGTATAAAAATAGTTCACTTACTGTGTAGACTGCGAGGATAGCAAGTTGATTGTATGGACGGCCATTTCTAGGATGGATTTTCTGTGCTTTCAGGTACCACCTGTGAATGAAACAAAAATAAAATGTTAACAATTTTTTTTCAATATATTTCTGAGTTTTTTTGCTACGTTTTCTTCAGAAATGAAAAGTACAACTTCAAAGTTCACCACATAATTTGATAGAGTATGTACCTAGCGTCGTATACAAAAAGGAATTTAAAATCAAAACCAACCTTAATACAGAAAATAAGTAAGAAACTCACTGGCGAGCCTTTCCATAATTAGTGGAGTCGGACGACTGTTCCCTGTAGCGAGCGATGTCTCCGAGAAACATCATCACCTTTTGGACACACAGCAAGGCAAGTCTGGTCAGGCGGTTGCTGTTTTCAGGCACCATGGGGCCGCCATTGAGAATCTGGTCCAGGTCAAAGTCATAGGTCGCCTGCAATTTCTTGAGGAGACTTTCAAAGAAATGGGTACCCTGAGGGGGAAAAAATGAAAACTTGTATTTTTAGAGAAGGAGTACTAAACAGCTGAGAAAAAAAAGGATGAGCTTAATACAAAAAGAGAAAGTTATACACGAAAAAAACAACATGCATTAACACTGAGCCGCAATCCGTCAGTTTTGGTTATCATCAAAGCATTTTAAAACAGCCTCTTTGTCTATAATATCGTGTTGAAAATTGGATATTGAGAAGAACAAAAAAAACAAACAAACAAAAAAATGAACAAATCTAATAAATTAAATACAGCCTCTATAGACTTGAAACTTAAGTTTAAAAATATCAGGTCCTCAACAACCAAGACCTTTCTAAATGATAGTACAATTAGTTCTGTGACAATTCAAATGCCTTGAAAAAGGCGCACAATATTATTTACTTGTACAGAATGTAAGAAACATGATTCTTCTTTTCTTATCTCAAGAGCATAAAAGAAATGACTCTGTCTTTACAGTTGAGCTTTGATTCAGCTGCTCACAAATATTGTTTAACCACAGGGGCCAACTAGCTATGAAAAAAAATGTTGAACTTTCCCCAAACACAACCATTATAAATAACATCTCTTCAAAAGGTCAAAGAAAATAATTGCTTAGATAATAATGTATCTACGTATAAAATGTATATAGAGTCTAACTTTGCCAGTAAACAAACATGATTAAGGAAAGCATGTGCTGAATCTCGAGACACATAGATTAATTAGTCCCACATTTTGGGAGGTAAGGGTTTTTCTAAACTCAGGTACAGTCCTGAAACTCTGAAATATTCGCATTTCCAAAGTTGATATGAAATTTGGTACCACTTGTTAAAGTAATGAAAGACTAACAGCATTGCTATGTCTAAAGCCTTCATGCTGAAAAAAAAAGCTAACAGATCAACATAATTATCCAAAAGTAATCCTGACCTCTTCAAGAACTTCCATGAGCCTCTGTCTGCCCCCAGATGAGCTGCCTTCCTCAGTCATTCTGCGACGATGAGTCTCAATTACCTAAGAATGCATGTAAAAATAAATGATTACAACAGTTACTGCTAAGTCAGAAGTATCAATTGGCTTTGGAAAAAAAAAATTCTTTGATTTTTCTCACACCTCACATTGTGTACAGGCTGTGTTTAGTCGACTTAAAGCACAAACATTTTCATAAAAGATGTACAAAGTCAAAGGAAATACATGAATTAATGTATTTGCATAGATCTAAACAAGCCAACAATCATTTGGTACTTAAGTATGTGCACATAAAATGTTTCTCAAAATGGGTTGTGAAACAAGAGACACTCTTGTGCTGGAATTTCGACTCAATTGATGGCAACAACTGAATTGAACAAAACGATCTAAATACCACACTGAACATATTTGAGAAAACAGCTTATCCTGCAAGCTGCATTTGTCAATGTTTGCTACGCATAAATTTACGAATCTCTACTATTATCGTCAAAAAATTGTAAACACTAAATCTAAAAGGAGAACTAAGTAACATTCCTCTTGAAGAAAATTCTTTAAAATCAACACTAGGCTCATGTGCCATTGAAAACGTAGCCTCTCTCCAAATCTATACAATCACATCATGCTATATAAGCTCACCTGATAATACACAGACTTCCACAGGGCCTGCTCGACTCCATGCTTGTTAGCGACCTCAATGTCAAGCAGAATCACACGCTCTAGACGACTCTGAAGCTCCGCTCTGAGAAGATAAATTAGTTCTAACCTGTAAGGATGCTTCTTAACAATATCACTAAGAAAATATACGTTCATGAAATGATCTTGTACTAATACCCAGAACATAATGATATTTGGAAAATTACCTACACAAGGAGATTGTTTTGAAAAAGCTTTAGAATGTATTCAAATTTCAGACTTCTTAAACATAATTCAATTTTTTTCAAAATGAGAAACCTGGAAAATACACTTTCAATATGCAGCATAAATATAAATAATAATAATAATTTTTTTTTTAAAACAAAAAAACATTATTACAACAATTGCTTTTGAGAGTTGTTAAAAACATGACCAAAAATCAAATGCACCCGCCATCAATTTTCCAGGCGATGTGGATTGAATATATGGTTACTATTGCCTTCTGTTTTTGGTGCCATCTTTGGTAAGGATTACTTTTTACACTCACTTAACTTGTATCTAAGTATAAATATAAGACAAGATTATTTAAGAGGAGCAAGTCATTTGTTACTGTAAAAATAATTCCAGTTTTAAGAAAACTAAAATTCTACTGTACCTGATCTGGTTGAGCATACGAATGCTGTCATCCGAGTAAGGCCGGCGAGACATGATGTTCCCAAGCTGGCAGTCGAAGGGGTGCGAATCTCGGAGGATCTGCTCTGCCATCATGCGCGACTGGCTCCTGGAGGCTGCTGCCATGCTGTCATTGTCTGCATCCACACTGCAGCAATAAGGGCACAAGCATGGGATGGTTATAGTCATGTTATTGCCTTTCAGCGATGGAACTGATAGTTCTTAACAATAACAACAAAAAATAAGAACTAAGACAAACCCTGTTTAAGGTAAATCATGGCTTCATAGTATATATTGTTCACACACAATCCCCCTTATTTACCCCTACTCCACTGTTAAATACAAGCTTGAGATAAAATTAACTTTTAGGCTGACCCCAAGAGGCTTTTCCATGGCAAATGAAAAACTAGACAAAAGAACTTGAAAGATGTGGATGCCGGCAAAGGCTCAAAACACTTATTGAGATGACAATCTAAAGCTAATAATCAATATTTAAACACTCAGTTTTGAGATGTCCAAATATACAACAGAGACAACTTGTAAGGCCTGAAGTCCAAAAATCATATTTTCAATTAAATATAACTAGTAACAGATTATTTCTTCTTTATGCAAACAATACATAATACTGATTAAGAAAAAGAGAAACTTCAATACAATGTACTAAACTTTACTTTAACAAACCAACAAGAAAAATGTTAAAACATATTAAACTTCAATACAATGTACTACTTTCACAAATTAACAAAAAAGCTGTTAAATTGTATCTATGCACCTACTTGTTGTAGAAGGGAGGAACCATGGGAGGCATCTGTGGGTAGCCGAAGAAGGCAGGATGAGGATGAGGAGGCATGGATCCAGGAGGAAATCCCCTCATGTACGGTGCTGGAGGCATGAAGGGAGGCATGCGCGGTCTGTAGCCATACATGGGAGGGTAGTCTGGAGGATACATGGGATGAGGGTACCCTGGCTGAGGGTGGGGACCTCCTCCCACCACATTCTCTGGCGAGGGAGGGCCAAAGCCCGACCCAGAGCCTGGCGGTGTCTGAGAGTCCACTCCCTCAAACTGAGGTGGCACCGGGTTTCCTTCAGAGATCACAATAGGCTTGGATGGATTCTTTGGGTCAAACAGCTGCTTGGCTCCGTGGATAGGACCACGCATGTTCATGCCTCGACTGCTGCTGCCCTCGGGGTCTTCCAGGCGGTACTGGTGCTGCTGCTGGATCAGGTGTCTCTCCGCCGCGCTGGGTGTGCTGCTGGGGCGAGGCGGCTCTTGGTGGGTCAGAACTGGCATCTTCAGCAGACCCCTCTCCCTGGCTTGAGGTACACAGCGGTCTTCATAGTCCTCAGACATCGCTCGGCCTCCAACCTTCTGGCTATCCCGGCCTCTATTGGACCCGCCTTGCCTCTGGCCTTGGCCCCGCCCTCTACCACGAGAACTGAACCCAGTGGACGCATCATAGGCAGGATTAACCAGGCGCTGATCTCGAGGTTGTTGATTGCCTTTGTGGTCTTCATGATGCTTGCCCCTATCTCTCTGTCCAACGTTTTCTTCTCTTCTAGAATCTTCGGCATAGTCCCCACTGTGAAGCCTCTGTTTGTCCCTTCTGTCTCTCTGATACTGGGGCTCTTCTTCATGTGAAGTTTTACTGTTTTTTCTCTGGCGTCCTCTCCCTCCTCCTTCTCCATTCTTTCTCTCAAAGCGTGGGGATTTGTTCCCTTGCCAGTCGGAATGGCTGTTTGGCCATTTGTCTTCATCATCCCGCCAGCTCCTGGCCATGTTGTTCTGGATGTCCCTGTCCCAGTCCTCTCCCCCACTGTCCACCGTGTATGACTCCAGGTTCTCATGGCTCGGGTGCCTCTGCCTGGTGGAACTTCCTGAGCCTCCGGCCTGAGGACTGATGGCCACGTGGCGATTGTTCTGCCCCACGGTGACCTGCAGACCAGACCTGTGTCCCCGGCCACCCTCGGCAGGACCAGCCTGCTGCCCGTACCTGTGTTTCTGGTGATGGTGGGAGCTGGTGTCTGGCTGAAACTGGTGCTGCTCCCTGTGATGACCATGGGATTGAGAATCTTTAGATCCACGTCGGTGCCTGTGTCTCCTGTTCCCCCGCTCACTGCCAGTTTCGTCGCCGTGGATACTGCTGTGCACTGAAGAATCCCGGCTGCCATGACGCGACGTGTTTTTCCTGCGCCTGTTCCTCCTTCCATGAGTGCCCACATCCTCTCTTTTGGGCTGGTACACCCTGTCTGGGACGAGGGACTTCTGAGGATCTAACTCTGAGGGGACTTCTATATTTTCTGGCTTGCCTGATGGTTTTCCGTCAGGGTAAGCGTCTAGGCTGCTGGTCAGACGTTGAGCACCATCGTTGATGAGCCGCGCCACTTCCTCCAAGTGAGCCTTCTCCACCTCCGCGCCCCAGTCCAGGATGTGCTCAGGCTCATCGTCAGTGAAATCGCTGCTTCCACTGTAGAAAGATCCGTTGTTGCTGGCGACACTAGCCTCACTGCTGATGCTCCCTGTTCGTTGCCTCCTCATACCCCAGTAAAACTTCTCATTGTCCCTACCATTGCCTTTCCCTGTGGGATCTCTCCTTGACTTCTCAAGGTCACCAGACTCGTTCTGTGCTGCTGCAGATTTGCTACTTACCCCCTTACTCCTTGGAAATGTTCTACTGATGACTTGTTCAGATTCCTTTCCTGGCTTGTCAGATTTAATAGGCCTAGAATCATTTGAGTTTGAGCGACGATTTCTCCTACATGGCTTACGCCCCATCGTTTCAGCTTGGTCTTGATAAACTTTTCCCACTTCTACTTTTTTTTCAGCAGAGACATTCTCTCTTCCTGTATTACTCCAATGATCTAGTTTTTTGGCACCCTCTTTGTTATATTTTGAATTACCTTCATCCACACAATCCGATATACTTTCTACCTTTTTACTTTGCCCCTGTCTCTCTTTTACTTGCTCCACTTTCCCAGTGTCTTTCCCATGCTGCGGTAATTTCTGCCAATTTGAGCTCTGCTTGTCATCTTTAGCTGGTGGATTATTTGAATCATGACTTTTAAGGGAGTCTGAATACACAGGGGTGTCTTTTAGAACAGTAACTTTCATTGCTCTCCCTTTGCTTTGGACTTGGACTTTCCTTTGGCAGTCCGGGCTGCCTGAGATCACTATTTCTGATTCCGGTTTAACTGTATCCCAGTCTCTGTTTTCCTTTCCCGCCTCATAACTGTCTGTCTCAGCTGTCGCAACTGGGGAGCTCTCCTTCTCTTCACTTCTATTCTCTCTGTGACCCATCCTGGCTCTCGGGACGTACACTTGGATATCAGGCCTCTTGCCTCTGCGCTTTTTGCCATTATCTTTCTCTCCTTCAACCTGACTAGTATCACTTTGTGATTTCTTAGTTTGAGAATCTGACCAGACATTGGACTCTTTGATCTCCCGTGGCGGTGATTCTATATACAAATCATCCAGCCTCTCAGACAGACTTTCATCGGCTATTTCTCCACTGCTCTCCCGACTGAAGTCTCTCTCAGCTGAAGCATCCCAGTCTTCCTCCTCACCTTGTCTGTGCCCTTTCCTCCCATCAGTTTGAGAAGAACCCTCCGTGATGTTTTCATTTCTCTTTGCAGGTTTCCCTGTAACGGCAGAATGTCTACCAGGGCGGTAAATCTGTTGGGCTGGTCTTCGAGACTTTTGCAGCTGCGCCACATTGCCCTTTCTGTTGTCACTCTCTGCATCTGGTGAGACCACAAAAATTTCATACAGTTTTAAGATTCATTATAACAATATTTTACAATTCGTCCATGGTAGCTTCAGCAAATATGGCCAATGCTAGTGAGTTCACTTGGAGGACATGATATACTGTTTATTCACACTTTGTTTTTGTTTTTTGTATTACAATTACTGACATGCAGGTCACTAAAAGTACTTGTACCGGAAGTAAGAAGATTGTTAAAAAAAAAAAAAGGATTTAACTCTCATGACAAAAGGAACATAAAATTTGCAAAGACATTAAGGGGACTAAAAAGGCACTTGTAACTTATAATACAAATGACATGAACTTTGTGGCCCATTCACAACAAGATTTTGGAATAAAAGAAGTGGACTAGAGATTTTCATCGATGATTTTGAAAAAAATTGGCACATAACATTCTTGTCGATTCTTTACTAAAACATACTTCTTTACAATCCTTTACAGAGTTATTTTAAATGCAAAACAGTCTTTTCTTTAATACTTCTGAAACAATAAAAAAAAAAATCACACTGTAGATCAAAGGCACAAAAAAACACTTGGGTCATAGCTATGGCCTATATATTTATTCTTGGCTGTTTCTTAGCCTTGTTTGTATGCAGGGGTCTATGATAAATTTTCTTTTTTTTTTTTTATATAAAATCCAATGACTCTGCCATTGTAGGACTAAAATTGATTTTTTTTTTTACATCTACACAGATTTTTTGGATCTGGATCTAGACAGTAGACTGGGGCTGAGTCTCTATACGCATGATAATAAATTCCACATTCTGCCATTTCGTGTACGTATATATAGTGCAGAGATGGGAGATACCAAGACTCCTGTTTCAACCAATCACATTATACTGACACTGACCCAAATGGTTGGGGACAAAATTGGACAAATAAATTTTGTTCGAACATGGGTTTCTAACCTAAGACCTCCAATAAACAGTAAAATAAGAATTAATATTTTGTGTCCAAACACAGAACTTTATTTGAATTAAAACCACTTTAAAAATGTAGTCTTCATCAGGTGTGTAGAGAGCAAATTTTAGATTGAAATGCATGAAGCATTAGTGTGGCAGAAACACTTTAATTAGATATAGACCTGCATGTGAGCCCTTTAGAAGCAAATTGTATTGTCTGAACTTTTTCGCACCCATCACCATGCCCAATCTTGAATTAATTTCAACATTAAAAGAGGACACTTTTTAAACCTTGGTCAGTTTAGTAAGAATTTCAAAGTTAACTGAGTGATTGAAATTTGTTTTGTCATGTTAAAGCTATTAAAAAGTGAACAAAGATCTGTTTGAAACTGATTTTGATATCCGAAAGTTAAGAATAAATTTGCTTTTTAAAGATTTTTACTATCCCATTATGGTCTCAGCCAGTCAGCAGGAGAGAGAGAGAGATCGGAAATAAATTTCTTTTTAACCCTACAAGTGTCGCTAGTATTTAGTGTGTGGTGTCTGGCTATATTTGGTAATTTATATAGGGGTCATAAATTGGACTGGGAGGCAGCAAATATTTATTATAAACCATAAAACCTATACACTTTCTGAAAGCTGAAAGGGTCTAGAAAATTTTGAAGCGGGTTTCGGTACCATACAAGTGTTTTGTGACCTTGACCTTGGCCTTGAAATGCCTAACCATAAGTTTTTAACCAAAAGTTGAAACAAAAATTATCTAACTTAGCATGCTTGATTTAAATTCGGAATAGATACACTTCTTGGTTTTCTGACAGTGGAGATTCCTGATGAGCTAAAAATTATTGTCCGACAATGTCAGCAATCTGTAAATACTTTTTTAAAATCCACTGTTGGCGCTTAACTGCAGCCGTTGATAGTGAAGTGATAGAGTGGCAGATTGTTGACATGCCTATAATGAAGTCACTTGAGTTTTGGCCGTAAAAATTTAGCCGATCTGCTGTGATTGTCGGAAACCTGACAATTGCCAACACACATGCAGGTCTATATATAAACACTCGCTCAAGTGGTAAAGCGTTTGTCTCCCGATTGAGAAGTCTAAAGATCGAAACCAACGATAGGGCAAATTTTTGTGTTAGGTTTTCGTCTCCTACTGGTTAGCCAAGATCTATATCGGTATCAGTATAATAAAGTGACGATGAGACAAGAGTCCTAGAATCCCTGAACTGTCTTCAGTGTGGCACCATGTAAAATTATCAGACAGTCCTCTCGGGAATTGTCCTTATTTAGGAAAGAGATACAAAGTTCTACACTCCTGTAGAGTACTGAGTAGACTAGAATAGATTTGTAGGCCCTCTAAATTTAGATCTAGACAGGCCTACAGACAGGTCCAGAGGACTAATGCTGTACTTAGAACTAGAATAGATCAGAATGTGATACCAAATGTTTAGATTAAAAATCCAGGGGTGTGCAAGACTGACAAAAACGTTTACCATATCGAGAAGCGAGGACAATCTTTTTTATATCGTCATAAGATATCTTCACAATATCAATTTCTTGCTCTGCTGCCATTATTCCAAGAAGTCTTTGTTTTGTTTGCCTCTGGTGTAGAAGAGCTAAAACTCTTCAAATTTAGGCAGTGTTAAAAATAGTTACTGATCCAGGAAGAGAAATAATTTTATTTAGGAATCTTGTTCTCATGAACCATGAATGTTTAATTGAGTTTTTTTCCCCGGTGTGTTTAAATTTAGGAAAGCCCAGAAAAGAAATAATATAAGCCGTTGTACAACGGTCGACAGAAAGACAAGCTTTCTGGATCGATATGAAATAAGAATATTTTACAAAGTTAGTTGATTTTGCTGCGCTCTGCATTACTTTTCTGAATAGATTTTGGATAAATTCCAAGTTGAGCTGTCTGAAGAGGTGCCATAGCCTAGATCTAAAAATTGCAAAACCAGTAGAGATCACTGTAGCCTACTATTGTCAACAAATTCCGCCACTAAAAATATACTTGGACAATAGGCGCCTAGGAAGTCCTGACTTCACACGCCTTAACTGATGTGTCTAAGACAATGATATAAAGATTACATTTTCTATACATAAAGAAACACAAAAAGATACACACAAAAACATTAAGTTTAAACTTAAACAGTTTTACGATGGTGCCGTATCCACCTATTTAGGAGTACCTCTATGATCCGTATAACGTTTTCTTAACAACAAGAAATTTTTTTTCCAGCTCTTTGTGAACAAAAAGCCAGTTTCTCATTCAATCTCAAAAGAGAACGAATTTTAATTAAGTGTCGGCACACAACGAAATTACTAGTAATCCTCTCAGCTTTGTCCAATCAAGAATAAGACATATTTATATTCACGAATATTGTGGGTTTGCGTCGAGTTGTATATAGTGTAATCGGTTCCAAAACTTTCTAGATCACAAAGAAGGAAAAAAAATAGTGGGGTATGGTGTTGGGGCACAAATTCAAAATAATATTATGAAAGTAACAAAAACCGTCACCGTAAAAAAGCGTAATGAATACTGCTGACTCCTAGCAATGTAGACAAGAAAATTGAAAAAAAAGGACTATTTCGAGTAATCTGACAGTTTGAGATGATGTGTGATATATAGGTAGAATTGTATACCGGTAATTGAATTTTTTAAAGACCACAAGAAACCCCATAATGCCATAACAAAAATTATTTATTGGGCCGCCTTTCCTGAAAGACGAGCTGCGATCAACTATAACAAGGATCAAGGCAGGCAAAGCAACAGGTCCAGATACAGTTAATTATGATTGGAGATATATACTTGATGAAAATGAGAGGGAGAAGATCACAATACTGATCAACTATATCTTTAACACGGGCCATATTTCAACATGGTTACAAATCAGACACACCACTGCGAACAACAAATATAGATAAGAATAATTGGCAAATTAAACCGGAATCAGCAGAAGAACAATGCGAAAAAAAGGAAAAAAAAATAAATGATATCTCTATATATTACTCTTATTGAACGTAGACTGCACTTGAAGCCCCCAAATGTGTATATTTGTGCTTTATTAATTACACCAAGCCATTTGACAATAAATAAACGACCAACGTATTTGAAGGAAGACGGAAAAGACTCAAACACACAAAAATCATCATGTACATAAAATAAACCACTTCAAATAATTATGCCGATGAGTTGTATTAATCACAGAGGAATAGTGAAGACGTGCAATAACTGCTAGACATTGATGAAAAAGAGAGCAAGAAGAAAGGACGGAAAATAAAATACTAAAACACAGAATTGATGATCGTCTCCATTAAAGGAACTACATTCAAACAGCGTGAAAGGTTCATATACGTTACTTAAAAATCTATTTAAAAAAAAATAGAAGCTTAAGAAGTTTGGGTATTTCTACGTCTATAGAGAATAAGCTACAAAACAGAATAACCAACGAAGAAGTCTTGAGAACACTTGGTGTTATAGGAGAATTATTAGAAGGCTACGACATCACAGACTGTCATAATTTGGCCACATAGCAAGACACGAAAGCCTCGCTCAAACAGTCCTTACAGACAGAATGGAAGAAAAAGGAGGGAAAGGCAGACTCAACAGGAAATGTCACGATGATATAAAAGAGTGGACAGTGATCCAGCTATTATGCCAACCTCAGACTGGCACAGGATCTTAAACATAATAATGACAAGCCAACCCTGTATCGGGAAGGTTCAATGATCAAGAATTTCAATTTCAAGTGATAAAAATGATATATCTCATCAAGAATAGCACAGGCTTAACTGGTTTAAAAAACAACTTGTAAGCAGTTTTAACAAACAAGCGCATCTCCATCCAGACAAATTGAAGACACTTTTAAGAATTAAGTGAAACCATTCTTGTGTATGGATACGAGACTTGGGTGGAAAATCTCAAAACAAACAGAAAAGAAACTGGAGGCCGCTAAACAATATTCTCTGAATATCAGAATCTCGTTTACGGCAAAAAAGTGTGGTAAAAATTGTCTCTCGGAAAGGTAACAAGATCACACTTAATTTGTATACATTATGAAGTCACCAAAAAATCATTTTAGTCATGTGATGAGAAGAAATAAGCTGGAACATCGTATGCCAACTGGAATGATTGAAGAGAAACAAAGCAGGTGGAAAGGCCAGAAAAATAACAAATTAAAAGCTTGCATACGGAAAGTGATGGCGGCATTGAAAGCGGAAGGTGTGTGGAGTGTCATAGTCGTTACCGCTACGACGCACATTAGGCCTATTTAGAAGTGGTAGTAGCAGCAGCAGCAGCACTATTAGTAGTAGTAGTAGTAGTAGTAGTAGTAGTAGTAGTAGTAGTAGTAGTAGTAGTAGTAGTAGTAGTAGTAGTAGTAGTAGTAGTAGTAGTAGTAGTAGTAGTAGTAGTAGTAGTAGTAGTAGTAGTAGTAGTAGTAGTAGTAGTAGTAGTAGTATCAGAAGCAACAGCAGGAGCAGCAACGGTGCTTGGAAATAAAGATCTTCCCGGATGTCGCATGCGCATCTAGGTTAATTTACTTTATCTGCGTTGTTCTTTTTTAATGATATTAACCTACTTGTTCTACTAAACCGGGTATCAATCATGGCTGTAACTTAATATACCTTTTTAATTCGGTACCGGATATTCCCAGTAATATAGAAAAAGCATCCGGTAAAATTTGATGGGAGACCCAGATTTTTTTTCTTCATACGTGTCTGAACCCTTTTAAAAGTGACGTTCAACTACAATACTCGTATAGCACCAGGAAGTCTATTGAAACATATCTGTTTATTCTATAACGTTATTTCGGCCACTTGATTAATATCGAAAAAAGTTATATTCATTGTTGGAATGACAATGTATAAGAGTGTCATTTATGTTATTAAACTCAGTTTATTGTTATTTTGGTCGAAGTACACCATTTTATATTTTTCTAAGTGTCTATCTTGTTATACATCTACCGTTATCAATATCGGTAGAAATGTCCGTCAATTAACACTGACCTTCATTTGAACGCTTTATGTCGGCGTTAGGCGAAAACAGTAGAGCTCTGAAGGCTCTAATGACTTAGGCTGACATTTTTGCTGGTATAGTAATCGTTGCGTTATACCACTCTTATGTCCTTTTAATTTTCACTCTACTTTAATTTATTTTTACATGAAACTCTAACGAAATACAGTGCTAGATTTGAAAAATAGAACACCTTGCCCCAACTTACGTCAGTTTATATTGTTTGTACACATTTCGATTGTATGTGCTACGTGATAAGTGCAAGAGACAAGTCAATAGTTTAAAAAATGTAATTTTTGCTTAGTATTACGTCTCCTAGGCTTTCCGAAAAATCCGAAACGGAGACGAGGACACCATACAGTTGAGATCCGAAACGCAGATCCCCCGCCCTAGTCTTAGTAGCAGCCTCGAGCACTAACTGATCAAGCTACCAGTGCGTCCTCAGAAACATGTGGAGGAAAGCCAGCAAAGATGGCCGACCATGTAGGCCTGTAAGTGTATCTTGAAGAAGGTGCATCTAGTCGTGCTAGGGATAGAGCATCCGCCTCCGAAGCAAGAAGTCCGTGGTTTGAATCTTATACGAATCACCTTGCTCTCTACTGGATGGGTCATGTGTCCATAAAACGTGGCCGATCAGGTTCGGGTATACAGATCTGGAGTTCTGTCGGCGTAGAGAGTCTTTCCTGGAATCTGAGGAGACGTTAAAACAAGGAGATAATTTAGCTCTCTTATACCAAAGTTTTTCATAATCATCTGGCTCCGAAGCGACCGTGCACAAAACAGAGAGTGTGTCTGTGAGTTAACGACCACTTTGAAAATGATATGATGCAGAATGGTTCAAGCTGATACTACTAGACACTATACCGCACACACGCCGACTGTCGGTGTGAGTAGATTTATCATGACTAAAATGGAGTCACGTGACAGGACCATAAAGTATGATACATTATGACTGGGGATCACTTCTTAAAGATACAACAATATTAAACAGAGAAAGAAAATAATGTGCTCATGAGGGAAGTGGGGTGGCAACTGGCTCAAGTGGTAAAGCGTTGGTTTCCATATTGGGATGTCCGCGGTTCGAATCCCACGATTGGTCAAAAATTCGAATTTCGTCCCCGTACTGGTTGGACCGGTGTCAGCATATTGTGATCGACTGAGACAAGAGTCCAGGTCCTCCAACCCTCTCTCGTGTGTGGCAGCATATCAAATTATCAGACTTCAGTGGAACGTCCACAATAATAAATAACCTACATAGTGCTGGCGTTGGGCGTTGAGTGAGCAACCTACTCAACTCAACTCAGTGTGCCTATGGGCGAGAGTAAAATAATAATCAAATAAACAAACAACCACCAAATACCACAACGAGCATTACAAAGAAATGGGTGATACAAACAACCAGTTCGAGGACTAATATCTCTCTGCGTTGTGTATATTTCTCAGACTATGATGCCTCTGTCTAAATAATGTATAATCTCATGGTTTGTAGAAAGTCTACGCGTTTTTGCGTGGACATAAAATTTTGTCTTAAAGATTAATGTGAACGGAGAAAAAACTTTTTCAATAAAAATGAAAAAAAAACAACAAGAAAAGTTGTTTGAAACAAAGAATGTTCTTCAATGATTGATATTATTGATATTCTATGTAAGTTCAAGTAATACAAAAAGCAATACATATCGAGCAACATGACAAATCTGTTTTGCTAGATCTCTTTGTATAAATATCTAACGGCCAATCAGGTTCTGCAGAGGTCTTAGTAGACTGTAGCTCTATCATAACACTGAATCAGCGACAGCCAGAGAGTACTGCGGCAGTATTTACTATACCCTACTTATTTCCCGAGCATTTAGCTTACAGTAATTTCCATTCATAACAACCGAATTTTTGTTCAAAGGCTTCAAAAGCGAAATGATTGTGAAGGCTGATTTTTCTTTTCTGAAAGGACAATATATACCTGGTCCCTTTTTGTGTTTTTGTTTTATTTGTTTGTCTTTTGTCTGATAGAAAAAGCTTATTATATTTACCCATATTAATAGTTTTTCCCTTCGTTGACATTGCTGTTGTCGTTGTCGTTGTTGTTTTTGTTGTTACTGCTGCTGCTGCTGCTTTATTCATTTTTATTAGTAAGGTGATTTGATTTACTTTATTACGATAGTATTATAATAATTATTATTATGATCATTATTATTATTATTATTATTATTATTATTATTATTATTATTATTATTA
>RQTK01000027.1:829689-843909 GCA_003991915.1 Elysia chlorotica | reverse complement strand
GATGATGATGATGATGATGATGATGATGATGATGATGATGATGATGATGATGATGATGATGATGATGATGATGATGATGATGATGATGATGATAAACAAGAATACGAAAATGATAATCATGCCAGGTTTATTCATAAATAAGAGGAGGACAATAAAGATGTGTTATATTATAAAATACATTCAAATTTTAAAAGCAACATATCCTGGCTTAAAACCAGGGATGTGTCATCACATTTATATCATAAATAGACTTATATTGTATTTTTTGCAAACGCATCTTTCATGACCATACACTGATTCACCGTCACTTAATGACAGACTGTGTAATCCTTATGGTCTAACTTTGTCTTCTCCAACAGTTCGTCCACCAGTTCAAGGACGAAAAGCTCCGCCCCCATTGGGCCAAGAGACACGACAACATCGACGGAATTGTTGACATTATCCAGAACGTGTACAAAGATCTAATCCCAGCTTTCCTCGAGCAAAAACAAATGGCGATGGTGGACCCTTGTGATATGTTTATGAATTCCTATCTTCTTTCCATTTTTGGCCATAGCGAAACTTGTTTTTTCTACTGATTATTTTAAATGCTTATTTTGCCTCGAACTAATACTGTAATGTGTGTTTGATGCGATGACTTAAGTAAAAGAATGCAAGATTATCACTATTATTATTACTATAAGGTTCGCTACTTATATTTTGTTATTGAATCTCAGCTAAACAGCTGACATAAAGGGATATGTCCTTTAACTACATATTTTGTAAAATAATGTTTATAACTAAAGTGTGTTTTTAAATTCTGTGGCTGTGATCCATAATATTATATGCCAGGGGCCAATGAAATATCATTAACCAAACCAGCTGTTTTGAAACAACAACAGGTCCCACACGTGTTTACCTGATGTATGCTATGCGAAAAAGCTGTTCATTTGTATAGAAATTAGAATGAAAACAGGGGGGGGGAAATGGAAAAGGAAAATTAATACTTACATGTATCTGAAATCCATTTTATATTTTTTATAATCTTTTCCTGTTTAATTTTTAGCTCAATATAATTTCAAAGTTGTTGAAAATATAGAGTTTTTACACATTAGGCAGCTTACCAGATTCTGGGTACATTCCAGTATCTCGAGTTAACCCCCGGTGTGCTCATGACCTGGTTTCCGAAGTGCTCAGCTATTATTGATGTAATTGTGCGCTTCCTATTCAACAAAAACAATGCTTCTTTCATTAGTGTGTTATTTTTTTTCACAAATACAGTTTTGGTATTTTGGGATTCACAGATAATGAAACAAACTTGTAGATTGTGCACCTATTTACGCTGTATATGTTATACTTTTTGTATGCTTGCCTTTTTTGTTATTGATGAAATTAAAAACCTTTTTTTCATCACACTTTGTATAAAGAGATCTTTCTAGCATATCACAAGAAGCAAAAACGAATTGGTTGAATTTTAAGATACAAATTATATTACTATTAATAGCATAATTATGTAAACTATTGAAAGTAGTTTTGAGAAAACATGTTTAAATAAGCCCAAGTGCTAACCCATCATTCCAAACTTAAAGGACTTCTTAAAATTAATTAAAAAAAAAAATAATAAAAAAATACCTGGAATGATAATTAACAGGGATATTGATAGTGAAAAATGCAACAACTACTAGAAATTAAGATAACAGTAACAACAACAAAAAGAAAACATCGAAGATTTTCTCATTGCATCTGGTTCACATATCAAAGTATATACCTTGAATTTGTGATTTTGTTTGTTTCTAGTGATGCTTATATGTTACAAATGTAAAATCATGAATTTAAGTTTCATAACAACAAAAAACAACAACAAACTTGTACATATATCATTTTTCACTACGTACTAAAAATGTTAACTTCATGTTGTTAAAAGTTATAGTAACGTGTAAAGAAATGTAAAAAAATTTAGATACAGATTTACTTTAACTAGATGGATAAAGATTACATTTTAAATAACTTTTAGCATAAACAATTTGATATTTTATATAGGTAATGTGGGTAAAAGAGGGGAAATGAAATAGGTGGTAGAGAGACAGTAGCTATCTATCTCTCTCTCTCTCTCTCTCTCTCTCTATCTGTACGTCATTGAATCTATCAATATAGTAACTATCTATCTATATATCTTAGATCTATCTATCTATCTATCTATCTATCTATCTATCTATCTATCTATCTATCTATCTATCTATCTATCTATCTATCTATCTATCTTTTTCTAGATATCTCTGTTCCTTTCTCAGTGTTTGTCTGTCTATTTATATATCTATTTCTTAATCTCTGTTCATCTCTCAAGTTATTTGCCATCAATGACAATTATTTGGATAACATGTATCTTCTGGCCTTGTGAAATTAAATGAGTCTTTCAAAGATGGCATTGTTCCTGCAGTTTGTTGAAAAAATAAAATATTTTTATGAGATTTAATTGTTCATTCACTTTTTAATTCGATTTATATTCATACAAACTATACTGTATAAAATAGCCCTATGTCATAAGAGCAGGAGAAGGGAAATAATCAAATATGGGAATCAGTAGGTGCAGGAGGGAGAGAACAAGAACAAGATTGAAAACGATAAGAAGAATGAGAAGATGATCGTGGGAGTGTGGGAGGAACAGAAGAAGAGTAATAGATGAGAAGGGGAAGAGAAGAAAAAGAAGAAGGTAGAAAAGGGGGAGCTGGAAGAGAATATGGAAAGAAACATCCTGAGGATTTTGAATGTGACTCACAAAAAAATTATAGAACATATTAAAGACATGGGGTAGAAAGCACAAACAATACGTAGCTTACGTCTCGTCGTAACAATAATAATAAGAATTGCGACGAGACGTAAGCTACGTCATGTTTGTGCATTCTACACATGAGCTTTACTGAAGGTTCAAGGTATCTCATTAAACGAGAGGGTGGAATGTTGCTGATCTACGCGAGTTATTCTAGTCTGCTGAAAAAAAGAACATAAAGCGTGCAAACGGAAACAAAAATTAGGCCTTCACTTCATTTCGCTTATCCCTTAAACTAGATGACAGTCGAGGCACTAAGGATGATCGAACAATAATTTTCTTCATCTCTGTTTTCAGCACTTCGCAGGGATTCATCCAGCTTAAAACATGTCCATTATGTTATATCCCTCCTGGTACTGTACCCTGTATGATCGTCTGTGTGGGTCCTGTTGATCTTGTTATACGACAATATCATCTCAAATTGTGTTTTTTCACAGTATGAGATAGGGCCCAACAGCATGCCTGATAAATTAGACATAGGCCTACTATCAATTAGAACATGTACATGTACTCACACTACTATGACGTTTGTGTTGGTCGCACATTTCTAGCGTCTTTGAACAAAGAGGCATAACTTTTCACGAGCTCTCATTTCTAAGTCAACTGTGACAAGCGCATATTAAGTTCATGATGACTCAGAGGCCAAAGAGGCTGCATTACTATGAATATGAAGCGCAAGTAAATTAATGTAAATCAAACGTGGTTTTCATTGCATTCGCAATATAATTTGATATACTTTACACGCGTTCTGGACTGGAAGTTCCACGTAGGAAGGGTAAAAATAATTGTCAAGAATGATTGGAGGCATAGTGTAGGATCTGAGAGGTCTTAATGGACCCACAACACACTAGGCAGCTAATTTGGGTTACCAGACTTGTCCCAGTTAGCGTAGGATACATCAAACTATTAGTACATGTAATTTAAAATAACTGTAAATTCGGCTACCTGAAAGCGCAAGAAAAAAACAACAACAAAAACAAACACAAACTATAATTAGATTGAAGAAGAATTAGATGAAATTTGCGTACGGTTTATTTACGTATCTGGGTGTCTACTTGGATGTCTGAGTGTCCATGGTTTTTTATGACGAATTTTCTGGTACCGGTACATGTATTAATGTGTATTCGGGGTCTAGCTAATTTTTCCTGTTTAGAAAGATTGATAGCTAAGATAAGATAAGATAAGATAAGATAATCCTTTATTGTCCCATAGGGAAATTTTTCGTGGTCATACATACATAAATACACCAGTTGTACATGTGTGACATAAAATTTAGTGATGATAATAATAATAAAATATAATGAGCGATTTCAAACACACAACTCTTCACGCATATACAAGAATACATTTAATACTGCATACAAACACAAAGTTCCCGACTGCGATTCTCCCGACCCGGAGACCAACGTTCGCCCCGCTCTAGTTAAAGCTATTTTGTAGTCGCCTTATGGATGTTGGTATGAATGAGTTTTTGTATCTATCTGTTCTTGCTCTTTTTGATAATAGTCTGTTGCTTCTTTTGGACGTTTCGTATTCACAATGTAGAGGATGGTTTGTGTCTGATGTAATACATTTAGCTTTTTTTGACGAATTTTCTGGTACCGGTACATGTATTAATGTGTATTCGGGGTCTAGATCTAAATTATGTATTTCATCCTATACTAGTCATGCTGTGTTTTGGTTGATTTTATTTTTTTCCTTTAGTGTCGTGATTTTATTTACATGATCGGTGAAATGATATTTGTTGGGTTTGAGGGGTTAAATCTGGCTTTCGCCCAGTATTATTTTAAGTGCTGCTCCTTTCCTTTCAACGCAAAGTGGTTCTATATTGGTTGCTACTTGGAGGGCCTCTAGATAAGTTAGTCCTGTTTGTGTTGGTTATGCATCTGAAGGCAACTGCTTGGATATTGTCGAGTTTTTTAAGGAAACAGCCTAGTAGTGATAGAATTAACACGTCTTGCCTGCATACGCCGGTTGTCGTCGTATAGGACCCTCCAGGAAAACCTAGTATACGTTAAACCTGGACAGAGGGAGAGCGAGTTCGATCTTTCTCTCCCTCGTCCTATAGAGAACAAGATCAAATTGATGTTTTTCTCGATCATAGACTGTCGGTCGTCTAGTGGTAAATTTTCGCAATAAGATTTTTAGGCCTTAAAAAACGTATGTCCTTACTACAAAACTATGCGTGGCTTTTGAGCACTAGGCCTGGCAAACGCAAACTGCATGACTGGGGTAAAAAGTGGGAGGGGTTTCGGTTCAACTCTAAATCGGGTGTATGTTTTTAATAAATGAATTCTGACCAATCAATGAAGAGAAATTGCTGTGCGACATAACTTTGTTTAGACATGGTGGACAAGCGGCGGCTTGGTCCTTCTATTCGCTTATTACGTCCAAGATCTAACTTTATTTTCTAATATAGATGTAGATTCTGCATATTTTCAATTTACTTAGTCTGTTCAAACATGCATGTCTTCTCTATCTTCACGTATATTCTAATATACACGATGCTTTCTGTTCAGCATTCCCATGCACAGGATAGAGGTATACAAGGCGTTTGGACTTTTGATCATAACAATCAATATCTACATCTAGATTAGATTTAAATCTTATTACAGCATATGTTTCATATTTTATATTGTTGATCATAAGAATAAATAAAGTTTACAGACATATTCATTGGATGAAAAAACCAGTAGGCCTACATGTTCAGTAGCTAGATCTAGACTATATTTGGTTAATTAGTGAGTTGCTGAACATGTATATCATGTTCAGATGGATTAGCTTTTGACTAAAGCTAAAACCAGATAAATAGTTGTTATAGATCTATATCTAGATTGGACCAAGCCATAGAATTAGTTAAATGGGATGTAATGATGCTACCTTTTAAATTGATAGATATATAATTTACAGGCCCTATAGATCTAGATGTAGATCTAGGGTGCACATTATAATTATGAAATGGCCTTTTCAGAAAGGCTATTCCTTTGGCAGTCTTGGGTCCGATTTGCTTAGTGGTCCATCTATTAGTTGTAACAGCTGCCTCAGTTGTAGCCATATGAGGTGCACCAAAATCATGACATTTTAACTGTGCTGTGTGCAATTACACTTTGTAGCTGTTGACGATTGGGTGTGTTTATGTGCTGACACACTTACCAGTAAAATCTGTATGTGTTGTTAAATTAATAATAATATCAATACTTAATAATAATTATACTTTTAAAAAAATAAAAATGATAATACTGTTAATGGGAATGCATTATAACGAAGAGTTGTCAAATAGACCAAATCAAAATTGCTGAATCTCTGAATCTGAAAAGTAGTTCCTAAATGCCCATCAGGGCCAACACAGGAACGGGGCAAGTGCGTCACGGCTGGGTTGCGGAGAACCGGTTCTTAAAGTCGGAGGCAGAACCGGCCATAATTGTGCTGTCGGGTAGATTGTTCCACTCCGGTATGGTGCGCAGTATGAGGGAATTTGTGTAGGGGGATTTTCGTGATCGAGGTCTCAAAATTTGGAAACTGTTTTTCCTCGATGGCCGCGGGTTTGGGATGATGCCTACCTCCGTATGCTCAATGCCAACTTGATGGAAGTAGATTTTGTAGAGCAGTGTTAGTCGTAATATTGCATTGAAAGTATTTTTCTCATTTTTAAAAGATGGAAAGTAACATAGAAACTTATATGCTTTAAATCTTAAAGCACAGTATTGATTGCTAATGTTGTGTAACACTATAAGCCCAATTAGGTTTAGAGATATGGAGCACATGTTCTGTTAATCTATTTTCTTTTTAAATTAAGATTTAAACACATTTTTCTAATCACTCTAAATTACTATTTATAGTATGTCCCAGGTGAAGTTCGCAATAGTTTGTTTAGAAAACAAATCTACGAGGAGTAGTTATTTAGAAGTGAAAATACTGCTTATTGTGGTATACATGGTTATTGAAATTGTATATATTTATAGTGCTGCTTAAAAAGAAACATTTCTTTCATTCATCAAAGAAACATACTGTGTGAGTGAGAAGCAAAGGTTGAGGTTGTTGTTACACATTTTTTTTGTTTTTAGATCAACAGTTCATTTTTAACACATTGTTTAAACTTTCAATAGCACTCAATGATGAGTTTTAAAAAGCAAATAGTAAATCTTTTAGTCCTTTTGCAGTACATTTACATTTAACCAAATCAAAGAAATTTTTGTTTTTAATTTGTTTTCCTCAGGAGTTATTTTCATTGGAAACAGCTCTACGGATCTGGCTACAGAATATACCTATACTTATACTCAGTTAAACATTCTACAGGCAGTTCCAATTTTCGCAACAGTGTTTGCAAATGGAAATCCTTCAACTACAGCTGCTAAGACAGAAGATGTAGGTTAAAATGAATATGAAATTTCTTTGTTTCTCATTAGTAAAGCATTTTGATCTAGTTCAATAGTTCTGCTTTTGTCGGAAACTAAAAAGTTTTTAAATATCATCATCTAAAATATTCCGTTTTTTTTCAACCAGTGTACAGTTTGATAACTTAAAAAATTGAAGATTTCTTTGCCAGCCTATCTGCTTCTGAATGATTTCTCATAAGAATGATTATTTTGCCAATGACTCATGTTTGTCTAAAAGTTCATTCTTCATCAATCAACATATATATTGGAATGCCTTTGCATAGTTTCTCAATAAGAATCATAAGGGATGTTATATATCTAAATCTATTTAAAAAACAACATGTGATTCCTTTTTTTTCCTTTGTCAACTGAGTATTACTATTGTTATTATTATTATTATTATTATTATTATTATTATTATTATTATTATTATTAATATTATTATTATTATTTTGTTATGTCATTTCATCAAGATAACCATTTCTTGCTCTGTGGTGGGGAATGTGGCTGGTTCAACTCAAGTGTCAATAAATGATGTTACATTACTGGCTGCAGATGACACCACTTCAATATTTATTCAGTAAGCTTTAGTTTAAAATTATGTGATACGGTAAGATTATAACAAAGTGTGAATGAATATTATCGTTTACTTTCTTGTGTGAACATTGCTTACAATAAGGTCTTAAAAAGAGGTCCTGCATCATTGTGAGTTAAATCCATCAGAATTCAAATTAAATTGTCATTTTAAATTGAAATCATATCTTTTGTTCCATTCAGAAGGTTCCTGCTGTACAAAGACTCTCATAAGACATATCCATATATTCAGCCCTTAACCGAGACAAAGATAAATTTTGAAAGCCTCTTAAATTATTTTGAAAGCAATGTGTTTCTTTGGTTTGTTGAGCACAACTTGGCTCAGGCAAAGTCAGCTAGTAATTATCCTGGAATCTGCTTAAAAGTTCACATTTGTTCACAAAACTGAATGATTTTGTTTCTTGGTGGATAAATGATATATTTGCAGAATCATGTCAGTTCTTTTTTGTGTGTGTGTGTGTGTCTTTTTCAAAATTTGTAGACGCCTATTGGATCATGGACCATGGTCTGTAAATCAATTAAATATGCTTTCAGTTTTTATGTTTCGGTTCATTTAAAATGGAATAATTAAGAGGAGATTCTTTCTTTTGCAGACCACTATCAGATGGCAGGGCTGTGTCTGTGCAGTGTGCGGGGACATCTACTACAGGCACCTGTCCTATCAGCACAGGGGGGACTCAGTTTTGCCCAGATACTTCACAGTCTAATGTTGTGTGAGAAAACAATATAATTTACTTACTTAATATAAATTCATGTATTACATTGTTACAAAATTGAAGACTGAAGTAATAGCAAATTTGTAACCCAGTTTTCTTATTTGTTTAGTTAGAAATGATGATTTTACCTTTTGCCTTCCCCAAAAGAAAAAGAAACTCAAATTTTATCACGCTGATAGTTCAACAATCATAATAGAAACTCAGCAATAAGAAATATAAATCAAAATAACTTAAGCAATCAATGTGCTTTCCATCCCAAATTCTAACTAGAAAACAAATTAGTGAAACCAGTTTGGAAATATAGAAACTAGACTATGAGATGTAGTTGGAAATAGGATGTTTGAAACAATCAATATCTCTACTATATGGCTATAGACTTACTCTAAGGAGATTCTGGGTCAAGATCATGACTGAAATTATATCGGACATTTCAATTTATCCATGTTACTGTTAGAATGCTTAAAGTGTGCTCTTAAACCCAAACCCACAGCAAAACATCAGCCTATCCAGGGTATTATTAGCATGAACTTTTGAAATTTCAGGACCAGGCTTGCCCGAAAAATAGAATGCTTATTATTGTGTGTGCATGTGTTGTTTTAATGTGAATATGGTTAACATATTGTGATTAATTTTAAGAAGAAATAAACATATTCCTATATCTTATCAACTAGGTCTGTGAAAGTTCTGCCACCTGCTACTGTCACTCAATGTAGTCTGGCCAGTTTTGTCAAAGATGGTAGTTCTTCCTTTGCAGTCCTATTGAGGTAAATATTTTTATTTTAAGTTTTTGTTAAGTTTTTCTGTACAGATATATAATCACAAATTACTACCAAACTTTTAAAAAAGTTACAACTTGGTCTGTGTTTGTGTAGGGGGATTATGTTTTCTTTTATCTATTTAGTGTCACTAAAGGACATAAGAAATTTGCAAACCATTTTTTAAGCTGAGAAGAAGCAAATTTTATCTCATAGTCCTCATGCCTACCTTATTCAGGATACTTGTATATTCACCTGAGGATAATTACAAGTTGAAAAGCATATAAAATATGTTTTAATAAGGGACAATTGGTTTTATGAATCACCAAGATGTCATCTTAACTAAATAAACATTCGGCATCAAGAGTTGGGAAAAGAAAGAACTCTTTGTCAAATTTGGAGGTGTGTATTTTGTTTCTTTTTGTAATGAAATCCAAACACTTTTTTTTTTTTTACCAACAGTGAGCCAGCATTGACAGATGTGACTGTGACCTGTACAGTGGACGCTGCCTCCAGTAAGCAAGCCTAAGCTTAGAACCTAGAGTGATCACACCTAGTGCTAATCTACACTATTGTCACCATACTTTATATGTATCTCATGTGGAAAAAAATTAACTTTTTCACTTAAAAGCTTACATAATTTCACACATTTTTATATTGAATATAATTATGTATGTCTTTTTAAAGAAAGGGGTCTTGGAAGTATTCTATTCCATAGCTTCCAACCAATACTTATAATACATATTAAGTACATATTTGACCTCCCAAGTTTGTCTGTCCTTATCTGGTTGAAAAAATATGTATTTGATGGTATCTAGCTAAAAATTGGGTATTTGTTGATTGCTCAGTACTTGCTGCCATTTTTGACAATAACGCCCGGTTAGCCCAGCCATTTACTGGACCCATTTGTGGTTTTAACGTCTCATAAGTGCCTCCTATGCTTCGTAGCTCTGTGAACGGCTGAGTCTCTGATCAACTTATAGATTACTTGTTCACACGCTGCTCTTTTCTGTAAAAATGCAGTAAGTAGTGTAACACTATATCGGCAATTATGTTTCCGCCGCCTGCGATCTGTTCATCTGGGAATTCCCTGGCTTTGTATACTCGTGCTAGGCACAGAGAGTTTGGTTTTGACTTTAAACCATATTCGCTGTCTAGCGCAGATCCCTTCACAGTTTTCACTCCCACAAGGTCAACAAACAATTTCATGTTTTGTTATGGTTAAGCTTATGTTTAAGTCAATATTGATAGCTGAACCTAATACGCTTGGTCGTCGATTAGGTTTGCAGTGACTTATCTTACAAAAATCTGTATTCGCTTTCTCAAGTTGGCAGTTATGCTGTTCAAATGTGACATAGATGCATTCACAAGCAAACATCATGCTTTTTATAAATGGTAGGAGGTGAGGTAAAGATTGTTTTTACTTTTTTTTTGTATTAATATTACTATAATTTCTTTTTTTCTTCTTATTAGCCCTAAGTATGACAATCTCTTCCCTGACCATCTCAGTTGGCGGCACAAGTGGAGAGGTATGTCTCAGTGAATGGAGGTGGGAGATTGTGAATGGAAGATTGATTTTCACTTTTAGATTTTAAAGTGCAAAAAGAAATCTTCAAAGTGAAAGAATTTAATTAGGACATGTATCAAACAAACGGAAAAAAAATTCTAAATTAAATAATTATAATAACCTGGGAAAATATACCTTTTTTATGACAAGCTGCAAAAATGAAAAATTAAAGAACTATTATCATCGAGTGAATGTTGCAAAATGTCTCATTTTGCGCTGAACCTAATATGTATGGCATTTGTTTTGAGATGAAGGTGTAGAGGTTTTTTGTTCCAAATTGTATCCATGTCGTACCTCCAGTGACATTTATCTTGTGGATCTTCTCTTCTTAGTTCCAAATAACTCTCAGGGTGGCCTGCAGGCCTTAATAAAGTTCATTGAGAGTTAATGTCTGCTACATTTGTGGGAGCATAGCACTGAATTATGGTGACTCTTCTTGCCCTTTGAGTTAAATCTTGCAGTGAGCACTCACACAAATGATGATTAAAACAAGAAATTTCCAGCGTCTAATAGATTATAATCTGGTGATCAAAATTGGTGAGGAATGTTTGTGATCCTTATAGTAGTTTTGACGTAGTGAGGTTAAAAACACTCACTCACTCACTCATGCCCGTTATGCCTCATGGCATGTAGGGCAGCAACAAAGGATCTCCACTCTTGTCTGTTCTGGGCCAGCCTTTGCACCGAACTCCACGTGTGCTTCATGGTCTTCAGCTCGCTCTCCACCGTGCGCCTCCAGGTGTTTTTAGGCCGCCCCCTCTTTCTTCTCCCCTCCGGTGTCCAGTGAAGGGCTGTACGGGTGATGTTGCCCTGTTCCTTTCGCATGACATGTCCTAGCCATCTCAATCGCCTTTGCATGATGATGGTATCCATGTACAGCTGGTTGCACCGGGCGATCCGAAAAATAGAATGCTTATTATTGTGTGTGCATGTGTTTTTTAATGTGAATATGGTTAACATATTGTGATTAATTTTAAGAAGAAATAAACATATTCCTATATCTTATCAACTAGGTCTGTGAAAGTTCTGCCACCTGCTACTGTCACTCAATGTAGTCTGGCCAGTTTTGTCACAGATGGTAGTTCTTCCTTTGCAGTCCTATTGAGGTAAATATTTTTATTTTAAGTTTTATGTTAAGTTTTTCTGTACAGATATATAATCACAAATTACTACCAAACTTTTAAAAAAGTTACAACTTGGTCTGTGTTTGTGTAGGGGGATTATGTTTTCTTTTATCTATTTAGTGTCACTAAAGGACATAAGAAATTTGCAAACCATTTTTTAAGCTGAGAAGAAGCAAATTTTATCTCATAGTCCTCATGCCTACCTTATTCAGGATACTTTTATATTCACCTGAGGATAATTACAAGTTAAAAAGCATATAAAATATGTTTTAATAAGGGACAATTGGTTTTATGAATCACCAAGATGTCATCTTAGCTAAATAAACATTCGGCATCAAGAGTTGGGAAAAGAAAGAACTCTTTGTCAAATTTGGAGGTGTGTATTTTGTTTCTTTTTGTAATGAAATCCAAACACTTTTTTTTTTACCAACAGTGAGCCAGCATTGACAGCAGTGACTGTGACCTGTACAGTGGACGCTGCCTCCAGTAAGCAAGCCTAAGTTTAGAACCTAGAGTGATCACACCTAATGCTGTTCTACACTATTGTCACCATGCTTTATATGTATCTCATGAGGAGAAAACAAACTTTTTCACTTAAACGTTTACATAATTTTATACATTTTTATATTGAATATGATTATGTATGTCTTTTTAAAGAAAGGGGTCTTGAAGTATTCTATTCCATAGATGCCAACCAATACTTTTAATACATATTAAGTATGTATTTGACCTCCCAAGTTTGTCCGTCCTTATCTGGTTGAAAAAATATGTATTTGATGGTATCCAGCCAAATATTGTCGCGGACATATATATTTTCGGTTATTTTTTTATATTAACCATTTTTTCGGGTACACCTGATTTGTTGTGTTCCCCGTTAAATTGCAGATTAAAGACAGATACAAATGTGCCTCCAATCAAATCTATCTGTCGTTCCGAAGTGGTTAAAGCCTCTTGTGAACATGAAAATAGATCTAGACTGTAGTTTTATAATCTAAATCCAGTTGATATCCGATGGGATGGATCTAGATCTAATATAATTCTGTGATATAAATTGGGAACTACATAGTTGCTCTTGAGGGGAGAACTGGCTCAAGTGGCAGAGCGTCTCATTCTCATTAGGTTCTAGTTTGAAACCGACGACTAAACACATTTATTTGACAGATTTTGTTTCGTACTGTTGGTTCAGTCAATGACAATGGTGTTGGTTCCAATTGCTTTTGGCATGCTAGAAAGCTTAAATTTCCCTCATATTAATGCAAAATGTTAGAGGCTCTTTAGCCAATCGTCTTATAAATAGTAAATTTAGTTCTCGCAAAGCCTGGATGTTGCTGTCATCTTATTTCTGACACTATGAGACACACACACAAATAAAAACAACAAAAACAAACAACAATGCATCTATTAAATAACACTAGTCCTTGGCGTGGTTTTTAAAGTTATGGTTAAGCTTTAATTCAAGACAACATTGATAGCTGGAGCTTATACGCTTGGCCATCGATTAGGTTTGCAGTGACTTATCTTACAAAAATCTGTATTCGCTTTCTCAAAAGTTGGCAGTTATGCTGTTCAAATGTGACATAGATACATTCACAAGCAAATATCATGCTTTTTATAAACGGTAGGAGGTGAGGTAAAGATTGTTTTTACTTTTTTTTGTATTAATATTACTATAATTTCTTTTTTTCTTCTTATTAGCCCTAAGTATGACAATCTCTTCCCTGACCATCTCAGTTGGCGGCACAAGTGGAGAGGTATGTCTGAGTGAATGGAGGTGGGAGAAAATGAATGGAAGATTGATTTTCACTTTTAGATTTTAAAGTGCAAAAAGAAATCTTCAAAGTGAAAGAATTTAAATGGGACATGTATCAAACAATCGGAAAAAATTCTAAATAAAATAATTATTATACTGCAAAGATGAAAAATAAAAGAACTGTTATCATCAACTGAATGCTAAAACATAATTATGGCATTTGCTTTGAGATAAAGGTGCAGAGGTTCTTTGTTCCAAATTGTATCCATGTCGTACCTCCAGTGACATTTATCTTGTGGATCTTCTCTTCTTAGTTCCAAATAACTCTCAGGGTGGCCTGCAGGCCTTAATAAAGTTCATTGAGAGTTAATGTCTGCTACATTTGTGGGAGCGTAGCACTGAATTATGGTGACTCTGCTTGCCCTTTGAGTTTAATCTTGCAGTCAGCACTCACACAAATGATGATTAAAACAAGAAATTTCCAGCGTCTAATAGATTATAATCTGGTCATCAAAATTGGTGAGGNANNNTT
>RQTK01000027.1:803119-825073 GCA_003991915.1 Elysia chlorotica | reverse complement strand
TTGTTTGTTTTTTTTACATGTTTTTTTCTGATGCGTTTCTTTTATTTTTCACACTTATTCTTATATACAGTTCTGCTCTCTTGTCTTATCTGTCTGTTTGTCTCTCTGACTGCCTCTCCTTATTTCTATGTTGTTTGTAAGAATCATTGTTTGCTTGTGTATGTATTTGAAAATGTATGTGCTTTGTGTTTGTTTCTGTATAACTCAATCAATACCTTTGATTATAAGAATTAAAAACAATGGGTGACTAAAAAAGTTTTTATCTTGTGCGCCTTTCTTTCTTCTGTACTTAGTGGACGCGTCAACAGCAACTTTCACCTGGAGGGCTATTTCACTGAGCTTTGTGCCGTCTTATAAGATGGTCTACAACACAACAGTCACAGTATGTGCTTACTTACTTCTCAAATACATTTACATTCATAATTATTGTAAATTACTGAACATTTCTTTACTTTATCATTTTCTGTGCAGTATAATGCATCTTACCATTATCTGTGTCTATAAGATGATTTATTAATCATTAAAGAAAATACAGTGAGATGGTACTGTTTGAATGAATATTTTCAAGATCATTTTAAATTTTTTTTTGTTAATGGTCTTATTGAAAGTTTTGTTACCTTAAGAAGGATTTCAAATTGAGGGGTAACCCAACCAGTAGAGTGTGCAACTTCTAATGGGGAAGTTGCAGGTTCAAATACTGATTAGGCTGCCCTTTTCCCTAAAAGTTGGATCAGTGCAAGTATAATGTGAACTTTTGCTAAAAGAAACTCCAAGCACTTTACAATATTAAAATACATAGGCAAAAGTTCACATTGATGTGGCACCAACCTAAATAGGTAGGGACAAAATGTGACAAATGAATTTGCTCGATCATGGGACCAAAATAGGTGCCCCCTGATTGGGAGCTTGACTTCGCATACAATATCCTTTCATCCCTTTTTTTGTGTGTGTGTGTTGCTTTTTCTTACTTTCCAGTCGTTCCTGGTTCTGAGCGATGCCAGTACAGTGAACGTGGCCTGCCGAGCGTACACGGTGTCGTCTCTGCAGGCTGCCATCCAAGCTTCAGCGCCGGACTGCACTCAGATTGATAGTTTGTCCTCAGGTATAAGGGGATAGGTCTATCAATATGTGATAACCTCTTTCTTTCTCCTGTCCTATATCTATGTCTGCATCTCTCTCTAAGACCTTTTTTTTCTCAACTTACTCACCCCCACCCCTTCCTCCCACACTAAAAGAAAAAAAGTCAATTTTTCATGGCTTTGTTAATGAAAGAATGCACAAACTGGTGATAATTCCATCAGAAGAAATGTTATTTTGTTGTTTTGGCATATGAAAGGTTTCAAACTAGCTATTTTTCTGAAGCAACAAACTGCAGTTAAATCTTAATTGGCACTGAAACTGGTTTTATTTCTCTATTTCTATGATTTTTTTTATTTTTAAAAAAAGAATGCAACTAAAAATTATTTGAGTCTTATTTTTATCTTAATTTTGGTTGATGTGTGGCTTATGCTAGTACCTGTGTAGAGCTTGAGATGAGTTTGTTGTTTAACGTCCAACGTCAGCGCTATATAGGAATGGTCCCAAGACTGATGTCTGACAATTTAATGTACTGCCACACTTGAGACAGGACAGGGACACCTGGACTTCTGTCTCAGTCACATTACACCAATCCAATAGAAGTGAGCGAAATTGAAAAATACATTTTTGGTCGATCAAAGGTTTCAAACCAAAGCTCTACCACTTGAATCAGTTTACGCCCCCACCCTCCACGCATGTGAAGAGCGAAGCATTAATAAAGCCTGAATCAATACTCTTTACACCTGGCTTATCTCTTAAATTTTTTATCAGTTCTTGGAGGAGTCTTCTTCCTGTTGATGTGCACCTTTTTTTTGAAGCGCATTGAACTTTCCTTATGATGAATTGTCTATGCAATAACAGTCAGCAGCTTTATGTCAAGGATATAGTGATGGGGAAAAAGCGCGGATTGAAATTTCAAAAGAAATTTATGTATGTTTGGCAATCTGACAAAAAGTATTGGAAGTTTGCAAAGGCTGCTCTGGTCTATGAGGCTTTAAATAACAAAAATCAATGCTGGATCAAAACTGAACTGATCTAAAAACACATACTTGAAATAATTTATATCAGATTCTCAATAACTGAAAATCTTGATTTTTTAGCCCCGATCAAAAGTTATTTTACCTTGCTGATGTTATTATTGTGTACTAATTAAAACCCACAGCTGGTATAAAAAATGTGTATGGTGGTAATGCATTAAAAATATAAACATTTAAGGCATATAAGGGTGATTTCAAGCTTTGGAAACAGTGTTTTGAATGGGAAACACCGCCAAAGATTTAAAAAAAATATATTAAAAGTTTAACTTTAAGCATGATTTTCACAAGACAAAAGACAAAACAGCAGTAGCAGAGGGTTTCAATAGAACATGATTTTTAACAACTTTTTAGTTCTAACAAACTTATCATCTATCTTTTTTCAAGCTGAAACAACACCGTGGCAAGTAACGGCTGCATTCTTTGAGATGAAGGTGAGAAAACTTCTAGATATGTGCCTAATTTGCTTTTTAAAGTGAAATTCACGCATGTTTTAGTATATTTTTCCTTTTTGATTATCCTGCCTTTGAAGTAGAGAGGCTTTTTTGTATATTTGGATCTTATCTGATGATCTGCAATGAATGCAGATGCTAAATGAAAAAAAAACATGAAATGCCATATAATGGTGATGATGTTGTCCGTAACTTTTTATTTTTTCCAAACTGTGAAAAAGTGTTTACAAATAAAGTGAATGAGAGAAGACTGGATTTTTAAATACTAGCTTGTTATTCACGTGTGAGGCCAAAGAGAATTCTGTCAAGTTTGATTGTTTTAAAACCCTTGGCCGCACATGCTTTTAATTTTCCAAGTGAGGCAACCAGGGTGAATCAGGCACAAGTCACTGATACAAGTTTTGAGCTGAAGCCCTCTAAACATAGAAAAAAAGACTCTTTAATGGCCCTTTTCATTTTCAATAAAAAATAACTATTGCTGGTTCCAGAAGTGATCATTTTTTTTTTCAACCTCTTTAAGTGAAGTTGATGCTTCTGACTAAAAATCCCAAAATTCTCACTTGTGCCTGATTCATCCTGGGTCCGTGTGCAACTCTTATGATTACTTTTTAACTTAACAATGCAAGATAAAATCATAACTACTATGCTTAAGTTGATGGTATGCAACTGTTTTTACGATGCTCGCGTAAAGTTAAGCTAGGCTAATCTACCAGAAATTTGTGCTGACCCAGCGTTACCTTTCAGACAAATCCCCAAACACTACACACACATACGCACTTTGCTGCTAATGCCTCTACATTAGATCTAGGCTTATAGATCATGAAATTTCATAGATTATGGTTGAATATACTTTATAGTAAATGAACTAAGGTATAGATTCTAGTTTCTCATTTAAAGATAATGCAATATTGAGCTCTACAAGTAAGTTTAAATGTAGATCTAGTCTCAAGTTTCAGACTGTAGAAGAAGCGATTAGATTCATCAAAAGAACACCATTCTGTAATGCATTGAATAAGTTTAACAGAGCCTAAAAATGGCTAAAAAAGCTTTTTGCCTGTAAAGGTATCGCTTTATTATTTTATTAGACTTATTTTAAAAACTGAGTTTTTCGAGATGGCGGCCCATTTGGTATGTTTGTTGCTTTTATGACATGCTAAGCTATAAGAAAAGCAATGCGCTGATTGGCTATGTTATTGTCGCAATGACTGTGCAACAGGTTTTTTTTAACTAAACGATTAAGACAAACTTAGCAAGTGAAGGTACCAGTTGCATCGAACTTAGCCCCCTGAGAGTTCCTTATGATAAAACTTACGAAGCTAATGTATAGTTGCATACGGGCAGTGATTTCTCCACATATTAACCTTTTCCCATCATGCCTCACACATGTTGAGTGCATTGATATGCTCTTGTTTTAGCACCACTTTGGATTGATCTGCACACCTTTCATTTCAAAATATTGAACAATCCCTAAAATAGTGTGCGCACAAAGATAAGCCTTAGATCATGCTATGTGAAAAGGTTGTTTTTTTTTTATTTTAATTAAAAATTTTTATTTTTTGGCCACGTTACTGACAGGCTGATTCTGGAGCTGCCGCGGACAGCCGTTATTTCCGACCGGTGGTCACCAAGCGAGTTGTGCCCGTGTCCCAGTCAGTGTCAGAGGTTGTGCTGACCCAGTGCTGCGTGCGCACCAACTCTGTGGACGCTCGGTTCCGCGGGCTGAGCGCGACAGCGATAACAGTAGCACAGTTGGCTCCCTTTGTCTGTGAGAGCTGTAATACCAGTAAGTTTCTGTTTTGTTTTTCATTTTATAATTTGCTATTTTTTTTATTTTATTGAAACTAACCTCCTTTTTTAAAAATTAAATTAAAAAAAATTTCCTCCTTTTCAACCTTTCTGCTTTATGATCACTGAAGTCCATTTTTGTTTAATTTGAAATTGTTACCTCAAAATTCTATCTCTATCCGACAATATTGATTCTTTGCATTTATTCCTTTTGTAAACAATCTTCCTTTATTTGTATTTTGCTTTTCCTCTTTGCATCCAGTTCATTTTTTGCAACCTTTTTCTACCTCTCCAGCTGTGGCAGATCCAAAGAATGAACGGATTCTGCAAAACCCAGGCTATGTTGATGTAGCTCCCTGCCCTTGCAACTTAATAGAAAATGGTTGTGATTTTAACTGTTGCTGTGATGAGGTAAATGTGGTAAAACTTCTGCCTAATTTAGTTTCTTTTATAACTTTCATTCCAAATAAGATTTGTATGAATTGTATCCCTAATTTATTGATAGTTTCCATTTCTTGGAGCAGTGACGTTAAGTTGGGACATGCTACATTTTAATGACTGTACATGGGTCTAATAGACACTCCATAATTTTTTTTAATTTTATGTGATATTAAGTATTATTTTACCAATTGGTTGTTAATTTACACAATTTATTCTGTGGATAAGTTTTTTTTCTAAATCTAAATTATAGATATCTGACCCTTTAGTTTGAATATGTTTATTGTGTAAATAGTTTCCATATCGAATTTTTGTTTAAATTTGTCAACTAGTTTGAGTTATTAAAATATGCACCTAATGTGATGAAGACATGACTCCATACATTTTGAGTATCACTTCTATTGCATCTTTTAACCTGATAATTTCTTTTCTCCTGTTATTACTATATTAGGACTGCTCGGCCAATCAAAAGGCTCGGTTCAGCGAGTGCATTCCATACCTGCTGGGCGGTCAGCCGGCAGACGTGGCAGAACACAGATGCTCGTCCGGCGCCTTCAACCTGCCTGACTGGCACCTGATGACCTGCGTGTTCTACGAGAGCAACGCCTACCTGGGCATGTTCTACATGAACAGGGCGCGCGTTGCTGAGACTTCCTTCACTGACGTGGTCTCCCAGCAGTACAAGGGGCAGTTTTCTCTTAGGTAAGACTGGTGTTCAGCGAGCTTCCCCATATAATGTAGCCTTTATAGTGCTGACGTTGGACGTTTAACTACCAACCCAACAATCGCTGTTTGTTTAACAATGGAGATATAAAATAGACTAAGTGTTCTCTCAATAAAATTTTCTGGGTGAGTATAAAAACTTTAAAGATTGAGAAAACTAAATTGTATAGATGTATATATATATACACTTTGTGTAAAAGGCAGAAATGTTGTAGATTTTACTTTTGTTTGATTCTTAAACTTTACTTAATGTTTGTTAATAAGCGTTTGGATTTTTTTAAATATCTGGGGGATTTTTAAAATTTATGTCTCTACAGAGATATGAAGTGAAATAAATAAATAATTTTGCTTCATGTCTTTAAAAAAATAAATTAAAGCCTAATTTTTGTTATTTGATTCACATTTATTTGCAAATATCTGTCACAAAATTTTCCTGCAATCCAGTAAAGCTGAACCTTTAACCGAGAGTCAGGGCAGCGCCTACAGCCACGGAGTATCGCTTACGACGGTGCGAGAAGATGTGGCTGTTGGTTCTAGGAGCACTGGAATTCTTGCTCTGCCTGGTCCTGTCGCGGGTGATAACTGCAACTTGCTCAGCCCCGTGCGATTCCTCGTAGACCAGCAGGCAAGCTGTACCACCACACTCCTTCCAGATTCGTGTTCTCCACTGTCTCGCTTCAGTGCAAGAATTTACGCAGTTTCGTCAGACATTGGCGGATGTTCACAGTCTCACAAGGTTGTTTTTTTTTTGTCTGTTTTTTTAAGAATGTTCTAGTTTTATTTTTGGAGTAAACAATAAAATGTTCCAATTAATGTTTTTGTCATATTTAGACTATTTTGAATTTGGACATTTAAATGTATATTGTATGAAACAATTAAAAAAAGGGAGGGGTGGTAGGTTTCAGATCTGTTTTGATTTAAGCCTTAGCAAACTTACTTAGATGTTTGATTGAGGAACAAAAATGTCTGTTACTTCGACACTTAAGGACCTCATGCCTCTAAAGTTAAGAATAAAGAAAGACAAACGTTTCTTTTCATCCGCTTTTCCCATTAGTATTTTTCCTGTAAGTTTTCACAAATAATTTTTTTGTCAGTTTGGTAAGTTAATATTTGTGGCTGTTTTTGTAATCCTCAGGTAACCAACACGTTACTTGGAACCACTGTGGTCCCCACAGACGTGCGTTATTACTGTGCGACTGACCTAAGTCCCTACCTGGCACCCACTGGCACTGCACTCAATGCCTTGCCGCAAACTCAAGTTTCACAATTTGGATCCAGTCTTTTAAATGAGAATTGTACCACGCCTTGCTCATCTCAAGTATGTTTGATGTCTGTTAGCAGCTAATTGTGTTTGTTTTTTCAGGCCATAATTTGAAGGAAAAAAACTGTTACCAAACTTTATTTAAACCAATGTATTTTTTAGTTCATTTCTCCACATAATATTTCTCCATCTTCACATCCAGTCTCTGTCTCACGTTGTCATTTCCAACTAATTTTTCCCCCTCTCTCTAAATAATGGTTTTTCATAGATGTAGCCATTTGCCGCTTTTTCCTCTGCCTCTAAAACTCTAAAAACATGGTACAGATGTACCTGTTGAATGCTAATTTTTCATCTCTCTAAAATCATTTTCTTTTAATTTAATTATAATTTTACTGAGAACTAAATTTTTGTTTCTCTTTCAGGCTTGTCTTGATTACAATACTGGCAGAGAGTCAACTGCCAACCAGGCTCTCCCCAACCTTTGTTCTTGGGACGATGGAAGCACCGCTCCTCGCGTTCCAACCCTGGCATCAGGTGTCTGCAGCAACGTTGTTCTTAGTGTCAAGTAAGTGATCAATAAATGTGTAGTTAAGGCCATCTTTTTTCCCACCACTGAGCAATGAAATCTCATATATAAGATTATAGGTTAATTTGTCGACGTTTTGTTTGCTCATCATTTGGAATAAGTATTTAAATTATAATGTATATTGCTTAAATCATTATTTCATACAGCGTTTCAAAAAGATTGTCGATTCAAAAATATAATCAGCAAATGTTCTGTCTTTAAATTAATTTCAATTCAACTTTGAAGTTAAGTCATATAGATTCCATGGTATACTTTTTAAACTCGTTTGTTCTTTCTCTCCCACCCTCTCTCTCACTCTCTCTCTCTATCTTTCTTTCTCTATTTCTGTCTCTCTCTCTCTCTAAATAATCAAACAATTTTTTAACCCCACATAGTATATATCTCTCATTTTTGTAGAAAAATATGTACTTTGAGAAGTACAGAACGAAATGCGAGTGACAGAGATGCCCGAAACTATTTGCTCTTGTCCTTTAAGCCTGTTTGCATGTGCCGTAAATGATATGCTCTTCTTATAAATTATTTAAAACATATTCAACACATTTTTTACTGCAGTAGGTTATCCTTTTCTCCTACTTATAAGAAAATCATGAACTTTTTGATTTAACAGGTACAAGTTTGAATGGTCGAGCAACCAAATACCAGCCTAACAGCCGATGTGATTTTAGGAGATATTTCCAACGTGGTTGTAGGATCAGGGGTCTCACTGACTCAGCGGTTTGAGGTTGAATGGGTCTACAAAACCAACGGTTCGGTGTACACTCTCTCTGACAACTTTGGTTCAACGACCGAGGCCTACCAGAGATCAGGCAGTGCAGGTGAGTAGATTGGTTTGTTGCAGGTTTTTAACCAGACTCTTTGATTTAAGCAATCCCTCACTAGACCTATACATATCTGATATTTCGCCTTTGCTTGAAAATTCTATTTCAACCCTTGAAAGGTTCTTGAATGAGAGAAATTGTCCCACATTTATTTTATGAAATCTGTGTGTCCATGGATGTAAAAACTCAATTACATGAACAAAGGCAAAAATTAAAAGAAAAATAAAAAGAAAAGAAATCCTACAAAATCAGTACTACATTTATTTTTGGTTTTTATTCATAAGTTCTGGATCAGGATGTTGATTTAGCTTTTGATTCCTGTAGTTTATAAAGCGCTAGTACTTTGAAAACAGCTATACCTCAAGATTAATATCTTTTAAATGTAACTTTCAGGGCTGTTTTACAGCTGAAGTGACAGTTTTATTAGGACAAAATAGAATTCCATCACCTAACTTAATATTAATAAAAAATTATATCCCTTTTTTGAATTGATACTACTCCAGGTTATGATGATGGAGCCCCGTTGTTCAGCGGCTGTGCTGTGTACGATAACACTACAGGCGAGTTCCAGGGAGTGGCCACAAACTTGGAGAGGGAGATGGCCATCTGGAGACCAGGTCTGATCATCTCATCACATTTTAGTTCTATATGTGGATCTCACCTAAGCAATTTTATCTTAATTCGTCCCTCTAAACATGGACAAGAATGTGCCACGTTTTGTTTCCTTAGGTGTAGAGAGGTTTGAAGTTGGCTTTTTTTTTTTCTCTCTCGAATAATCAGTTACAGTTATAACTTTAAGTGGCTTTAAACCTGGTTCTAATTGCTCGATTCTTATCTTCATCGTAGAGACAATAGAACAGAACGAAATTATTTGTCTTTGGCTCTTGTGTGGCTTAAGCAAGTGTGTTTAGAGGGACAAATTTTGGGCCACTCTCAACTTGCTGATCTATGGATATTGTTTAAATATATGATGTTACATCAGTGTGTTTCTGTGTGTCTGTCACACCGACAAAGTTCATTTGAGCCCGGTGGCTCTGTCAGTTTATGCTCTGGACTCGCGAGCGGTAACGTCTAGGGTTTGAATCTCAGACGTTTTCTTGTGTTTGTAAAGAAGTAATTCGGAAAACTAGGGAGATGAACCTGGACAAAGATTCTATAGACCATTTTTGTTGTTGTTTCAGGAGTGGATGGGCTGTGTGAAAACGCGAAAAGACAGAACCTGACGTTTGCAGATGACATGTTTTCTTCCTGTGCTCTGCGCCTCACTGTTAATGAGCTCGACTCTGGTTGTGAGGATCTGAGGTGAGAGTCATCAAGGGCTTTTTACTCTTTTGCCTTTGAGCTTTAATTCAGGTGATTAGTGAGGGGCAAGCTGGCTCAAATGGTAGAGTGTTGGTCTCCCAATCAGTAAGTCTGCAGTTTCAATCCCACGATCGGTAAAAAAAAATTCATTTTAAATGTATGTAAAATTATCAGACGTTAGCCTTGGGGCCTGTATAACCTATGGAATGCTAACGTTGGAGGTTAAAACAACCAACCAACCACATTCAAGTGATGAAAGATATTCTGAACTGCTCTATGTAACAGAGGCCCTGAGACACACAATCATACAATCCTTCACATTCCTAACACAAAACTTTAGGGAGGGTATGATACAGTTCAGGCTGCTGATGATAGGATAACATCTGAAATTGACAGGCTCATCATGAAAGTGTAGCTTTAAGATACTGCCATTAAATTCAGGCTGCCCAAAGCTATGAAGTTCCTTACTTAAAAAAAACAAAAACAAAGAAATGTGTATGTTACCGCTCTCCTTTGTTTGCATAGTGTATAGTGATTCAAGATATGAATAAAATTATATTTTTCGACTTCAGAGCACCTCAAGAAATGAATTACTGCAAAGTAAGTTCTTATAAAAATCTTTACAGATAATTTTATTCCCTTATATGTATATGAAAAAAAGAATGTTTATGTATAAAGAGAGCGGACAGATAATGTAACTTTCAATAACTTAGATATTCTTGAGTATTACTTCTAGTTCTACCCATGTTGCAGACAAACCATCTTCAACCACCTTAACGTGCTGATGCCTTCTGGAGTTGTTGGTCGCTATGGCTACAATAATGAACAAGATTTGACCATGTGGATTCCCGTGTTGAGGTGAGAACACACTTACGTGAATCATATTCCTTGGTTTTTACTGCTGTAACACCTGAATGAGTTTACCTATAAACCAAACGTAACATCAATTGAAGTTACACCTGAGTGATTTACCTATAAGCCTCATATCTTGGGCAACACAATGCTAACTTTTTTGCAAGACTATTTTTTAAGCTGTTGTACCAATTATTTTTTTAAAGAAAATAATACAGTATTACTTTTATGACTTTTATTATCATGATTAAATTTTCTGCGTCGTGAGACATAATTTCTTCAGTATGGTCTACTCTGCCTCTAGCCAAGTTTTTTGGTTTGTACTTAATTCATTAGATTAAAAGCGTTTTAGAATGTTTATACTTTTTCTAAAAATTGATGATATGATCCCACACTTAACTTATGTGATGGCAAATCATGTCTGCATCATGAAGGAACATTTTCTTAGTAAATGTGAATTCCGTTGGTAAAGGCTATCTGTATCAAGTGCTTAATTAAATCAAGGCTTTAGACTGAATTCTTTAAGATTTTGAGTGTAGCGTACCAAAATACTTTTAGATTTTGTTGAAGGAGTTCCTATGCTTTGACTATATAAAATGTAGCTTATAAGTAACAATTCTATAGTCTATAATATATAAATAATATAAAAGAAGTTGACCCAATAAAAATTAGAATTTTATATTGTATTATCATTCTTATTGACCTTGATCTATGTGATCTCCAGTCTCAAATACTGGAAACTTGGCTCTTACCCCATGTCTCATAAATGTAAGGCTGTCCACATCAGTCTAAAAACATAACATTTTCTTCATTCAAAATATTGAAACCGGGCGGGGAGGATGCCATATCAGTGATATCTCATTATTACATCAGCATATATGTCTTTTAGATCATCTATTGAGTGGTGGAATTAAATATAAAATGAATAGATTTAAATGTATTAAAAAAAATGTTCTCTTTAGACAACTAACAGGGCATTAAATCATTTTTCTTAATTATCTCCAAACCACAAAGAAGAGAATGCCTCTCTCCTAACACAGTGACAAGATGCTCCATAGAAATATGAACAAAATAAAACTGATTTGTAAGTTGTAAACAAAACAATTATCATATTTTCTCCTGAGTGTAAGACAATTTCCCCAATACCGTTTCAGACAAGAGTTGAATCTGACAGAGGAGACTTCCTTCCCAGTCCCAGCAGTTGAGAATGGGACCGAGCCTTGGAGAACTTGGGCTGACTCCATCACAGGTGCCTGTCGCGTTCCATCAGCCATCAACCTGAATGTCATGTACACTCAGACAGGCGCCGTCGATGGCTACCCCAGACAAGAGGTGGTTGGTGCTTATATCAGGCAAGTCTTCTTGTTTCATTGCCAAGCAATTTATTTCTTCAGGCAGAAAGATTTGTCACCCCTTTTTTTTTTTTGTCAATCGCCAATTTTTACAATTTTTAATATTCCTTTATAGAATGGTTTGTCTAATGTATAAAGTAATCAGGAAGTATAACTAATTTGTACAGTGAAACATTTTCAGTATATGAACGTGTATATTGTCACTTTCAATGCTTGTTTTTTTTAATTTTACTGTTTGAAAGATTTTAAATGCATGAACCATTTCTTAGCAGGAGATTGATTATCTTACAAGAATTTTACTTTTTTATAGATCTAAAGGTACTTAGATTTGTTTAATACTTGATTAGCAATATAAAAAAAGCACAATATGGGCATCTTTTCAATCTAACCAGACTCTTTAGATAGTGTCGTTACCAAGTTTGCCATTCAATATGAATATTCACGAGCTGCACATATCTGGTTTGCAGCTACTCCCAGGCCACCTGGAGCATGGACTGCCAGGGATCGCAGGCCGCCAGGTGTGATGCTACCTCCGGAATCACGCAAAATTTCTTCCTAACCAGCAGCGTACAGTACACAAAGGTGGACACCACCTCACAGAGTTCCGACACTAGGTGCGTTGGTGATAGGCTCACCGTAAAATTAAAACTTAAGATCTTTAGCATGTTTATTTAATTGTGTCATTCATGGTTATATTTATCATTGCTTTAAAAGGCTTATATTTTTGGTGTTGTAATACTTTAGAAAAGCTGATAAGTGTTAAATGTGGACTTATCCAGTCAATTCAAAGAACCTCATAAATATTTATCATAAGCTCTGTAGTTAAAAACAACATAACTACCCATTTTTACATTTCTATCACTTTAAAATACATTTTTTGCCTGTTTTGTAAACTTTTTTTTTAATAAATACATTTTAACATTATATCTTTACTCATTAGCCTCAAATGAAGAGAATTAATTATTTCTCTAAATAACTGTGTGTGATAATTTTGAATATCCTAATTTCATTGAGAACTTTGTTAGAAAACAAATAGGTTACACTTGATTTTTTCCCCTCCATAAACTGATGTCCTGTTTGTGATGGAGATAGTTGAACAATTTAATTTCATTTATCTCATTTATGATTTTTTTATTTTATTTTTATTTCTTAGAATATCTTTTACATCTGTTGCAGCTTTGTTTCTTTATTCAATTGTGCCTTACACCTATGTTAGAGAACAAAAATTTGCAACAAAGGCTACTCTAACTGTGTAAAACAACATCTTTCTTATCTTTTATTCCTCTTTGATCGTATTTAAATAATCTGTGACCTTGTAGCACAGCAGCCCAAAATAGTGTGCTGCCATTGAGTGGAGAAGCCAACTCTTTATATGCGCTGATGTTACACATGAAATTGCATAGCAAAAATTAATATCAATATCAATACCCGCAAATGGCTTCAGTGCATTAGAAACATGCACATGTTGTAAATACATGGCCACTACTGATATACTGATGTCACTAGGGGACTAAAATTAGGATCACTACATCCGAATATCAACATATCAATTGGAAATAACATAAAGAAAGAAGGCAGGGGGTCAAGGATGAGGATCAATACAAGTGAAAAATCAACTTATCAGAGTTCAATCAAAGGGGAGTGCACTATATTTACATCAACATCCCTTTTAAAATGTCCATATTAATATTTTCAGATTCTACACGAGATGTGACCCCTACGACTTTGCTGGCTCCAGCAGCTGTGAGCGTTTCTTCAGCAACGTGTACCGAGAGGAATGTTACTGGGAGACGTGCTGGCAGGAGCTTGCCTACCCTGTGAGACCTGCGGCAGACCAAGGCCCCGAGTACGACTGGAGGCTGCAGGCGCTGCCCGTCTTCCTGGCCCTGGTGTTGGGAATTGTGGGATACGCCTCCGTGGCCAAGCCCGGCTGGAGCTGATGTTTATGAATTAAATTTGTAGATAGGGGTAGAAGTTTGAGCTGTGAACTGTGATTCCAATGATAGGTTGTGAATGGAGAAACTAGCAATGAATTTTAGATAGGGATAAATTTTTGAGGTGTAAACTGTAATTTGAATGATTGCTGGTGAATGGAGAAACTAGCAATGAATTACATATAGGGATAAAAGATTGAGGTGTAAACTGTAATTTGAATTAGTGCTGGTGAATGGAGAAACTAGCAATGAGTTACAGATAGGGATAAAAGTTTGAGGTGTAAACTGTAATTTGAATGATTGCTGGTGAATGGAGAAACTAGCAATGAATTACAGATAGGGATAAAAGATTGAGGTGTAAACTGTAATTTGAATGATTGCTGGTGAATGGAGAAACTAGCAATGAATTACAGATAGGGATAAAAGGTGTTATTTGTATCATTTATGTGCATGACTTTAGTTTTCTTAGCATTTAGTTTTAATGATACTTTTCTTCCTGCTTTAAGATTCTTTTCATGCTTTTACATTATTATTACAGATAGGGATAAAAGATTGAGGTGTAAACTGTAATTTGAATGATTGCTGGTGGATGGAGAAACTAGCAATGAATTACAGATAGGGATCAATCTTTATGTATGGAGTCATATATGATATAATTTAACACTGTACTTATATTTATGTACTAAAATTAAGTTTGTATTATGTATGTTTTGTTTTATCTTCTGCTTACTTTGAATAAATTTGTTAACCAAAGATGTAATTTAAAATTATAATTGGCCATTTTAATGTTACAAAGTAATCTCCCACCTGGGGCCTAACTATATACGAAAAGGCAAAGTTTATCTTAGCACGGTGGCAATATTTTCTCAAAGTTTCTTTTTACATCTCTTTTATTTTACTATTTCAAATACATAATCTAAAGCAACTCAGGTAGTTATAAATAATTTACACTAGTTCTAAGAAGATATTAACAAAATGAAAACATTAGTTTTACAAAAGTATCTAGAATGAGTTAAGCCTCTTAATGAATGGGTTCTTTTTTTTCAAAATTGTTCCAACATTTAAGGTAAATAGTTTATTTTTTAAGGAACCAAAGTTTTTAAATGTAGCAGGGATCCGGGAGGATATTGCCGTATTAAAAACAGAACCACAAGTTCGAGTTTATGTCTGATAATAAAAAACATTCTAGGAACCCCTATTATAATCTCAGTGTGAATGTGAGAGTGAATAATTTTATCACATAATTATCCAAAAAATATTTTCTTGGCATCTACAATTTTATGTTTCCTTAATAATTAAACATCTTTGCTGTCCACGAGATTCTGAGCATTTCTCTTAGTAACCACGTTTCAGCTGCCTCCAGTTCTTCTGTGTTTTTGTTTTTGGACTGTTCAAGCCTCACATCCATACTTCAGTGTGGGTTAAATATTGCACTAAAGGGCTTTTCTTTTTGTCTGGATGGAGATGCACTTGTTTCTGAGGACTGCTTTCATTCTCTGGAAACTCAGGTTTGCCTATGCTGTTCTTGATGAGTTTCTGTGGTGTTATTTCATATAGCCAAGAAAAACAAAACAAAACGAATTCTTTGACTATATTTCAAGAAAGTAAGGAATTTTTTTTCTCTTTTGTGCTAAAATTCTGAGTATTTAGAAGTTGATATATGTGTTGCTGTTGTTTTTTTGTATGGATAACATGGTATTTATAAAAAAATCTTTTAAAAGTATAATGCACACATCAATTGTGTGTGACAGGCTGCGTTTTTGTATTCTCTAAGTAGTCAAGTTTTAAAACCATAAAAGCTATTTACTCTCAAGAAAACTTGACTTCAAAGAAATCTTGTCTAACTTTTTAAGTTACAATTTGTGTGTGTGTGTGTGTGTGAAGTTATTGTTCAAAAGCTGTGCTCCTTGTTGATTCTATAATTTTAGGATGAAATAATGTGTTACGGTAGGGTATGATTCCTTTCTAAAAAAAATTTTAAATGAAAGTATGATTTTCAAGGTTTAAACTTATTATATCTTATGCCATGCTGAGAGCCTTCAATAGTGCCTATATTTCTTAATTAAAACATGTATATTGTAAATATATTTATATCACAATCATTCCTATTATGAATAATTTGTATGACTATGAATATTCATAATGATAATATTTGAAATATTTCTTTGTATTTTGTCTGTCTTTATTACTAACATTATTATCTAGCTTGACTCCTATGTTGTACTTTACTTCTATCAGCTTAGTTCATGTATATTAATTTCAGAATGTTTTTTGCTAAACCATGGTAACAGTAAGTTTTGTATTATTGTTATCGGCTAAAGTTGGCAGACGCATGAAAAACTCTTGAGAGCAAATTTTTTGTCACAGAGTTACAGTTTGTTGTGCTGTACGGCTGCAGTCTGTCTCCTTTAGTTAGTGTCACTGACAGGTCTATGAAATAGTTGATCCTCATTAACTCCTCTGAAGGCATATAAAGAGTCTTGTCAATTGGGGTATCAGAATGTTATACATTGCTTTTTTTTTTTTTTTTTTGAGGGATCTGTGACATAGTAAAAGAAAGTGCTGTGTACTTCGGAAGGGTAGTTGAGGTGTGATGGGTGTTGTTGATTTGTTATCTAAAGAATTTTCATTAGAGCTTGCTTGGTGTATTTTTCAGAAAACAGGTCTTTGGTTTTGTCAGTTAAGTATATAGTTTGGTTAAGTTTAAGCCACTTGATTCCTTGTGGAACATAGGGGTGCAGCAACTCCTCTCCACCGGACTCGGTTTTGGCTGGGACTCTTCAGCTCGTCCCATGTGGTACCGGAGCTTTTATCTCTGCGTCGGTGCTTCTCCGCCAAATCTGCTTCGGGCGGCCATCCGGCCAGTGAAGTACATGTATCCTATCTATTTGTTCCTGTTGCAGCATTTCTTAAAACATGGCTTCTCTCTTTCATTTCATTTATCTGTTTTTATCCTAATTTTATTTTGTTTAAATTTTTAAGCAACTGCTAGCATCCAGTAATGGCTTAAGAGATCATTACATGACTCATGGTATGTTGTTCTGGAGTTTCAGAGCTCCTGCTTTTGCCAGATACATGTTGTTTTATTTTCATTGACACTGCCATTATCTGGAATGCACTGTTGTGTCACTTGAATGCCATATAATGCAGTAGCTAGTTTACCCAATCTAAAGATCGGCATTAAAGATTCATGGGTTTGTTTATTTAGTGTTGTTTTGTTGTTGTTGTTTTGTCGTTTTTTCGTTGAAAATTATTGCCAAATCTTTTTTATGTGGTAGGTTTGTCATGTATGGAATTGTAATGGACCAATAATTTTAAGTAGGGATGACTTTATGCCATGTTCCTTTGTAGATATAGTCATGTATTATATTTCTTTTGCATTCCGTCCAGCTAGATAAACTTAATGTATTTGTGAATGAGCTTGTGATAAAAGTAAATATAAAAATACTGTAACAACAAAAAGCTGACATTTTTGTTTTATCTTTAAGTTTGCATGTTGTTCTTATAATTGTTAGAATGCATTTATATTTGCTAAAGCTGTCTACCTGTTGCCTGCTCATTCTCTATGAAACATTTCTCTACAGGTAAAAAAAAAAGTCTTGATCTGTTTTAAAGTGAACACTTTTAATTTTCTAAAAATTGTCTCTAAGGTATGTTTTATTACATTGGGCATGAACATGCACAAACAATAAAAGCATGTCTACAGAGACACAAACGGAAAAGGGGATAAGAGAGAGAAAGAGATAGAGAGATAGACAGACAAATTAAGTGGTCAGGGATTACATAGCCTACCCCTTTTTGCTTTGTTGGAAAAAAACAAATTTAGTATTTTAAGTAACAGGCATGTACTTGGGTAATAAAAAAAAAACAAACTATAAACTATGCATAACGCTTTATTCTTTAAGTTTAACAGAACTAACAAAAAAGGAAGGATTACAAGTATTAAGGAAAATTTGATCCAACCCCTTCCAAACACAAAAACACACACCCAAAAACAGACTTTTCTAAGGGGTCGGGGATCTCAAGGAAGCAAACGAGCTAATAATCTGAGACCAATAGTTTGAGTAAATCCAACTGCTAGAAGCTGTAGTACATCTAAATAACAAACAAATTAAAAGGATAGATCTATCTATGACAGTATGAGTAGGAAGGAACTTGAAAAATAATAGGGCTGCAAGTGCAACTCCACATTAATCTTTAGAGAAGACAACAACAAACTCGAAATAGACCTACATTGAGAGAATATCGAGATAAAAAAATGGAACATATAGCAATTTTTATGTTATTGAACAGTTCTAAATTTAGTTCCTAGGCCTATGATATTATTATGTCAATGATCGATAGTGAATGTGAACACAAATGAAAGAACCCAGAGATAATTAGATCTAGATCTAGAAATCTGGATTCAATAACGAAAACTTGTGATTGCATCTCTTTCAAACGAATCCTATGATACAAAGTGCTCATAACCTAGGCGTTAAGAAAAAAAAACTAACAACAAACAACATTACTGCTATAGAAAATGGACGTGGATCTGGAAGAATTTCCACCAATTGTTGTTGATAATGGTTCAAGCACCCTCAGAGCAGGCTTTGCGATGGATGATGCTCCTATATGTGAGTTCTCCAACGTAATTGGTCGACGCAGGCATGAAATTGGTGAGAACATAGATGCGTGCAATTAAGCACTAGATTCTAGATCTATATAGATCTAGTTTTAACAGAATTTTATGTTACTGTTCAAATATTTTTTATTTTATATTAATGATGAATTGTTTGGATGAATGGTCTTTGTCAAGACAATGCAGTGTTTCTGTCTGAATTTTGCTATATATGTACCATATATTATAGTGTTTCTCTTCAAATAATGGACGTTACCACTGTTTATTCCTATTAAAATATTATTAAACACATAAATTATCTTTTCTTAGACCTGGAAAAAGTTAAACCAGACAACAGCATCGCTTAATGCATTGGCACAACCAGACAATTTGATTTGAACAAAAAGTTTTACGGGCGTATGACCAAACTTTGACAAACTTACTACTGCAGTGCATAAAGAAAAATTTTGACAAAAACATTAAATATAGTGCTTACTGCAAAATTTAGAGGGAAACGGGTTATACATAGTATACAAAATAGAGTCAGAAACACTATATATAGTGCCTATAGTAAAATTTGGTAAAGAACAGTGCGTAAAGCCACATTTCAACAGAGATACTCTATAGAGTGTTTAGGTGGGGTCTTCTTTTTGCTATTGTTGAATAATTAGAAATTTTTTTTATTCAGTGAGATATTTTTTAACCTTTAATACTAAGTCTGTTTGATTTTCATCTATGAACGAAGTATGCTTAAATTCAATTTCATTTTCTATTAATTTATATATAAAGGTTATAACTCCCAGAGTTATGTTGGTGATGAGGCTCAAAATATTCGAGAGCTTTTGGCTTTAACATATCCTGTGGAGCATGGAATAGTGGTCAACTGGGACGACATGGAAAAAATATGGAATCACATGTTTCACTCGGAACTGAAGGTTTCACCAACAGATTACCCAGTGCTCTTCAGCGATCCTCCTTTCAATCCTAAAGGCAATAGAGAAAAGCTCATTCAGGTAACATTTTCAGAGTTAAAAGTCATAGTCCTATGATATTGTATTGTAAAGTTTCACTGTGTCAAGAAAATAATACCCATGCTTATGCCTTCTGAGGATCAGTATTTTTCAAAAAACTTGTGCATAAGGCTGTTGTAAATAACGAAGCTTCTATTTGAACTCAAACTCAAATTTTGAAATTAATTTTTCCTCACACATCCTTTACCAGTAAACATGCAACCAATGTAAAAATAAAATAAAAAATGAAGAAACTCTTACTGAGAAAAAACTACAGTGCTATGTTGTTGTTTTATTGTTGTTTTTTTCTTTCCTTAGGATCATACTACTGTTGTGACAATTGATAAAATTTACAAACCTAATGTCAAAGAAAGGAGCTCTGTAGCATAATTTAAAGAAACCATAGCCCTTCTAATTTATAGCTTCTTCTTTTTCGTACCCATAGCAGTGAGGCAGCAAACCATTCAGTTTAAATAATTTTAACATGTTAGAGAAATAATATAAAAAATCTCTTTCACTTTTACTATTCCACATAATTAAACTTACCAACATTATGAACATTTTTAGAAGATCATTGCTCTTCAAAATAAAGCGGATTCCAATAATTATACATGTATTGATAATTTTGTGTGTGTTATCTCCCTGTTAGGTAATGTTTGAATCGTATCAAGTACCAGCCTTTACTCTGCAATTTGAAGCTGCATTGTGCCTTATGTCTGCTGGTCGGAACTGCGGGACAATTGTTAACATTGGGGAAGGCTATACTTATGTAGCCTCTTTCTGGGAGAGCTATACTCCTTTTGACTCTATAAAAAGACATGACTTTGGAGGTAAGGATCTCACTCGTTATCTGCAACATCTTCTCCACAAAAAGGGCTATAGTTTCACCACAAGCTCAGAGCTGGAAATAGTGAGAGAAATCAAGGAGAAATTGTGCTACTTAACTCCACCGAGAAACAGTCAAACTTTCCTACAACCGCCTCTTGTTAGAGAGAAAACATTTAAACTGCCTGATGGAACAACTGTCACCTTAGATCAAGAGCAACATGTTTGTCCTGAAACTCTTTTTGTGCCTGATGGAATTTTCAACAGCTCAGGGGAAGGAATTGCTGACATGGTACATAACTCTGTAATGACCTGTGACTGTAGCACCCGTAGAGACATTTACTGCTCTATCATGTTATGCGGTGGTTCCACCTTCTTTCCAGGTCTAGCTGATAGATTGCATGCTGAACTTGTCGAACGGAGGGAGCGCTGTAATCATTCATCTGGAAGGATCAGAGTAATCGGAGCTCCAGATAGAAAGTATCATGTTTGGATTGGGGGGTCCATTCAAGCCTCTCTCAGCACTTTTAAAAGATGTTGGATTAACAAGAACGAATATGAAGAATTTGGTCCACATATTCTTCTCCGAAAATGTGTATGAAGAAAGCTGAATAAAAATTATAAATACATGTATGCTTCCCCTGTTTCTGATCTCAATGTTCCTATTAAAAAAAAAAAAGATTAATCAAGCACATGTGACAGACACAATTCATTCAACAACATTCTGACATCTCTTGAATTGCTCAAGAGAAGTTTTGAATTTTGTGATTATATGAGGGCTACTTCAAGGCCTTACATATTTAATATGGGCATTTTATCTCGCATGTATGGCACTGTGTAATTTTCAGCCATATATTTTATATTTTTTCATAATATGGATATATCTACTTTATGTGAAATTGCATTCATTTTTTATCAGTTTTACTTTATACAGACTGAGATGCAGGTAGTCCTCAAACTAATGGGAAAATTTACATGTTTTGCGAACAATGAGCAAAAATTTGAGGCTTTAGATTCTACTTTTGTCCCCTCATTCTCAACTAGCAACTTCAAAATTTCTTCTATGAATGTACAATTTCTTGGTCTTTTTTACAGGACTTTTATTTTACGACAATGTGTATATTTAAATGATCTTAATGGGCATTCATTTTCCAACAATGTAAGATTGAATGGCAAAAATAATCTCATGCATATGACTTATATTCGTTGCAAATCTGTAATTACCATAAAACCCAAGTTAAAAACTGATTGACTTAAATTGAAGAAAATAATTTGATTAAAACTATTACATAACCTACATAGTGCTTAAACTTATCTCTTTTGCATAATTTATCATCTTTATCTAGGGATTTAAACTGATAAGATTAATAACTCACTTTTTTTTTTTTTCAAATTCAAAACATTTTTTACATTCTTATATTGAGTATGAGGAGGTCCAAGGCAAGGGTGTCACACATTGTTTTTAATCGGAATGTAGTGGTTCAATCCTCGCGCAAGTCGTTTCTATTGTGGATGGGTGTCAATACATTGCACATCTTGAAGGGGCAAGTCTTGGGCTCTTGGGCATTTGGGCTTTGGAGTTGCACTGTCGTATGAGATTTTCCTTAACAAACCAAGAAGTTAAAGTTGGAGAGAGCTTATTTGTATAATTTCTCATTCAAGGGCAGATTAATGTACTTAAAACATGGCACCAACATTGAAATCATTGCCAAAATTGTGTATTTATATAAAAGCTCATTATGTTAAGTAGCATGATAAAACTTATCTTTCCTTTAAGTTGAATGTTCTTGTAGCTAGATTTATTAGTATATATACACCAGAAAGTGAACTTTGGTTGATGCAATATTTGGATTATTTATTCGATGCTTACTATGCAATTTTATGAACAATTTTTATGTGTAAAAA
>RQTK01000027.1:717774-802689 GCA_003991915.1 Elysia chlorotica | reverse complement strand
TTATTATTATTATTATAATTATTATTATTATTATTATTATTATTATTATTATTGTTATTATTATTATTATTATTATTATTATTATTATTTCTATTATTATTATTGTTATAGTCCACACCACTTATATCTAATATTAGTAATAACATGTATGACCAAGACCTGATTTTTCTTCTCGTTGTTATCGTAAATAAAGACAGTTTTATAATTATATAGACATGAATGCCCTGGCCAAAACAAGGCAAATGACCAGGCAAACAATCTCATTCCCCCCTCTCCTAATGTCTCACTCTCGTTCGTTTATTGCTACATTGCTTAGAGAGTGACCATCAAACTGGCACTAGTCGTAATAGGATTAAAACTAGAAGAGAGAATGAACCATGATGTGACTAGTTAATTTGTGTGTGTGTGTGTGTGTGTGAATAAATATCATACACGATTGCAAAGCTTGAAGGATATACTCTGGCAAAAACATTAAAATGTAAGGCAAGGACAATCAATCAGAACTAGGCTAGCAGTAGCATAGAAGCATACAATGGTACAGTACAGTTGGTCAATTGCCTCTTTAAGTGTTATTGACTTGTTCAAAAGTAAGCAGTGGTTAAATGTGTTAGTGTGCAACCTTTTGAGATTTACCCCAACTGAAGTAATTTAAATGGCAGATTTTTTGAACGGTACTGTGAGAATAAGATTACTTTATTTAATTGTTGCTTGACATAGGATCCTCATGAATTGTTTGTGTAATAGATTTCCTTTACATCAACTTTCTCATGTATTGAAATCGAAATTGTGGGCCCTTGGATGTTGATATATCAGGAGTGCACTGTATTGTTATCATTATTACATGTATTTAAGTGCACTCCACTTTAACTTTGATAAGTTTATTTTCACTTGACTGTTTATTCAAAAGGATATTTTGATATCAGACATTGATGTTGACATCAACTTGCCAGTAGTCGACTGCAGGAATTTGCACAATATTATTTCTGAAGTAAAAGTTGACCAAGAAATGTCTTTTTTTTTTAGGAGTAGTCTACTTTATGTATCAATAAACCCAATTAAGTGGATCCTCATATTTCTGCTCAATGCTGTATTTGTTGAGCATTTATTTCAACATGTTTCCAAATCAGTTGAACAAAAATTATTTTCAACTAGGAAAAGTGAAGTCAATGCATGTCTGTGCTAGCCTCACCTGAGCAAAATACAGCACCATGTAGATTTCTGGCTAGACATACAGCCAAGCCACACCAACTTGTTCTAATACATGAAACTATTTCAGCCAATTCCAAATATTCTCTGTAAGTCAGGTAGCATGTAAAATTGTCAAATTTTAAACCTCAGGACTCTAGGCCTACTGCAATTAAATGTAGGAGGCGACCTACAGTACATTATTATATATTAATTCAATATCTCAATCTCTCTAATGTTGCTTGTATACTTTTTATTTTACCATGAGACTAGTTATACTGATGTAATATTCATATTCTTTGAAAACACATGTGTTGGTAAGCAAAATTACATTAAAATAGTTTACTTTGCATTATCTGTAATTTGTTTTATATTTGAACCTTGAGGGTTAAAATTGTGCCTCTTTTGCTGTTTGGTTGCAACTTTTGTCTGTTCCTAATTTTGCTATTTTCAATCAGTTTTCTGCCGGGAAAGATTTATGTTCAGAGGATTCAACTGCATTTTTCTCTCATGCCTTGACAAACTTGCAAAAACAACAAAGCCTCATAATCTATACTTGGTATGTTTAATAGCTCTTAAACCAACGAAATGGTTACATCATACAGTCTTACATTCTAGGTGCCGGCAATGTAGAAAGATTTCCTCTCACTCTTGCCCTGTCCTGCTTACAGAGAAAATCTCTCCGTCAGCTAGAACATTTCACATTGAATCTAAAGACAACACACTTCTGTATTTTGACTGGATTGAAATCGGCAGGGATGTCCAATAAATAATAAATGTTTCAATACCAATCATAACAAGTTGGGGGAGTTTTACAGCTATGGAGTACACAAGACACAAATAAAAGAATTCTTATGTAAGTTGTTCTCTACCTCAAAATATCCACAGGATAGGGAAAACAAGCTACATGTAGTTTTGCTTTGAATATAAAATTACTTGTACAATTTAAAAACAAGACTGCAAGGTGTTTTTTCTCAAGTAAAGCTAAAATAATCTCTCGTGCACTATCTTGTACAGCAAAATTATTACATTTTAAGGAGACTAATGAAACGATTTCCATGGAAATGATTGTATAGATGTAAAATTAGTAAACAAGTTTACATGGTCAAACTTGTTTCGAGATAATCTGAATAACTGTGGGAAATTGAAGTGACAAAATTTTATTTTGATATATGACATGTCTACAAAAGCAAACTTTCAAAAGTTTAACAGAATGGTGAACCTTTTTCCTCTATATCCATTTGATAACAAATCAATTTAAGAAAAAAATCATATGCTCACCTTCTTTATAGGTATTACATACATTTAATTAATAACCTGAACACAACTTAGCTGTCATTTAAGCTAAGGCATCCTCAGAATAGGAAGTCATTCTTTCAAATCAATGACAAAATGTTTGTTTTCCATTGTGGAATATAAAAGGAAAAAAATGATATGAAATTCTAGCAAAAAAATTCGACTTAATGTGCTTAATTTTGATCACTTCTGTAGCACAAAGATTTCAGAAGGAAAAAATATTTATCGTTTAAGGTAAAGAAATTCACAGGCGAGATGTATTTGATTTATCTCATTTAGTTTAGTATCATTCGCACTTCATACACAGAAAGAAATATACAATTGTTTTTAAAAATAACATCAGGAATGTGCTTTTAGTGAATACCTTGGGAGGGAAAAACGAGGAAAAAAAAAAAAAAGAATTTTCAGTGTAAACTGTGAGTATGCAAAAAAGGGTAAAAAGTAAATAAAAAATATTTAAGGGGAGGTATTAACATTTCAGTATGGTTTCTCATTTACAAAATATTTATAAATGTCAAATAAAAAAAAGGCTACAAGATTACAGAATGGAAACATGACCATTTTTGCTAGGGGAGAACATGGAAAGCATCCTATGAATCCAGTGATAACCCTCAGCACCTCTAAAGCAAGAGTTTGTGCAACTTATTACAAGTTTTCCCAAATAGATATTTGTACACATTCAGCCCTCTAATTCAAAAGGAATTTTGTGTTCCCAACAAAATATGGTAATAACTGACTTAACAATTACACCAGCACACAGAGATAAAGATTCCACAAATAAAGATATTTGTCACTAACATTGAATCACAGCAACTACGCTAGGATGTTAAACTGGCTAATACAACATCAACAACCACAGGAAAGCCAGGACAGGGAACATACTGCTTGTAGAGCCAAGAAGTGGGTACAGCTTTTTGCACAGCATTGCCGCAGGTTAACTCAAGCCCACAAACTTTGCTTGCAATCTTCATATGGGGGTCAGAGGAAATTCAGTTACCACACTATATTGCAATTACAACGGCTTCTTTAATCAAACGTATAATTCAGATAATATGTGTAAACTAATAAATCCCATTGACATTTTCTACATACAAATCTATACATCCACAGAAATATTTACTTTGTGATTTGCAGTTCATGCAATCCTATAAGTGATTCAAAGAAGAAAAGATCCACTTTGCTATGAATATCAAAGTTTGAATGAAACAGCAATATGCCAATACAAATTATCAAAGTGAGCCACCATCTCTTAATGAAGAACTAGAGTGATTACAGATATATGCATCTTGTCCTCATGATTACAATATACTTTATTTCTTTTTTTTTTTTGCTATCAGAATGAATTGATCTAGCAAGACATTTTTAATAATTAAAAAAAAAAAACAACACCTAAAATCAAACCTGACAAACAAGAAATGAAAAAAAAACAACCCAACTCCAACACAACATGATTTCCATGTTTTGTCTCCCATCAAAACAATCTGATTGCACACAGAGCCCCATACACCCAGGGCTTGATTCACTGTTAATAATATTTTCAATTTTCATGAGCATATATCAAGACTGCATTTTAAAAAAATCTGTTGAAAATTACATTCAATTGCATTCCTTACATTTAAAACATTGGTTTTAATGTTGGCACATACCTCTGAGGTATCCAACTCATGAAATGCAAATTCAAAATATTCAAAAGTAATTAAAAAAAAAGGGTTAAAAAAATCAAATAATGGCAATTGGTATGGTAAGGATAAATAATGATTATAAACAAAAGAGTAGAAGAATGCAGTTATCACAATGAAGAACATCCTTTTTTTTTCTTATACTTGTACCCATTCTGTTTAAAGGTTGATTACAAAAAAACAACAAGGAAAGTCATGCAAAGCATATTATTTATTGTTGACCTATCTAGTACCATGCATCTTCTTTATAAATAATATTGTTCACCTCCCCATCATGCAGACATCATACATTTTCTCTATGAAAATAAGTGAAAATGTTGCACACCTAGACTTGAGTTTATCATGCACTTGTAAGGAACAATCATGACATGGCAGAAATGGTTGCAATGGACTTGCCACTCTATTGTTCTTACACAAAATTGCTTTTGGGTGTATGACCCACATCATTAACTTTCTATAACATTGTTTACCAGTGAGGAGCATACTAATAAAGTTACTTCATCAAAATTTGCTCTTCCACCACAGCAAGTCAGGATTCAAAAGCATTGCTCCCATCACTGGGTTATAAATAAACCAACACTATTTAAAAAAAAATCATATATTCACAATTTATATACCAGTCTTATAGGCTATGACATTTAACATTTCAACTGCTCCACTACATGAAGCCATGTATTCTTTCCTTTCACAAAAATTGTTTTAAAATGAAACACACACTTTCCTTACTTTGTACATTGTGCTTTCGGCTAATAAAAAAAAAAAAAAAGGACTGCCCCAACATAATGCTGAAGTTCAGGCCGTCCTTCGCCAATATGCTAACTATCCTTGTTCCTACATGGTGTATCCATAGCCTGGCATTGGCTGTCCGGGCATGCCATATCCATAAGCAGGCTGAGCAGGGGGCATGCCCATGGGGCCGGCCGTCAGCATCAGCTGGGGCTGTTCAGCTGGAAGAACACAAGAGCCACATTGTTACCCAAACAGGATCACCTTGGAGAGCTTGGGAGACATATTCATCCCAGTTAGAGAGAGAGAGAGAGAGAGAGAGAGAGAGAGAGAGAGAGAGAGAGAGAGAGAGAGAGAGAGAGAGAGAGAGAGAGGAGAGTGAGGGAGAGACATAGAAGGCGAGAGAGATTAAAAAAGTGTGTGTGTGAAAGGACAAAAAGATTGCCATAAGACTGGACTAGAATATGGATCATGAAAGATTTTACTGCTAATTCGGTTGTAGTTTTCAGAGCAATTCCATACAGATTCTATTATATATTCTATTCCTCTTTCGTTCAAGAGTAAGGACCAGTCACAAACACCTTTTGTATAGAGAAATTAAATTTAAAACAAGTACAAAGCAAACGTTCCAACAAGCAAGTCTTGTGTAGGTTCTATCATAGGTTTACAAAACTATTTATGCTTCCATGTAAGCACCTATTAACCCAAATACATCGAGAATTGACATCAAAACACTAAAAGAATAAGGGGGAGTTGGTTTTAATGTCCAACTTCAGCATTATATGTGTGTGTGCATGGGAAAAGGGCCCATATGTCGGTAAACTTGATTTTCAGATATAGGCCAATAAAGGTGAATAGGGTGTTGGGTGTCAAAAACGTAGTTCCAAATGATTTTGAAAGTTAAACCATTTTTAAAGCATATCTGAAAATTTTAGTGTCCAATTTTTAGTTTAAAAGCTTGAAATGTTGGTTTTTGGGAGCTCTATCAGCTCTAAAAAATCTTAAATTTGTGCTAGAAAAGCTGTTTTTCTCAAAACTGTGCTTTCGCAATTTGTCGCACAAGATATGTAACATCTCAGGACCTAATTAAGATATCTTAAAAATTCAAAAAGCATAATATTCAGCATGATATGAGCAATCTGAAAATGCATTTATCTCAACATCCATATCTGCCGACATTTGGGCCCTTTTCCCATGCACACACACATATAGGCTATATTATGGACGGCCCCAAGACTGACGTTTGCAATGTGCTGTCTGACACGAGATAGAGTGAGGAAACCTGGAATCCTGTCTCATTCAGTCACACATTATACTGACACCTTCCCAACCAGTTACAGTAGACAAAATTGGACAAATAAATTTTTGACCAATTGTAGGATTCAAACTGCAGACCTCCCGATCTGGAGGCAAATGCTCTACCACTTACAGTTTGCCCCCTAAGCATAAACTAATGTAAGACTTTACTTTTTGATTGATGGACCCCTGCCCCTCTCTTTTATATAAAACGAAGATAATTACGACTTGACACACTTACTCAATACTATAGGCCTCTCCTCCGCTTTTTGTTCTTCTTCACTTCTCACAGACTCAGACTGCTCCAGTTTGTCAACCTATAAATATGCAAATGTAAGCATCAACTATTAATTGAAAAAAAAAAAAAACAACACACAACCAAATAAAAATAAAACACTTTACTGTTGACAATATTTTTTTTAATTAAAAAAAAAATAGAAAAAAAATTTGTAAAAAGCTTCAAATGTTAACAGAAAATTAAGTGAGCATAAGCAAGAAATTCAAGTTCGATTTCAGGCTGTAATAATATCAACTTTACTTATACTCTTTAATAAACCAAATGTTGTTTTTTTTTAATCTATTTTAAAATATTTTTAGTTTACCTTGGCAGTGTATTCTCTCATGACCTGGATCATGTAGGGCATGGCAAAGTCCATGATGTTGTGTCTCCAGGCTAGCTCAAGGATCACATCTGGTCGCAAAAGATCATAACACTGGAATAGACATGCTGCAAAGCATTCGTTGTTGCCATTCTCCAGAAACCAGGAAATAAGGTCCTCTGCAATCTCAATTTGCCGCGATTCACCAGCGTATGACATAGCATCCTGATGAAGAAAGCAAATCATTTTTTTATTATTTTTTTTTGATAAATCGAACAGATGGGAATGTAACTTGTCAAAGCAAGACGCTCAATCTGCCAGGTGTTTTATACTCCATACATGTTTATTTAACCACTGCAGCAGAGAACCACGTCTACAACTATATCAAGGTCAGCAAAACTATTTGTACCAACTCCCAAATGATTTCGAATATCCATTGAAAGATGCAAAAGAAGTATGAAATTTACTTCTGCATGAATATAAACATGTAAATCACAAGACTTTGCCACACACACACGCGCACCTTGAAGAGTTTATCCTTTTTACAGAGATCCACACTTTGCTTCCAGCGGTTGTTGCCTTTATATAGGTAGGCAGCAATGCGTCTGAACTCAATCAATTCATGCTTCTCCATGCGTTGTGCAAGAGCAATGTTGTCAAAGTTATCGTAGGCGTCAATGGAGGTCCGCAGGCTCTGATAGTCCTCCTCCTCAATGAAGAGGTTGTTGAGAGCCTCATTGATGGCCTTGTTGTTGTTCTTTTGCACCGATCTCAGGTAGGGTTTAACGAGAGGGGCTTGGTTGACCTACATGTGAAAATAAATATAAATTTTTAAAGTACTGTAGGAGAAACTTGCATCATAGTTTAAGTTTAAGATTTTATGTACATGGGGTCCGATCAAAAGGTGCCATTTCCGAACAGCCAAAATTAATTAAATATTTGAGCTTTGTCATTAGGAATTGAGTTCATCAATAGCTTATATCCTGAAGAGACAACTACAGATAGCATTTATTCACGAGTTTAACCATTGTTTTTTTTTTAGGAATTTTTTTTTTTTTTACTAATAACAGATACATTAGTATAAATCTACATAGGCATTACTTAGAACACTTGCCTAGGCATGTGTAAGCACTACTTTATGAAACAAAATTGCTCTGTGGTTAGATTGAAGAATTTCATAGCCACACTGATCAGCTGTCTCAACGGCTTGTCGTGCTTGATGAGCAGGAGCGTTATCATGCAAAAGCAGGACTCCGTTTCGAAGCTTTCCCCGTCTTCTTCTTACTAATTCAGATCTCAGTCTTTTTAGCAACCCTGAATAATACTCTCCAGTGATTGTTTTCCCCTTTTCCATGTAGTCAGTCATTATGATGCCCTCACAGTCCCAGAAACAAGACAGCATGACCTTGCCACTTGATTGTGTGACCTTTGCTTTCTTTGGTGGGGGCGATGAGGGTCTTTTCCATTGCATAGACGCGTTTTTCGGCTCTGGATCGAATTGATAGATCCAAGTCTCATCCATGGTTACAATTTTCTGAAAGAACAAGTCGTCGTTTGCTTCTAACCGAAGAAGATGTTTGCAACAATCAGCCCTCTCTTTCTTCTGATCAGCGGTCAATAACCTTGGTACCCATCGAGCTGAGACCTTGTTCAGATTGAGGTGATCATGAAGAATCTTTTCAACTGAACCTACGCTGATCCTGGTTTCACTTGCTAACTGTTTGTCTGTTATTCGCCTGTCCTGCTTTACTAGTCCCTCCACAGTGGACGCGTTTTTCTCAGTCACAACAGATGTTGGCCGGCCTTCGCGAGGTTCATCCATCACTGACAAAAAGCCAGATTTGAACTTTCTCACCCAATGAGTCACCGTACTGTAGTTAGGGCACTTTTCAGCATAAACTTCTACCATCTGTTGATGAATTTCCGTGGGGGTTTGTCCTTTTAAGTGAAGGAATTTGATGACAGAGCGATATTCAACGGCCTCCATGGCAGACAATTTGTAAACAACAAATGACAACTTCCTAGGGGTTGTTTTACTTGATGCGCTAAAAGGTGCAGAAAAAAAATTCCGATTTTCCCCAAATTTTGCATGCCGTGTTCAACATAGATGATCTAGCTACCCACAAAATTTCTTTACTCTAGTACAACTGCTTCAAGGTCAAGCTAAGGACATAATGAACACCCCTCGTATATATATAATAGATACATTTTTTTTTTTTGTGAAAATTATGTTTTTGGCTCTAAATTTTGATTTTGTACATAAAGCAACAATAGCTACATAAAATGTGTATTGTTTTATTTGTAGATTTATGTCAAATATTGAGATTTTTTGCAATTAACATAGTCATATCAGACACTTTTTCAGACCATCATAAACATGGTATTTACATGAGAAAAAAAAGACTATACTATGTGCCCAACATTTACTGATGTCATAATCTTCAGACTACATCTAGATCACACCAGACACTTGAATTGCTGTTTAACTATAACTTCATGAGAGAAATGAATAACTTTCATAGAGGTCGTAGTTAAATCCTTTGTAGTTTCTTGGAATCTGACGTTCTAGAATAAGCGTACAGATGGTTTGTGACATAACACCAAATAAAAAATCTGATGAAATGCAATGCCTGTATATCTTTAGCAAATAAATAACTTAAGTTCTTTTAAATACTAGGATTGTCTTTGTTAACATTTTTTCTTAGAATATTTCTAAAAAAATTGTTTCACGGAAGTCTGATGTTACATTTGATGTGTCTTAAGCTATAAGTAACATCAGAAACTACATTTCTTAAAATAAAATAGGTGCAACGATTTTTATGCCTCCAAATTTGATTTTAGATTAAGTTTAAAAAATTAATACTAATAGGGCAGAAATAAAAAAATGTTTTTGTATAATTTATGTTCAATCACTAATGAACTAAAAGAAACTAAAATAGATTGCATAAAAAGGTAAACTAACATAAATGACTAATCCCCGCACATGTAACTTACATCTACAAAATGTTGTAAAATGTGTTCCAGTAGCTGGAGACTGAATATCAGCAAAGTTGAGCTGAAGTCAGCACTATGGCCCTGGTTTTTTATGTTGGGCTTAGACCAACAATGCAAGAAGTACAGAAAACCAGCAGAAAAACCCTGCAGTTTTCTGACTCCATATCAAAGTCTTACTTTGTGCATTTGAAATATAGTTTAGGCCCAATTTTAAAAAAGAACACAATTTAATAAGTATATTTTTTTTAAACACAAATAACATTCTAAAATTGAGAAAGAAAAACAAATGTTCTCTAATATCCATTTAAATGAGGCTTTTTTTTTCCTTCTTTTTTTTTTCCATTTAAGTCACCAAAAGCACAGCACTGCATGTTCATCAGAATATTAAAAGATTTTTAAGAACAGTAATCTATGTTCTTTTCATATAACATTGCAGGTGTAATGGATGTTAGGGATAACATGACAAACTTTTTTCTTTAATCATATGGACCTAGAGTACCTATTTGGGTTTTAAATCAGTTTAAAATGATAGTTATTTCTGTCAAACCTTTGTTAAAAGTTTGTGACAGTTGATTCAGGTTTATGGGAAAAAGAGAGAAAAATCTTTTACAAAAATTGTTTCATGTGACACGCTACATTTTAAGTTTGTGAAAATGTAAGAAAATTATGTTTTTGGCTCTAAATTTTGATTTTGTACATAAAGCAACAATAGCTACATAAAATGTGTATTGTTTTATTTGTAGATTTATGTCAAATATTGAGATTTTTTGCAATTAACATAGTCATATCAGACACTTTTTCAGACCATCATAAACATGGTATTTACATGAGAAAAAAAAGACTATACTATGTGCCCAACATTTACTGATGTCATAATCTTCAGACTACATCTAGATCACACCAGACACTTGAATTGCTGTTTAACTATAACTTCATGAGATAAATGAATAACTTTTATAGAGGTTGCAGTTGAATCCTTTGTATTTTCTTGGAATCTGACGTTCTAGAATAAGCGTACAGATGGTTTGTGACAAAACACCAAATAAAAAATCTGATGAAATCCAATGCCTGTATATCTTAGCAAATAAATAACTTAAGTTCTTTTAAATACTAGGATTGTCTTTGTTAACATTTTTTCTTAGAATATTTCTAAAAAAATTGTTTCACGGATGTCTGATGTTACATTTGATGTGTCTTAAGCTATAAGTAACATCAGAAACTACATTTCTTAAAATAAAATAGGTGCAACGATTTTTATGCCTCCAAATTTGATTTTAGATTAAGTTTAAAAAATTAATACTAATAGGGCAGAAATAAAAAAAATTTTTTGTATAATTTATGTTCAATCACTAATGAACTAAAAGAAACTAAAATAGATTGCATAAAAAAGGTAAACTAACATAAATGACTAATCCCCACACATGTAACTTACATCTACAAAATGTTGTAAAATGTGTTCCAGTAGCTGGAGACTGAATCTCAGCAAAGTTGAGCTGAAGTCAGCACTATGGCCCTGGTTTTTTATGTTGGGCTTAGACCAACAATGCAAGAAGTACAGAAAACCAGCAGAAAAACCCTGCAGTTTTCTGACTCCATATCAAAGTCTTACTTTGTGCATTTGAAATATAGTTTAGGCCCAATTTTAAAAAAGAACACAATTTAATAAGTATATTTTTTTAAACACAAATAACATTCTAAAATTGAGAAAGAAAAACAAATGTTCTCTAATATCCATTTAAATGAGGCTTTTTTTTCCTTCTTTTTTTTTTCCATTTAAGTCACCAAAAGCACAGCACTGCATGTTCATCAGAATATTAAAAGATTTTTAAGAACAGTAATCTATGTTCTTTTCATATAACATTGCAGGTATAATGGATGTTAGGGATAACATGACAAACACTTTTTTCTTTAATCATATGGACCTAGAGTACCTATTTGGGTTTTAAATCAGTTTAAAATGATAGTTATTTCTGTCAAACCTTTGTTAAAAGTTTGTGACAGTTGATTCCAGGTTTATGGGAAAAAAGAGAGAAAAATCTTTTGAAAAAATTGTTTCATGTGACACGTCACATTTTAAGTTTGTGAAAATGTAAGAAAATTATGTTTTTGGCTTTAAATTTTGTCATATCAGACACTTTTTCAGGCCATCATAAAAAAGGTATTTACATGGGGAAAAAAGACTATACTATGTGCCCAACATTTAGTGATGTCATAATCTTCATGCTAGAAACCATTAAAAAATTAATTTATGCCTTTCTAACATATATTCCTTCCTCTGGCACCTTTTCATCTTTGTTCACATTCTAAGTGTTTAAATTAATTTATATTATTATATCTTTTTTCATTTTGCATTAAGAAATTCCTAAATGCTGCATAAGTATACATGTATTATAAATTGAGTCTGCACACTTAATTCCAAAATCAGCACATTGAGCCCGACTAAGCTGACAGCCTGAAACTAATTAGTGTAACATTTCATATGAATAACTTCCAAAAGTCTAGTCATTACCATTTTTTTTTTCAAAACTGTTCTCTCCTGAGACACTTGGGGTAAACTATTTTCAATTCAAGGAAAATATATCACTGAGATTACTCTTTTCATACATATAATCCTCAAATTTTAATTCCATGGCAATATCTCTATCTTGCCCACCATGCAAGTGTTACTTACCTTCATGAAAAAGTTGACAGCTCGCGTGTGATCTAGCCTGGGTGTGAGGACCATGAGGAGATCATTGAGCAGCATTGGCTTGAAGTCCAAGTAAAACTGAATTGCTTTGTAGTAGAGCTCAATGTTGGCGACTTTGGTGATAATATCTTTGAACTGAGGCTCTCTCCATGCTTCTGTTGGGTGGGCCATGATGGTTAGGATAGCGTTATCAAACTCGTCATATTTGTCATACAGGAACACCAACTCGGGCCACAAATGAGCTTGATCTGCTGCACGTAAAACCTGCAACATTTGAGTAATTGTTAATTTTTTTTTTAAAATAAAAATGCATGCATTTCTCAAAGTAACATAAAGCAGAGTTAAGTATGTTCTATTAACTTTTGAGGCAGCCAGTAATAATAAGTCCACCACCAGAGTGAGTTGAGAGTTGAGTTGGTTTAACGTCCAACTTCAGCACGATATAGGCTATATTGTGGACAGACTCCAAGATTGATATATTGATATATATTTTATGTGTTGCCACATACAAGACAGGCCGGGGATATCATGACTTGGTCACATTATACTGAAATCTACCCCACTAGTTAAACACCAGAGTGGACAATGGTTTAAATGCGTTGGCTAGTAGAACCACTCCAAATCCCTGCCAACTTTCATCAGATAGAGGGGCTTTTTAAAAATTCAACACAGTATATTTAAAAAAATTAGAGATGGCCTAGTTTCATAGAAACATGTACATTTACAGAAAAAATATACAGAGAAGAAAAACAAAACAAGAACACAAAAGAATTGGTCAGGGATCAGACTTTGTCATTATCCCAGTAAGAGTTACGGTTGGTTGGGTTTGTTTAACGTCCAACATCAGCACTATATAGGCTATATTGTTCAGTAAGAGTTACAACTAGCATGATTTAAATAAAGAACAATTAAGTAGCTGTGTATTATTTCTGCACAACATATTCTAAATTAAAATGCGCTTACCCAGAGTTCGACCAAAATCTGTTGTTACCTTAGGAATGTTGACTCTTGACCAAAACAGCTCGAGGTGTTCTCTCATCTTTTCTGTCTTGTATTTTGAGTACAAAATAGCCAGTTCAGTGAACATTCCCATATGAGCACGTTCAAGACCTAGACAACAAGTAAATGAGAGAGATAAGGAGAAAAGTCGTATATACCAATAATGAAATTTGCAACAAGAGAGACAATTTTTTCCACAGTTAACCTTACAAAGGGCAACTAATGAATTAAGTGTGGCCATAATCATCATATTAAATCATACACATAGAGAAATACTCCATTTGTTGATTTCTCACTTGATAAATTTGAAGCTAACATTTGGTCTGAGCAGGGCACCCCGAGAATGGCGCTTTGTTCTCGATTTCTGAATATCAATATGAAGGAAAAGGGGATTTGTGCCTTCATTGTTAAAAAGTTAGGATATCAAAAATGGAAGTGTGGTGGAAGCTCAGCAAGAACACAAGGTCTCACCTAGAGCAGCTTCTAACAACTGTATCAACTCCTCAAAGTAGCCTCTATCCTGGTAGTAGTTGATGAGTTCCTCCAGCTCATCAGCATGCACAACTATATGCAAGCCACACATTTGGGCAAGCCTAAATTCACCATTGTCAACACATGCAAAGCACACCTGAGAAAAAAAAAAGATGTATACAATTATAAAACACATTTACTTGAACTGAAAATTGACAAAGGGAAAAGTTAAATGGTTACAGATAGCAAGCAATTCTGAAAAAATCCTTCAAGTTAATAAAACAAAATGCATTCAGCTCTTTTCCAAGTAACATATATGGACAATTAAATGTTGAACATTCTGTGTATGATGATGAATCCTTGCAATCAATCTTAATATAGAAACTAACAAGTCAATTCATGCACCTGATTCATAAAACAGGAATACCTTTAAAACATAGAAATATAAAAATTCACTGCTTTCTATATATTCGTTTAAAAAAAAAAAACCCAGTAAATTTGAGTGCTAAAGAGTAATAGTTTTGTTTGAGATGAAAGAATGTGTTGAAAAGTATTTATGAACGACACCTCAGTAACAATAAAATTGCTCTATATATGTACCCATACCAAAAATCTTTGTGGATACAATTACACATTTATACTTTTAACCACAACATACTTCTTTCCAAGTTTTGGTACTGTTGGCTTTCCTTGCTCCATCAACAGCTCCTTGGTACTCTCCTAGGTGAACCAAAGTGATAGCGAGGCGAGCATAGTTAGACACATTGTTGTACAGCAGCTTGGCTGCCTCATACATCTTCTCATCAAAACATCTATCAGCAACCTGGAGAGGCAATAACATTCTTTCAGCACAATTTTAGCCATAAACATGCAATAATAGACACTCGTCAAAAGTCGCACTCATAATATAAACTGTTTTGTCTTTTGTGTATGATACTTTTCATGTGCCTTAACATTTTCCTGTTTTTAATAGGCATTGCCATCTTGGAATATCAAGTTCAGCTTCGTGGTAACAGGAGCATTCATGTTTGTTTACATGCGGGCTGGGCAGAGGGGTTATAGAAAAAGCCTTGTAACCCACTATCTATCTCTTTGAGACATATGAAATCTCGTCCAGTTGTACTTAATTAAATTATCAAAATAATGAAGACTTAAATTATTTTTTTCGATTTATGAAGTGGTGATTCTGAGTATTTTTGTAAATAAATCAAAATAAAAGAAACACTATCAACACCCACACATCACATATAATTTATACACAGAAAAAAGACAGTCTTGGGGAAAAAGACAAAGACAAGACAAGTAAACAACACCAGGAAGAGTCCAAATTATGTTTCTTTATATTATTTTTGTCTCATATATCAATCTCCACCCCATCCCTCCCTCTCTCTCTGACTGGAAAGAAATTAATATTTTATCCTTATTATATCCCTATTCTATATTCATGAGATTTATGTCTAGTTGGCTCCAAACGGCTCATTATAAAAAAAATAATAATAATAAAGGACTTCATTATAAACTTTGGAATTATTTTTTATCCCTTTTTTTCTATTATGGACATATTATTCAGTCCTTTGCTTTCCTATGGTCGGCTATACAAGTCTGGTCAAGATCTAGACTATATCTACATAACTCAACAAAGTCATTTTCAGGGCTGATATAAATATTAAATTCATAGTCCAGCTCTGTAAAAATATGAGGAGTCATCATACAAATAGAAAGAAACAAGGCTTGGTTCGAACCCAAAGAAAACTAGGTCTAGTCCAACAACAAGCGTGTAGCAAGACATACTTTATGCTTCCAAGAGCTGCCTTGGTGGAGAATCCTGTGGTATTCTGGGTCACAGTTCTATTTAGAATGATTACTAAGGTTCTATTTTTTGTCAAATTCAACCCAAAATAGAACACACTGCTGAAGGGAAGGAAACCTCCAGGCTATAGCTGGCCAGTTTAAACACTGGCTAGGTGTGTTCTAGGCAGCCACATTTGGTTGGATTATACAGAAGACTGGAAATCTTTTTGCTGAATTTGGCCATGTTGCATGGAAATAAAAATATGGTAACAAAACAAAACAAAAATTGATAAAATATAGCGCCTACCAAAATCTCTTCTTCCACATTTAAAAAAAATATTGCACTATTGCATCTTCAGTTTATTCTTTTCTAGCTTATGCAAAATTCAGTTTATGCAAACTGTAATTTTAGAAATATTTGTGAAGCAATATATATTATAAACTGAAAAAAAATTCTATGGAATACCACTATAATGAAGGATGTTAGCCATCCTCGGCACAAGGATCTATGTTAACAAATTTTTAAAAATATACCTGAGTTATATTGGCATGATTTGGTCCAGAGACAAACTCTTCCATGTCCGCCAGTCTATTAGTTTTAGCATAAGCAAATACAAGTTCTGTCTCCACGAAAGTTTCTCTTGCTTTCTTTCTGGCCATCTGAAGGAACTTGACAAGATCCTCCCAGTTTTCTGACGATAAGAAGACAACATATCATATGTAGGTTGATAAAATATTGTTCTCTATCTTCAATCAACAATTATTGCCACAACACATGCTTCATGTTAGACCTGCTTACCCGCACTTTCTTTCCATATCATATTTCTTCCCAATCCAAAAAGGCAATCAAAAACATTGGACATGACTGGTTTGGTAACTATTGGAGAATTTAAAAAATAAAAATTCCATTACATCTTAAACAATACAATAGCAAAACCGTACCACTCTTGCTAGCCACCGAAACGACTTCCATATACTGAGATGGGTCGTCTGCCTTGATGTAAGAATCAATAGCTTCCTTGACTAGTCCTTGGTTGAGCTGGGCTCTAGCTAGCTGACTCCACACAGCAGGATCATTGCACCGTTCAGCAAATTCGTAGGCTCTGTCTAAATTGTTCACATTATCAATCAAAACCTAGAGGAAAAGACAGAAATAAAATTTTAAAAATTAAAACCTTAAAACATTTTTTACTATGTAGAAGTATATTGAACTGGATTTATTATGCAAAGGTTTGTTTCAATTACATGTCCTTACATGTCTGTGATGCACGGCTCTTAGACTGAAGTGTCGCCATAGCTGCCAACTTTTGAGAAAGCAAATACAGATTTTTATTGCTACTAGTCACTGCAAACCTAGTCCATGACCAAGCTTATTAGATTCAGCTATCAATATGGCTGCAAGCAATGAGCAATTGACCCAACAGCCAATTTTGAGCTGGATACCTTCATATTTTTTTTTCTTTCAACCATGATACAGAGATCAAATACATACTAAATAAGTATTACATACTGGTCGGCAGCTATGTGTCACATCAAATCCTTTCATAAAGTATACATATGAAAATGTCAAAACTTACTACAGCACATCATACCTGAATAGCAGAAGTGTTGACCTCAAACTTCTTAAAGATTGCAAAAGCCTCTTCATAGAGCTCATTGGTGATGGCAATATTGGCAATGTCTGGTGCATCATAGTTGTCTAGGCGGTTGATGTATTCCATCACACGAGTGCGGTCTGCTTTGATTGCAGTCAGGATCAAAAGGTTTTGCAAGTTCCTGTAGAGTATTAAGCAGAGAAGAAACTCTAAAATTGCATTCTCTTTGTCTTTCTTTCCTTTTGCCATAATTTTTAAGTAACGATATACGGACAGTACAAAAAAAAAGGTGAGTTTACAAAATCAGAAATGCTCTGAACTAAAGTAAAATACAAAAGAAATACATCGCAAAGAACAGGCCCGTTACCTGTGGTCACTGAAAACAGAGGTCTCGAGGACAATCTTCTCCAGCAGCTCAATCAATTCATTTGGAAGGTCTGCGGTCATGAATGCCTTCACGGCCACAGAAATCTCCTCTGCATCTTGGGTTTCTGATAGAGCTGTCTGCACGACCTGGATAACACAAGCAGCATAGGATAAACAATGAGACCTAAATTATCTTAGTAACTTAAACTATTCACAAAATAACCTATTGAATACAGTTTTTCAAGAATAAGTGGTGTCAGATAGGTAGTATAAAAATAATTACTGGGGCTATTTGAATGACATGCTTTATTCCACAAGGCCAATCCATAACGGAAACTTGTACAAAATATTTATGACAATCTTATTGCAAGTTTTTATTATAAATATCATACCTGGTCAATGAGTTGTCTCTTGTACTCATTCTCCTCTGACAGAACTGTAGCCCACAGATCTGGGTCTCTTCGACGAACAAGGTAACGAGCCTCACTTTTAAACAGAGAATTTTCATTGCACACCTGAAAAGTTGTTGAAACTTGGTTAGCAATCATTACAACTAAAGCAACGTGCCTTATTTTATCTTTCATCAGGTTTATCAACTCCTTCAAACCACATATGGAATCATTGTGATCTTGTAACATCTAGTTAAGTACATAGTGAACATAGAACAGGATGACCATATTTGGATCATATTAATAGTAGATTGAAAATATAAACATCTTTAACTCAAAGGAGTAAACATATTGATATATTCAAAAGACTCTGATTAAATACAGACAAAAAAAGTAGGTGGAGAAGACAAGTTCTGACCTTGATAAGCTCCTCGTCACACTGTCCCCTCTCATAGGCCACAAAGGCGAGGTGGGGATCACGCTTCTCACAGTACTTGCCCACAATGCGACTGTCATAGTACTGGTTTTCTCTGATGGACAAAACATACCCATTAAAATTTGGATAATTTAGCAAGAAAGCATGCTGTATGACAAGGGCTGAGAGAGAGAGAGAGAGAGAGAGAGAGAGAGAGAGAGAGAGAGAGAAAGAGAGAGAGACACACACACAGGAGAAACAGAGGCTCTACAAATTGGACACGGACTTCACCTGTACACGTTTACTGCACTGCGCCCAAGGTTTTTATAGCTCTGTATTCGCTGAAACTCTAGAAATCTCAACCACTAAGCCCAGTACTTCTTTACATCTGAGGTTTTCGTTATATCACTTCATTAGGCCCAAGGTCCTTTTATTGGCTTTATACAAGGGGAAAAACCGTCCCTAAGATAGACTGAGGTTTTGTCGAGTCCAATGTTGCTATATGCAAGGTCCACTGTAAAACTTTTATAGCGACAATCTTCAAAACCTAGTCTATATTTTTTACTCTCATCATTGTTTATTCCAACACATTCAAAACATGAATCTCTGAACATGCAGTCAATTATTTTTAACTGAAGGACGCAATGTTGAAATCATACTTGAGGAATCTTTCTGGGTTGTTGTTGCTATCAATGTAGATCTTGGCCAGAGCATTGTGAGTAGCTGGCTCTACAAGACCTTCAAGCACACGTGTCTCCAGCCAAGGCAGCAGCAGTTTCAGTCTGGAAAATTGGACAGAAAAAAATTGTCCTTAGAACCAGCAGAATAGAGCATTTAGCAACTTGGTATACAAATAAACAACTGTAATATTTGTATTCTATTCTTTTATGACTAAAGATGTAGGAAATTGGTTTTAGTATTTTATAAGTAGTGCATGATAACATTGTGTACACTGGTTACATTAGAAGAAGTTCAGTATGAATGTCTATAAAATATTTCAAGGCTGTCTTATTTTTCTTCAGACGAGCGCTGCGTTCTTCACGAAAAATCCGAAGAGGGAGCAGAAAATGTCATCATTTTGTACACTACATTGAGAATTATTCAAAGAATAATAATAATAATTTTAAAAAAAACTATAACAAAAAATACTGCAAACATGCTTAGCGTTCTGATATTGTGTAATTATAGCCTACATTGAAAAATTCACAAGCAGCAATAGAATATATGATTCAAATAAATGAACTTTTACAAAAGCAAAATAGCATGGGCATCTACAGTTCTTGTCTAGTAAATTATTTCACATGATATTAGAATTTCAGGACGAATGTCTATAAAATATTTCAAGGGTGCCTTCTTGTAATATTAGTATATTGTTCTTTTGTGACTAAAAATGTGGGAAATTGGTTTTAGCATTTTATAGCTAATGTATGGTGACAATATGTACACTAATTACATTAGAAGAATTTCAGGATGAATGTCTATAAAATATTTCAAGGGTGTCTTATTTTTCTTCAGACGAGCGCTGCGTTCTTCACAAAAATCCGAAGAGGGAGCAGAAAATGTCATCATTTTGTACACTACATTGAGAATTATTCAAAGAATAATAATAATTTTAAAAAAAAATATAACAAAAAATTCCTGCAAACATGCTTAGTGTTCTGATATTGTGTAATTATAGCCTGCATTAAAAAATTCAGTGTGCAGCAATAGAATAAATGTTTCTAATAAATGAACTATTATAAAAATCCATTTTATCTAAGCACTTGTAACATACTGACATATTATTTTACTTTTACAAAAGCAAAATAGCATGGGCATCTGAAGTTCTTGTCTAGTCAATTATTTCACAAGATATTAGAATTTCAGGACGAATGTCTATAAAATATTTCAAGGGTGCCTTATTGTAATATTAGTATATTGTTCTTTTGTGACTAAAAATGTGGGAAATTGGTTTTAGCATTTTATAGGTAATGTATGGTGACATTGTGTACACTAATTACATTAGAAGAATTTCAGGATGAATGTCTATAAAATATTTCAAGGGTGTCTTATTTTTCTTCAGACGAGCGCTGCGTTCTTCACAAAAAAATCCGAAGAGGGAGCAGAAAATGTCATCATTTTGTACACCACATTGAGAATTATTCAAAGAATAATAATAATTTTTAAAAAAAAACTATTCCAAAAAATACTGCAAACATGCTTAGCGTTCTGATATTGTGTAATTATAGCCTACATTGAAAAATTCACAAGCAGCAATAGAATATATGATTCAAATAAATGAACTTTTACAAAAATCCATTTTATCTAAGTACTTGTAACATACTGACATATTATTTTACTTTTACAAAAGCAAAATAGCATGGGCATCTCAAGTTCTTGTCTAGTCAATTATTTCACAAGATATTAGAAGAATTTCAGGACGAATGTCTATAAAATATTTCAAGGTGCCTATAAAATATTTCAAGGTTGCCTTATTGTAATATTTGTATACTGTTCTTTTGTGACTAAAAATGTGGGAAATTGGTTTTAGCATTTTATAGGTAATGTATGGTGACATTGTGTACACTAATTACATTAGAAGAATTTTAGGAAGAATAATAATAATAATTAAAAAAAAAACTATACCAAAAAATACTGCAAACATTCTCAGCGTTCTGATATTGTGTAATTATAGCCTACATTGAAAAATTAAAAAAGCAGCAATAGAATGTGTTTCAAATAAATGAACTTTTACAAAAATCCATTTTATCTAAGTACTTGTAACATACTGACATATTTTTTTACTTTTACAAAAGCAAAATAGCATGGCCATCTGAAGTTCTTGTCTAGTCAATTATTTTACAAGATATAAGAAGAATTTCAGGACGAATGTCTATAAAATATTTCAAGGGTGCCTTTTTGTAATATTTGTATACTATTCTTTTGTGACTAAAAATGAAATTGGTTTTAGCATTTTATAGGTAATGTATGGTGACATTGTGTACACTAATTACATAAGAAGACTTTCAGATTGAAGGTCTAAAAAATATTTCAAGGGTGTCTTATTTTTCTTCAGACGAGCGCTGCGTTCTTCACCAAAATCCGAAGAGGGAGCAGAAAATGTCATCATTATTTTGTACACCACATTGAGATTGTTTCAAATAAATGAACTTTAAAAAAATACCATTTTATCTAAGTACTTGTAACATTTTATAACAAAAATCTAAAAAATGCAAAATAACATGACCAGGGTCCGTATGCAACTCGTTCGTCTAAGTATAAACTTACGTACGCTAAGTTTTAGTGAACTTAACTTAAGTTAAGTCGAGCGTATGCAAGTGAGCATTCAGAAAATATCTTAGTTAAGTTTCTACTTAGCACAAAGTAACCGATCAATCAACCATGCGCATGCGCAATGCGTACTTTCATTTGTGAGAAAGGCGAGCTAATGAATATTCCGCTGACCCACGGTGACCCTTAGGCACACCTCTAAACACTACACACACACATACACACTTTGCCGCCGATGCGGCTACTTTAGATCTAGGCTTATAGGTCATGCAATTTCATAAATTTTGGTTAAATTTACTTTCTAGTAACTAACTAAGGGACAGATTCTAGTTTCTCATTAATAACAACCTAGATTTAGATCTACACGCAAGTTTAGATGTAGATCTAGGCTGAGGTTTGCGGCAGTAGAAGACGCGACATTACTCGATTATAATTATAAAAAAAAACACCGTACGGTAATGTTAAATGCATCGAATAAGTTTAAGTGAGACTATACATGAATAAAAATGATTGTTGCATGTACACTTATCGCTTTATTGTTTTATTAGGCGTATTTCAAAAATTGAGTCGAGAGGTTTACAAGATGGCGGGTTTGTTGCTTTCATGGCGCGTTGAGCTATAAGAAAAAGCAAGGCGCTGATTGGCTACGTTTTTACTTAGGTTAGTTTACGACGGGGTATTTCGAACTTACTAAGTTTGCACGTAGTAAGTCGACTTAGCGGCTAAAACACCCAGTTGCATCAAACTTAAGAGGAAAGTGTAAGTTACGACATAAACTTACTAGGACAAAAACCACTTGCATACGGACCCAGCTGAAGTTCTGGCCTAGTCAGTTATTTCACAAGTTCGAGGCAAGCTAGGGTTCTAATTTTTTAAGGGTGGTATAAAACTGCCATGATCAATATATAAAAAAAGTTCACCTGTTGCGCTTTTCAACCTCCTCAACAAGTTCATCAGTGGAGAACTGGCCTTTGACTACCAGAATGAGCTGTTTGATTATATCCTCAGCACAGTCCACATCCAGTAAACCACCAACAACAACAGGCAGACGTGATGGGTTTACCTTTATTAAAAAAAAAAAAAAAAGGAAAAAAATATACAATTTACAGATATTGAAATTATTGAATGAAAATTATATTATAAAACCATTGTAATGTCATTTAAAGCACTGAAAACAAGAAAAGTAACAATAACCAAAAAACTCCAGAACAAACATTTATAGAAATTAGATTTTTTTTAAATAATTTAAAAAGATAAACGGTGACCTCAATTACCTTTTGCACATAGATTTCAATGTATTTCTGCAGATTGTTCCTGTATAAGTAGAGAACCAGGTCGTGCACAAAGTCAAACCGGTCACAGACGATGATCAGGGGCAGTTGATCAGTCAATTTGGCTTCCTGTTAAGCAAAGAGATGAAACAACAATTGAGTCTTTGTCTCTATTATGAAAAGGTATAACCATAGTGAAGATACGCACAGGCTGATGTAACCACTGAAATATTTGCTACATTGAGCTTATAACAAATGTTCTTTATGTGTGTCACCGATTGTTCACATTAAAAATGGAGCAAAGTATATCAGACAGGTGCTGCAATCCTCATAAACTCAGAAGAGGGAGCAGTTATGTCATCATAAAGATTGGTGAAAATTGAAGCACAATAAACTGAAAAGGAACTTAAAATTTCCTTCATAATGTATTTATAACAACTATTTGTGTTAACCGTAATAGCCTTTTCTTATATTTCTATGCAATCTTTTGCTTTTTTAAAAAGTCATTTTAGGGAATTGTGTATGTAAATGTTTCTTTTTAACACTTTTGTGATTATGTTTAAAATTGCTGTTAAGCGCTTTGAGCTTTTTGAAGGGAAAGCGCTCTATAAATAAATATTATTATTATTATTATTATTATTATTATAAGTGTCAACTGGCTAAAGGGGGAAAAAAATCTTGGAAGGTCACAAGTCTGTAATACCTAGCTCACTTGTTGCCCAATTAGAATTTATCCCCACTACTATGCATCTATCATTGTGATTGTAATTTAAGAATCTAAGTTTATCCTATGTTATAAATTCAAATATAACAATTTCAAACTCTTTGCTTTAATTTGAGTTAGAAAGAAATGACAAGCAAAAAGTAAAAAGCAGAGCATATCAGACGGGTACTGCAATTCTCATTATTAACTTAGAAGAGGGAGCAGTTATGTCATCACAATGACAAACTGAAAAATAACTTCAAATTCACTCTAGAGGTGCCAACTGGCTATAGGAAGAAGAAAACCTCGAGTCCTAATACCTACTTCACTTATTGCACTATTCTGTGAAATCTTCCAGGTATCTATCTATCATTATGTTGAAAAATATTATATGAATTTATTTAACCACAACGCTATGCTATTGATGCAAATTTAAACTGTAAATGTGCCTTTAAAGGATATATGAAGTTTAATATTATCTGAACTGAGGTATAAAAGAATAAAAGAATATACCCCCCCCCCCCCAAAAAAAAAAGAAAAAAAGTTCAATACGTCTGTACGTATTTAGAAAAAGGTAAAGCAGAGCACATCAGACGGGTGCCGCAATCCTCATTACAAACCGAGAAGAAGGAGCAGTTGCTATCATTAAGATTGGTGAAAAAAGCTCCAATAAACAAGTGGAAATGAAATATCCAATTACAGATTAGGGGTTAGAATTAAAATAACACTGAAATGTCCAAAGATCCCTGTAATCTGTATGTGTAGAGAGACTACAAAACTGGATGTGTGTGGAAACTATGAAAATTTGAATACAAATGTTTAGATAAAACTATCAACACATAAACACAGATACAAATGATGCAGGGCTGTGGGTAGTAAAACATGCATCAAGTTTCATAAAACTGCACTATCTTACCTTCAAAAAGTTTTTCACTCTCTCAGGATCATAACAGTTGCTCTCCCTGCAGATCCTCTCTACTTCTTTGATCTGACCAGTTTTACATGCAGCCTGGATGTACTTGAAATGAACCTCACTATCTTGACTGAAGTTCACAATTGAGCCCAAGAAGTAGAAGAGGCCTGGAAAGCAAAACCAGAAATTCATTTAATTGAGGAAGTAAAAAAACACACCAAAAAACTAAACATCATATATGAATTTATCCACAGGCATTTATACAAATCCAATACATAATACTCTGATAAAAACAAAACTAAGATTTCATACACTGCACTAATAACTTACCCTCATAGCTCTTGAAAGATTCAAAGAGTTCTGTGAGACTTTCGGTGGACAGTTGTTCATGATACTTTGAGGCGATCTGGACACACACTTGCAGATTTTGCCTTATGTTTGCTGTCAACATAGCTTTAAGGCATTCAAGAGAATCATCCACAGAGAGAGTGCCAAAATAAGTTACAAGCCACTGCAGACAAAAGAAAATTACAAAATCTTAAACATTCATGGGTTATTTCCAAGATGGGACAACAGATTCCCTACAAAAGATATTGTTGAGTACTCTGTATTTCATATGCAAGAATTGTGCCTTTCTGAGTTACTACTAATTCTTTCTCTAGAAAAATGAAAAGGTAGAAGAAACATGGGAGGGCCACGGAGTAAAATGTATTTATACTATTATATTAATTTTTTTAAAAAGAAAAAAGAAAAATTAAACATAAAAGAATCTCCCACCTCTGGGTTCAGAAGATGGGTGTGCACAACTGCCCGCTTGACATCATACAGGTCTGTGTAGTGCTCCAAAGCCTACAAAAGGAGAGAGTTAATTCATAAGATCAAAAAGAGGGAAAAAATCATGTATTTGTCTATAAATTTCATGCAAGTAAAAAGCAAAACCAAACACACTGATAACTGACAAATTTTAAAACATTGATTTGTAGATGTAAAAAAAAACATTTTAAAAACACTTACCCTCTGCAAAAGACCAGCTTTTTCACAGAGCTGAGCAATGTGTGCTCTGTCATAGTGGGTGAACATTTGATTGCCAAGAATGGCATCTGCAACCTGGGAAGACAATGAAAGGGCGTAGATAAATACTTAACTCAATTATATAATAGGTCATCATAAAAAAAAAAATGTATTCATTTCAAGCACAGACCCTCAACATCGCAATAACTTTTAACTTTAACCCTTGGCAAATATCAAATAGAAGGAAATGCAAATTTGGCAAGTTAATTTAGTTGGTATTCTCTTGTCAAATATTAAAAATGATGTATAGCATGTTATAGTGTACCTCTTCATATTTTAATGTTCCTCTAGCAAGATCAGCAATGCAGGCTGTGTAAACCAAGGACTAAATTTAAACTAAGTCTATCTTCCTTGAAATTTAGGTTGTTATTTGTCTTTAAGACTGTTCCCAACAGCCAGACACATAGTGCATGGTGAAATATATTTCTCAGTGTCAGTCCGTCTGCGAAACACATAGCCAATGATAACCATGGTCTGTCTTAGAACTCATTGGTATAGGGTCAATATCACTAATGTAGCTTTACCAGAGAAAAACTACATCCATTTATGATGGAGACCCATATTGATTGCATGTTTTATTCAACTGAATACAATATTATTCACAAAATATAAACTATTTACTAAATCCCAGATTTCCATCTATTAACATTATTTCTTGAGAACTAATTTAATCATGGCACACCTATGCAAAGTGCAGCCTTCTTTTTTTCTTTTCTCTTTGAAAGTTAAAGCCAGAATACAGGTAATATTTTTTTAAATAGTGGTATCCATTTTCGGTATTGATGGAACAAAAATCAAAACTTTTTGTTTTAAATCAACCCAATCATTGAAGTCGTACAAAGAAACTCATGCCAGATTTACTGTTTCAAGAGAGAAAAAAAAAAGTAAATAAAACCAGATCGATTTGCCTTAGCCAATGTGATAAACTGAAATTTGAATAAAAGACCACTGGTCATACAAAAAATGACTTAGTCAATGTCTGTCTGTCAGACAATCGATAGACGATGCATGTTACAAATTTTTTTTGTGTCAGTCCGTCTGCGAAACACATAGCCAATGATAACCATGGTCTGTCTTAGAACTCATTGCTATAGGGTCAATATCACTAATGTAGTTTTACCAGAGAAAAACTACATCCATTTATGATGGAGACCCATATTGATTGCATGTTTTCTTCATAATACAATAATATTCACAAAATATAAACTATTTACTAAATCCCATATCCATTTTTTTTTTTGTCGGTCCGTCTGCGAAACACATAGCCAATGATAACCATGGTCTGTCTTAGAACTCATTAGTATAGGGTCAATATCACTAATGTAGCTTTACCAGAGAAAAATTACATCCATTTATGATGGCGACCCATATTGATTGCATGTTTTCTTCAAATTAATACAATATTATTCACAAAATATAAACTATTTACTAAATCCCAGATTTCCATCTATTAACATAATTTCTTGAGAACTAATTTCATGGCACACCTATGCAAAGTGCAGCCTTATTTTTTCTTTTCTCTTCGAAAGTTAATGCCAAAATACAGGTGATATTTTTTCAAATATTGGTATCCATTTTTGGTATTGATTGGTAAAAAAATCAATATTTTTTTGTTTAAAATCAACCCCAATCCTTGAAGTCATACAAACAAACCCATGCCAGCTTTACTGTTTCAAGTGAAAAAAATATATAAAATCAAATCAATTTGCCTTGGCCAATGTGATAAACTGAAATTTGAATAACATTTCAGTGGTCACTCAAAAAACAAACAAAAAAAAAAACAACAAAAACATAAAGACTCAGTCAGTGTCTGCCTGCCAGACGATTGCTGGCGATGCATGTTACAATATTTTTTTTTTTGTGTCAGTCCGTCTGCGAAACACATAGCCAATGATAACCATGGTCTGTCTTAGAACTCATTGCTATAGGGTCACTATCACTAATGTAGTTTTACCAGAGAAAAACTACATCCATTTATGATGGAGACCCACATGGTTTGAAACCAGTATTTTCAAGCATAAATTCATGCAGATAAATCACAATTATTCATACAAAACTAAATGAGAATAAATGCAAAAAAATTGTGCAGGCTGTGACATATTTTCTCCCTTTAAGTATACAAGATAATTTAGTTTCACTGAACCAACTTATCAAAATTTAAGACGGAATTGATAAAAAAAAAAAGTCCTGAACCTAACCAAATAAACACTCATCAGCTTCGTTGGTCTATGGAGAGAAAATAAAAAACAATGAACTACTGACCTGGGGAGCAGACATAAGGTTCATCTCCAGCAGGCGAGTCTGTAGAGGGCCTTCTGACGGCCTGTTGTTCTTGAGAGCATCAAGCAAGAAAGATGTGCACTGCTGAATCAGGTTGAACTCCATAAACACATCCACAATCTGAAAAGAAGAAAAAAAATTGCCATTTTAATAAATAAAAATTCTTTTAAACTAATAATAAAGGAACATATATGTTGCTTTTATAAATATACCCATACACTGAAAAACTGAATTATGTCTCTTCAGCAAGGGTATAAAAATTAATATTGGTTTAGAATATTTAAGGTTGAGCTGAGTTGAGCTGAAATGGTTTAACAACCAACTGCAGCACTATATAGGCTATATTGTAGAAGGGGCCCAAAACTTGACTTCTTATAATTTTATGTGCTACCACACAAGAGACAGGGCAGGGATACCAGACTCCTGTCTCAGCCGGTCACATTATACTGACACCGACCTAACCTGTTGCAGGGGACAAAAATTGGACAAATAAATATGTCGATCATTGGATTAAGTCGCAAACCTCCTTATCTGGAGACTAACGCTCTACCACTTAAGCCAGGTACAAGCACGTTACGATCAGAAGAAGGAAAAATCTTATCTTATTCCAAATGCGGGTGAAAGATTTATGAAAAAAATAAAATCCATACATATTTTTTAATCTAAGGGTGGCATTCAGACGAGCGCTGCATTCTTCACAAAATTCTGAAGAGGGAGCAGAAATTTGTCATCACATCTCCACCAAGCTAACCACCACTTTTCATTTGAAGTATTGATAGGCTAAAAAAATTACACTAACCTATGTCAAGATAAAAACAGAAAAAAAAAGACTATATAGAATTAATGCAACTATTACTATGTGTGAAGCAATATTTCCTCACTCTACCTGGTTCAAGTCAGCCAAGGGCTCGTCATCCTGCACCATCATTTGGGCAAACTGCAACGCTTGCTCAGGATTGATACGCATCAGGTTTCGCAGCAAGAAGATGTAGTCTGGGGTGAATCCAACTTTCTTTGAGTAAAGAATTATCTTTTGGAACTGCCCAGTCTCTGCAAAGCATTGAATGACCTGTAGAGGGAAAAAAATATGATCATGTTAAAATACAATAATAATAATAATAATTTTTTTTTTTAACATTTTATCTAGGACACCTTTGAAACATTTTATCTAGGACATCCTAATATAGCTTATCTAGGGCACCTCGCAATCCCTAAAGAAAACATTATTGGACACGAAATAGGCCAATGACTATTTAAACAATGTTATTATTGGGAAAAAAAAACATTCATGTTTAATACATATCCTATAGGTGTTTAAACTTTAATTGTGTCCCTCAGTTCTAGATTGTGTGAATAATCTTCTCTACATCAAATGAACATCCTAATATAGCTAATAGATTTTAATAGCCACAGCTTGCCTGAAATTGAGTCTGAATTATAAATGTAGTATCAAAAGTCTTTATTACCTTCTGGGGTACATTAGCTCTCAGATACACAGACAAAGCAAGAGTAGGATCTGCTGTCTTCACTATGTCCCCAAGTTCTTCACTGCATTCCAGCTGAAAAGATAAGTGAATGGATGTGTTTTGTTGCAGTTATACATAAATTATAATGCTACTAGGAAAAAAAATGTGAACCAATGAAGTTCAGTCACAAGATGACAATTTGAAAGGTTTTTATATCTACACAAAAGTTGATATGTCCTTGTGAGCCGCAAAATCAAACAGTGTCGGGTGCATTAATTCAGGCCTGCCTAGTTGAAGGAGACGCATTTAAACTTTGCCTAAGCAAAAAATGGGTATTTTTAAGGACAAATAGGTACTAACGCAGTTTTTCTGAGTTGGGCCCGTGATAATCATGATAGATGTACTCAGGACATGTGTGTAGGAACTGTCTAAACGCACTGTGCATGTGAAGTGTTTCTCCCTCAATATTGCTATACACAGGGACAGTAGATTTGTGAAGGAGATGTAATTGACTAAGAAGCATGAGGGCTGAATGTGAAGATGGTTTTAATTAAACGAATAAACGATTAACTAGATCTATGTGACTTGTTTGTAAACACATATTAGCTGATGATTAAGGAAAATCGGAATCATTTGTTTGGAAATAACTGAAAGTCAAGATGGAGAGATCGCTATTATTAGGACGAATGAGCGCAAGAGAAAACGGCCAGTTCGGTCTGATCAGTATCGCTGAAGTTGTTGACAAACTCAATCTCGATACCACTGTTTATCAAGCATAGAAGAAAAAAAAGAATAGTGTCAATCAAGAAAATAAATAAACCGTTCATAAATTTTCTTTACTCTACTCGTAGTTTCGATTGCGAGATTAAGAGGAAATTGTTGACGTATCTCAAATACCTTTTTCTACTAAAATCAGCGGTGTTGTCCACAAGGTTATGCATATTTTTTCACTTAAAAAAAGAAAAGGTTAACAAAAATAAGCCAATACGTATGGGTTGGCAGTTCTGGGAGATATATTATCAGTACCCTTTCGAACATCTCAAAAACTTGGGAGAAAGCTTTGATCAAGGCACGTGACCCTAAGACTATAACAAAATACATCAAGACGGACTCGGCTATAATGTAATATGTGCGGATCACAAGCTTTTTGCCAACAACGAAACGGGATAGTTTTGGGTCTCTTGATGAGAGGCGAACAGAGGCAAATATTGAGGGGGAAAGTTGGCAATAAGAGTTGCTGAATATCGCCGCTGATTGAAAAATCGGTACATTCCTGTTGAAATCGAGAAATCCGAAATGACAACGAAAATCTGTATGAACTGATTAAATCGCTACAAATAGGCAAGTCTGTTCAGTCCTCTCACCTTCTCTTCTTTGAGCCATTTTTCCACAAGCTGCTTGCGCCCCTGTTGCAAAACAGGTCTGCACAGCTCCAGGGATTCATACTTGTTGAGCTGGCCTTTGTCCAGCAGAATGCCAAAATACTGAAGCAAAGGAGAAGTTGTACCCTGCACAGTGGGCACCTGCTGGAATCGTTGAATCGTCTGAGGTGTTCTAAGTATGCCCTAAATTAAGAGAGAGAGAGAGAGAGAGAGATGGACGATGAAATATATATTATAGAGAATGAAGACAAATATTCTAAAAATAAATGATAGCAATGTCAACTTACTTTTTCTGAACTTTAGTGAGTCACACCATATGTATACAATAAAACGATTACATAATTATATGGAACACTTAACAATTTGGATTAAAAAGAAGAAAAAAAATCTTAAACTTAAGTTATTATACACAACATTAATTATACCAACAAATTCTAAAAAACGACAAACCTTGGGAGCACTGGCAGCCACTTTGGCAGCCTCTTGATAGTTTCCTGCAGAAAACAAATTGTTGAACTTGGTCACAAACAGGTCCTCAGCGCCGGGCAAGTTGCAGCGAGAGGAGATCTTCAGAGCAAGGTCAGGGTTTTGCAGCTGGCTATTAATGTACTGCACAATATTCTCCTCCTCTACACTCACAGACAGCACCTGGTGATATAGAGGCACCATTCCCCATGAAAATACAGTCAGTCAGAAACATGTGACATAATAGATTACTGCACACTAGCCGAGCAAGACACATACTTTTAGAAAATCCAGTTTCTTTACGAGTTCAAAAATGATCGACAAGACGAATTCCCTCCATAAAAATGTAAATGTGTGTATACAAAATTGTCTTCATTATAGAAGCCCTTACCTGGCCCTTCCTATTGACACCAATGATACCATCAGTCGCCTCGTGGGGGGCTGTCACAAAGATGGTGTCAGCACTAATCCTGTTCATGTAGATGCAAGTGCCTGTTTCAATGTCATACATGTGGATGTAGCCATATTTGGTCACCAAGAAGACTACGCCATGTTTGTTACTGGTCTGGAAACATAAAAGAAGGTATTGGAATAAAATGTTGCCAACACATCTTTAGAATTGTTTTCAAAGACAGGCATTTCAACAGTTTTATAAAAACAAAATCAATTAAGAAATCTTTTCACATGGTCTCAAGAAAGATCATATACTCCAAAATCAAGAAGTTTAAATTACTTGAAAAAAAATACTCTCGACAAAAGATAAACACTGAACAATCTCATCTTCAACCATTGAGGATTCGTGATTTAGTTTTCCCTCACTTGCATCAGTGAGTCAGGGTAAAACGATCAGAAAGAACTAAAAAATTAAATTTCGTTTCAGTTTTTAGTATTAAAAAATTATCGCCAAAATAACCAAGTTTGACAAAACAAATAAAAACGTAAATTCAACTTTAAACATACTAATCAAAACAACAGCAACAAACAGCTACCAAATTAATTCTACACATTAATCACATAGCAATTATAAAAATTGTAATTACCTTCTGAAATGTGGCAACAAACAGCTACAAAATAAATTCTACACATTAGTCACATAAGAATTCTAAAAATTTTAATTATCGTCTGAAATGAACAGCTAATAGAGCATTTTAATACGGCAAACTACTTGTATAATCACCTGCATGGCCACAGGAAAATCATTCTGGGCTTCGACTGGGAAGAAAACATCCACAGCCTTCTTAGTGAATGGCTGGTTACCAGCTGGTGGAGTTCCAACTTCAATGACGTGGAGCTGAAATTTTAAATCAAAGCCAAGCTCTCATTTTTCCATCTTGATTTTACCCCCTCACCATTGAACAATTTAAACAAATAAATGAGAAAAGATTTGAAAAGATCTTGCCTTGTCGGATGGAAAAAAAAATGATAGATTATAATTTTCTTTACCGTTTCCCAAATACAGTAACAGCATGATATAATTGAGTACGACTATTTAAAAAAAAAAAGAACCTCGTTAAGCTTTAAACGAAAATATTACCTTTCCACCTTGAGCACCCCTCACAGCAAAGATGAAGAGAGTTGAGGGATGAGGATTACCCTCTGCTTTGAAGGAAGCAAATGAGGCAGCATGACCCTCAATAGGTTGACTAACTTTCCTCTCCACAGAATAGAGCTGCATAGCTCCTACCACTCTGCTTTGCTGGAAAAAAAACCAACAACAAAACAATTCAATAAATTTAATTGATTAACACAAGAAAACACATTGTTTTACCAATGCAAGGACACTGTTACTTTTAATCATCGAAAATGTACATACACACGAGTGAAAGAGAGAGAGAGAGAGAGAGAGAGAGAGAGAGAGAGAGAGAGAGAAAGAGTCACCAATTAATAAATTTAATCCCATCACATGGACCATTGAGCATGTATTGGAAAACAGGAATGGAAAGGACTGAAAACTAACTGGTCTAAAAAAAAAAAAAGAATCAATAAAGACAGGGTGTCCAGGAAAATCAGATATTAAAAAAATCATACCTCATTGTCCAAAATCCTAACACTAACAGAGGCACATAACTATAACAATATTTTGCAGACATACTTAAAATTTGAAACAGAAGGTGCATGAGACTCATTGGGAGGCTACGTGTATCAGCAAATGCTGCTGGTTGATCTTTGTTTTTTGATCCTACAAGATTCAATTTAGCGAATGTCAAAATTGATTGTGATCTGTGTCAACTGGTCTTGGCATTTAGGTGCTTATATGATTACATGTTCAAATTCAAGGCCTGTCCAGACAGGCTCTTTTTCAAAATAATTAACTAGCATCGAGTGTGTGCTCTGATAGCCAATCTTTGTACTTTGGATCTGTCAACCACTTCCTATTGAATGAGCACTTTCTAGTACTAGTGTCCTTTTGCAAGTATAGGCCTAGACTTTCTATTATCGTAAATTGCCATGGCTATCCTTTTAACTCTCGAGTTTAAAATCTGGGTTCTAAATAACCCTGGGCCTATCTAGAAACTCTATTCAAGATTTTAGAATCTGGATCAAAATATAAATCTAGTCCATATGTATATAAAACTATATTGATAGTGAAGAAAACAGGAAGTAACATTTAACATTATCAAGTAAAAAAGGAAACGATGTTATCTTATTTCCCATTTATATAATACAACCTATCCTACCCCAGACATTTTTATACAACATCAATGTCTTTTTTCCTGCCAAAATCCTTCTTTTCCAACAAATCTATAAAAATCTGACATATTTCCTTCTTTCCGACTTTCCTGTATAGCCTGTAAGAGGTAAACAAAACAAACACAAAAATCCTACCTGTGCTGAAATACCAACAAGCAAAAGCCACTGCTGTGCAGCATCTGTCCTGTAGTTTATAATCTGGCATCCATTCAAGTTGGTGTGCCTCTCAAAAACTTTCTGGGGCTGGGAGTCCCCTGAGAAATGTAAACAAAAATTCTTCAAGATTATAATTATATATAAGAAAATTGAACATGAGGTTTGGAAAAAGGCCAGTATTTATTTACTGATTTTGCAAAATAAAAAATGCTAAAAATGTGTGCTTTGCTCCAGACCTATTATTATCTACACTCTAGATTTGAAATTGCCCTGGCTATCTTTTTACCTTTGAGTTTAAAATCTGGGTTCTATATATAACCCTAGCCCTATCTAGAATTTATATCTACATAGTAAGCCTACAAAGCCCAAAGCATTAAATCCTTAAAGCTCAAAAAGAGGAAACTTAATAATTGCACTTTTGGTTTCTACAGACTATTGCCAACCTTTTAATAAAAATTCAATGGTCACAATTATTTGGAAGAGCAAGAGGGCAAAGTCTTGTACAATTTATTATTTCATTTTTCTTTTTTCTTAACTGTATTACATATGCTGCACCGTTGTGCGTTTGATTTCTTCGTATTAATATAAGATTGATATACCCTTTAAAAAATCTGAATTCCCTTCCATCCACTCTTTTGCTTTTGAATAGTAGAAATAGTAGAATTCAGCACAAATATAAATTGCAATGAACTCAAAGATGATCAACGCATAATCTCACCTTCCATTGCCCAGTGATAAACTGCAGCTTCTGTAACAAGTCCAATCATGTTGACAGAAATCCACTTCCAGAAAATTACATCCTCAGTCATAGTATGAGCCTTCATCTTACTTTTCATCTCGATGTTGAAAATCTGAAGTGTCTTGCCAGCTGGAAATTCATTAACATATAAAATGAATTACAAGAAACTAAAATAGATTGGATTAAAAGGTTAACTAGACTGAATATCAGCAAAGTTGAGCTGAAGTCAGCACTATGGCCCTGGTTCTTTATGTTGGGCTTAGACCAACAATGCAAGAAGCACAGAAAACCAGCAGAAAAACCCTGCAGTTTTCTGACTTCATATCAAAGTCTGACTTTGTGCATTTTAAATATAGTTTAGGCCCATTTTAAAAAGAAAAACAATTAAATAATTTTTTTTCAGACACAAAAAACTCTTCTAAAAGTGAGGAAATAAAAGAAATGTTCTCTCATTAAACTAATATCAATTTAGATGAGGCTTTTTTTGCATTTGAGTCACCATAAGCACAGCTCTTCAGGTCAACAGAATATACTCAGAAGATTTTGAATTTAAGAACAGTAAGGCTATGTTCTTTTCAAATCACATTGAAGGTATAATAAAAGAAATCCATCATGCTTAATAGTTGCAAAATTTTAAACCATCATATCTTGCACCAAAGGAATCTTCAGTACTTTAATCCCACTTGTTTAAAAAAGGTATTTTTAAAAGCATTGGAAGATTTAAAGGAGAGAGAGAGAGAGAGAGAGAGAGAGAGAGAGAGAGGTGAATGGGGGAAGAGAAGGAAACCCACAAAGAGAATGTTCCAGAAATTGGAGACTGAGTATCAGCAAAGTTAAGCTGAAGCCAGCACTATGACTCTGGTTCTTTTATATTGGGCTTAGACAATTAATGCAAAAAGCACAGAAACCCAGCAGAAAAACCCTGCAGTTTTCTGACTCCATATCAAAGTCAAACTTTGTGCATTTGAAATATAGTTTAAGCCCGCCTTTAGTGTATAAAGATGATTGAAACAACATTGTGCAAAGGAACAAGGATAGAAAAATAGTGAAATTCTGATACCATAGAAACTTTTTTTTTTTATTTCAGTCACAAAACAGACACTCTGATTTATAGGATAATAACAGAACAAACAAAAAAGCCCACCTATTTCATCCAATCACACCGAAGTTGTTAAGGCATATATAAAATATATATATTTTTAATTATTAATATTCAGCAAAAATTTTGCAACATCTTAAAAGTATAAATTTCACACCAAAGTTGGCACATGAGATTGAAAAATTCATAATGATGGAATTGAAGAGGAAGGGAATATTGCTTCGAACATGTTTGTTAACTCAAATGCAATTAGCTGGAGATCCCCCCCACCCCCTCCACAGTGACTGTCTGCTGCCAGCCAATGAAAAGAAAAGAGTGAGCTTTACAAAAAGGTTACCTTTCAAAGCAATGACTTTGCTAGTCGGGTTCATGATTGCAGAGTCTGCTGAGATCTGTCTACGGATAGGGTTGGTTGGATCATTCATGTCTATGATGACCACCTGAGCAGCCTCGCCCACCTTCTCTCTCACACAAATGAACTTATCTGACTCCATGGTCAGAGTGCTGAACCCTATGTTGGCAGCATTGATGCCAACACTTTGGAGCTGAAACAGAAAATAAAAAAGTTGATACCATTTAGGAATTAAAAGGAAATTAAGTGTTTTTTTTTTGTAACAACATTGCCTTCAAGTTTAAGGTAACAAATGAGTAGCAAATGGGTCATTTATCTGACAGCTCATGGGCCCAATCAGGGAATACTATATTATCGATACCCCCTGATACCATTCAAAGAAAACCCCAACGATTCATAACGCATTCATTTAGCTAACAGGTCAGATTGGATAACATGGTGTTTTCAATTTGATACTGCTCAAAGGCAAAATTGACGGACTTGAAGGAAAAAAGCGGCAAGGCCAAAAATTTGGATTTTCGCAAAAGATTATGATCACTGCAAATAGAGGGAAAAGAAAGAGAATGTGCGTGTAAGAGAGAGAAAGGGCATGGGAGAGATCGGTCGGGAGAAAAAGGGGTGAAAGAAGTGGTAATAAAAGGAAAGAGAGATCGATAGAATAGATAGATAGATAGAGAGAGGATTAACTGAGTTGGGATTGATAAAGGGTGAAAAGAGAGAAGAAAACAAGACAATTCAGAAACCTAATCGAATGGGCTATATATTTACCATGAAAACTCTTGATATTAATAGAGGGTTATAGATTCAACCGTTATTCTAGGAAAGAGAGAAAGAGTTTCTGATCAGATATATTCTTTAAAAAAAATTAACATTGAGTCCCATCTGTTTCGGCAACACATTTAGCCAACATGAGAGAAAAATAAAGGGAGAAAGAGAGAAAAATGGTCTAAGACGTTAAAGGACGAGGAACAGGTTAGATCTTTGATCAATTTTAATAAATACGTCAGAAGCTGGTTTTAAGCTTAACCAATGAAAGACGCCTGGCGAAGTCAGTGACAACATAGCTATGATATCTATCCGATGGGAGGGGGGACTTTGCTCCTTACTTCTTCTTCTTCTTCTCGTTCAACACACTCTTCAAATTCTGATCCCAGTCTGGGCAATGAAGGCTACCGTTTTCTCTAGCTCAGGAAGGGGCCCACATAGCCTCGTGTGCATGTCTATTCTCTCCCTCCAGATGGACTGTCTAACATTGCTCCTTACTAAGACCCTCCTTTTCTTAGAGATTCAGGCTGTCATCATTGATGTATTATTGTATAATATTAGACTTAGATCTTGATCTAATAGGTCTAGGCCTATATACGCAAAGAACAGTTTATTTCATAAGACATATTTTCATTATTCCAAAACATTCATACGACCACATTGTCACTAGCTTCTAGTGAATCTAGTCTAGATCTAGATCTAAATCTAGATATCCAGACTAAAATTTAGTGTGTGTAATGCATTTTGTACTAACAGAACAGAGAACTCTTCCCTGCCGGTGATCCAAAACTCCGGTGCCATGTCATCAAATGACTCATGAATGGCACTATTCTGGGTATTTCTTTTCATTCAGACTAACGTTAATTTACAATAAACGATTGTATTTACTATTCATTAGGCCTACAAAAAGGTTAACGTACACTTGGACTTTAAAACAGTATGACATCTTTTTAGGTCGCACTACGAAACGTTAGGAGTCCAGTCTCAACATAAGGGGCGTGTTACTTTACTTCGAGCTTTTGCCTGTGTTCTGGTGATCAACATAACAAAAATGTTCATACCTGCACATGCTCCTGGAACCGTATGGGTAGTACAGTAGACATGGCGTAAAGCCAAATTGGTTTCAAGTCACACCAGTAAAAATTAAATCGTTTCCTTTTTGTTTTTAAACCGAAATGACAAGTTCTGCTATCCTCGAGGTCGCCCAACAGTGAGTTATCACAAAGATGGCTGCCCACTGCCACCGGTGATGTTGAAAGGAAATAGTACCGAGCCGAAATACACACGGAACTACACTTCCATATAGTTTATGTTAAAAGATAATTGAAGCTTATTCTAGTTTTCAATAAGTATTATTCAAGTTTTATTAAACACAGTGATAGACAAATTTTTTAGCTCATGGGCCCAATCAGGGAATACTATATTATAAATCGATACCCCCTGATACCATTCAAAGAAAACCCCAACGATTCACAACGCATTCATTTAGCTAACAGGTCAGATTGGATAACATGGTGTTTTCAATTTGATACTGCTCAAAGGCAAAATTGACGGACTTGAAGGAAAAAAGCTGCAAGGCCAAAAATGTGGATTTTCGCAAAAGATTATGATCACTGCAAATAGAGGGAAAAGAAAGAGAGAATGTTGAAGGAAGATAGCATGTGCGTGTAAGAGAGAGAAAGAGCATGGGAGAGATCGGCCGGAAGAAAAAGGAGTGAAAGAAGTGGTAATAAAAGGAAAGAGATCGATAGAATAGATCTATAGATAGAGAGAGGATTAATTGAGTTGGGATCGATAGAGGATGAAATTGAAAAGAGAGGAAAACAAGAAAATTCAGAAACCTAATCGAATGGGCTATATATTTACCATGAAAACTCTTGATATTAATAGAGGGTTATAGATTCAACCGTTATTTTAGGAAAGAGAGAAAGAGTTTCTGATCAGATATATTCTTTAAAAAAAATAACATTGAGTCCCATCTGTTTCGCCAACACATTTAGCCAACATGAGAGAAAAATAAAGGGAGAAAGAGAGAAAAATGGTCTAGGACGTTAAAGGACGAGGAACAGGTTAGATCTTTGATCAATTTAAAAATAAATACATCAGAAACTGGTTTTAAGCTTAACCAATGAAAGACGCCTGGCGAAGTTAGTGACAACATAGCTATGATATCTATCCGATGGGAGGGGGGATTTTGCTCCTTACTAAGACCTTCCTTTTCTTAGAGATTCAGGCTGTCATCATTGATGTATGACTGACATATTAGACTTAGATCTTGATCTAATAGGTCTAGGCCTATATTTACGCAAAGAACAGTTTATTTCATAAAACATATCATTATTCCAAAACATTCATACGACCACATTGTCACTAGATTCTAGTGAATCTAGTCTAGATCTAGATCTAAATCTAGATATCCAGACTAAAATTTAGTGTGTGTAATGCATTTTATACTAACAGAACTCTTCCCTGCCGGTGATCCAAAACTCCGGTGCCATGTCATCAAATGACTCATGAATGGCACTATTCTGGGTATTTCTTTTCATTCAGACTAACGTTAATTTACAATAAACGATTGTATTTACTATTCATTAGGCCTACACTTGGACTTTAAAACAGTATGACATCTTTTTCGGTCGCAGTAAGTACGAAACGTTAGGAGTCTAGCCTCAACATAAGGGGCGTGTTACTTTACTTTGAGCTTTTGCCTGTGTTCTGATGATCAACATAACAAAAATGTTCATACCTGCACATGCTCCTGGAACCGTATGGGTAGTACAGTAGACATGGCGTAAAGCCAAATTGGTTTCAAGTCACACCAGTAAAAATTAAATCGTTTCCTTTTTGTTTTTAAACCGAAATGACACAAGTTCTGCTATCCTCGAGGTCGCCCAACAGTGAGTTATCACAAAGATGGCTGCCCACTGCCACCGGTGATGTTGAAAGGAAATAGTACCGAGCCGAAATACACACGGAACTACACTTCCATATAGTTTATGTTAAAAGATAATTGAAGCTTATTCTAGTTTTCAATAAGTATTATTCAAGTTTTATTAAACACAGTGATAGACAAATTCACGTTATATGAATAATGAGGCGCGTACAAACTGTGCACTATTTTGCTTTATTGGAATAATATATTCGTCCGCTAGGAAGAAAAAAAGAGGCGTCACCAAGTGGGAGGATTTTCCTCAAGATCGAGATAGGCATCATAGGCAATCATAACCAAGGCCAACTGGCTTACGCGACAACACATCTGTGATGCTGCGAGTCTTGTTCGTATGCCCAAAGAAGTAGCAAAGACAAACACACAGGTCCAGATAAAATTGCACGATATAGTGTGTCAATTTACACAGTACAGTCTTAGGGGGCGGATACCGCCGATATTGCAAATCTTGCTTCATGACTCAAAGCTTCTGGTGACCTTTGTTTTGTGTTGTGTACGTTGTTAAGATTACAGTGTATAAATACCAATTTCAACTGAAAATGAATGGTGAAGAAAGGAAAATATTTATTATGATGAAAATTTTGCACACAAAAATAGCACTCTTTTAAATTCCTTTGGTATTTTTCATGTCTTTTCAATGCTAAAATTCTTATTGAATCGATCTTTTGTGATTGACACTGTGTGGTTGTTTTCTTATTGTCGATTACAAATTCAGCGTATCAAAACATGTTTATGTGCTTTTGTTCTGTTTTTTTTCTTGATTTTTGTACAAACCCGTACCAGCATATTACCATGGAGCTTTCAATAAACAGAAAATAATGCAAATATTATATGGAACTTTTTATGTCTACCTGTAAATGTAATTGATATTGGTAAAAACTAGTGGCCACCACGCCCCCATTTTTCTCTTAGAAGTTTTAAACTTTTATTAAATCACACTGTATATAGTCTCTACAAAAAGGAGTTAAGGAAAATTCTACTAAAACCTGAAAGCTTACACTAAAATACAATTACAACAACAACAACAACAACAACAACAGGGAAGAAGAAAAATTTTAACAGGAAAAGCCAACAATTTTATCATGTGCAGGCTTACAGTTACTTCACTGCTTGCAAAACTGGATTTATCATGATCTTTTAAAGTTTGAGTGTAGCATTTTAACTGGGTCATAGTCAGTGAGCCTATAATACACATCTAGTCCCCCCTCCCCCCACCCCTTTTTTTAAAACTGTTTTACTGTAACTTACACCTTTGATAAAGAAAAATTTATCTGAATATTGCTGCCTCCTCTTTTTTTTGTCTTTTATTAGTTTGAGAGTTACTAGATAGACCTAATTAATGTTACCATTTTTTTCATTTATATATTGTTGTTTTTTTCATATGTTATAAAATATTAGTAATTTCATTGTTATGCTCTTAAATTAAAAAAACAAAACACTTCTCTTTTCCAGACTGAATCTCACAGAGCAATATAAGTATTATATTACCATTATTATGGCAAATGAATCTATAAACCTTATCAAATGGGACACAACTATTGATGGGAAACTGAGCGATGCAAGTATGGAAGAAAAACTTCAGCGAATGGGATACCACAGCATAAAGTACACTTTTTCTCCTGGAACAGACTTTCCTGATCACACCCACAATGTGACTAAAATGGATGCTATTACAACTGGAAAGTTTTTCTTCAGCATGCATGGTCAGAATCTAGTGATGGAGCCTGGCGATATTGTTGAGGTTCCGAAGCAGGTTGTACACAATGCCCATGTTGTTGGCTCAGAGTCTGTGACATTTTTTGACTCAACAAAGAGATGAGTTATGTATTTGAATACACCTTTGACATAAGTAATGCAGATTAATAATTTTGTGGATAAACTACAGGTGTCATTGAAAATATCGCTGCCCTGGAAATGTTTTATGTTGATAACATGCAGTATGATCTTGTTGAAAATAAAAATACATTTTTGAAACAAAAGATTAGAGAACATGTACTTCACTTTTTTTGTGTTCTACTGGATATTTTATTTCAAATCTGATTTCCTTCAGTCTGGCTGCAGTGGTACTCAGTTTTGGTCCTGTTATTCCAATACATCTACTTGAACGTACACATGTATCTTGTTTCCAAACAAAGCACACATCATTAATTGTCAGACCTTTTCCATCTATGTAACAAGAATATCTTTTTTTTTTATATTAATGTTCCTACATTTACAGAGCATAAATAATTTAAACTTTTATGAAGTGATTTTAAATTCAAGCCAAGCACTTACATTTATTAAGATCTGTTCTAATTTCAATTCTATGGATTCAACTTCAATCATATCAATTACATGTATTTTAAACTTAACTGAGTTTATGTTCTAATTTATTTGACATACTGTATGTTGATTCAAAATATGTAAACTGAAAGTACTAGTTCAAATCTCTTTATGATTCATAAAGGAGTTTTTTTTAATTGATCTTTGAACAGAATTTCGTTTTCAACCTTTCACCGCTACTCGTGGGTGAAAAAACACCCAGGCTGTGAAAAATCTGTGTAATTATTTTTATTGGTCCCAATTATAACTTTCATTTACAATATAAGAAAAAAACCAATACACATTCCGCAATTTGTGTTGTATGCTTCTATCTGTGTTGTTCGTTTTTCAAAATAATGCAATATTAATTTTTAGTGAATTTTGTTCTCCTTCAAAGGTATAGTAGGTTATTAGCTGTTTATGCCCGTGCTTCTGCTCCTCCTTCCTCTGCCCTTCTTCCCTCCTGCTTTTCCCCTCTCATACTCTTCCTCCCTCCTTCTTCTCCATCTGATCTTCCTCCCTCTGCTCTAACTCCTTCCTTCTTTATCTCCCTCCTCATTTTCCTCCCTCCTGTTCTTACTTTCTCCAGCTCTTCCTCCCTCCTGCTCATCCTCTGTCTGCTTTTCCTCCCTCTGCTCTTACTTCCTCTTGTTCCTCCTCTTCGTCCCTCTGCTCTTCCTTCTTCCTGCTCCTCCTCCTTTTGCTCTTCCTCCCTTCTGCTTTTTCTCCTTTTTCTTTTTTTCTTCCTCCTGCTCCTCCTCATCCTCCGGTTCTTCCTCCCTTCTGCTCTTCCCCCCCCCCCCCCCCCTCCTTTAATTCTCCTCCTGCTCTTTCTGCATGTCTTCCTCCTATTTATCTTTTGCTTCCCCTGCTCCTCCTATGTTTAATTAGATCTACACCTGCTCCTGCTGCTGTTCCTCATCATCGTACTCCTTTTCCTCCTCTTTCGCCTGTTTCCTCCTCTTACTCCCCCTACCCCCCATTTCCACCTGCGCTTCCTCCTACTTCTCTTCCGCATGCGCCTCCTCTTGCTCATTTTAATTACTACTGCTCCAGTTCTTCCTCCGACTCCTCATCCTTCGCCTGCTGCTCCTACTCCCCTAGTTCATCCCGATCCATCTCATTTTCCTCCATATCCATTTCTTCCTGCTATTTCTCTGCCTGCTTCTGCTTCTCAATCTCATCTTCCTACTATTGCTCATAAGCAGCAACTAGCTCCCCGTCCTGGGGATTTTCATCTTCCTCCCCTTGCTCCTTTTCCTCCTGCTCCTCCCCGCCTCCTGCTTATCTTCCTCTTCCTGCTGCACCTCCTCCTCTCATCCTCTTGGCCCTGCTCTCCTTCTCTTCATCCACATCATTTTTACGCTACACATTATTCCCGTTCTTTTTATTTCCTACTTCTTTTTCCTCCTTTCTTTCATAGTAGGATCCATAGATACAGAATGTAGAATGATAGAAGGACGGAGAGGATGTCAAGGGTGGTAAAAACATTCCTTGTAATAAGCCTTGGTGGGCATAAAATCGTTTTACTTGTACAGAGAAACAGAAAGATAGATAAAAAAAATATAGATAAATAGACAGAGAAGTAAATGGATTGATAGCTAGATCGATCGATAGATAGAATGATGTACTTATTACATAAATAGTTTCCGCCACATGAAAAACGTTTTTAATCAACTTTTAGCACTGGGTGAAAAACACTGTTAGTGAAAAAAAAAACAACAAAAAACAACGGCGCCGGTGACCTTGCACCTGGTGATTTTCATTCACCCACGAATGGCTTAACATGTGAAGGTGAAATGATCAACGTTTGATTAAGAATTGCCAGTTGTAACAAATGTAGAGTAGCCTTAGTCTACTCCAAGGATATTCCCTTCTGGAGATAAGGAAAATGGATTCTTCAAATTCAATGGATCTGGTCCTGATGCGAATTGGGAAAGCACAGATTTGAATATCAATAATGCTAAGTGACCTTCCACCATTCCCTCTTTATTTATTAGCCCGTTTTAGCCGTGATTTAAAATGTGACGTCCGACTAATTATTATTAAAAATGCAATCCCTCTCTTCCTTTATATTAAATGATGTGTAACAGAAGAAAAAATTGTAATACTTTTATTTTGTTTCACATAAATATTTCAAGGAAACCACTGCCTTAATTAAATGTTCACATCATTGTTTTGTTTTCATATACCTATTTTTTAATAATAAATGAGAACTCTAAGGCCATACTTGATGATACACATGTAATATATCTTCACCTTCATTTTGTCTTCGCCCATCTTTGTAATAGTGACAACAATATGGTACATGCACACAATACTAGGTTCAGATACAGCAGCTATTTTCAAGTTAACACAAACTCATCCCTTTTTCGAGCAACCTGCAATTTGAAGCTGGATATTCGTCAAGCTCAGATTTAATGTCCTATCCACCAGCCAAGGAATTGATGTGAATGTAATGCCTGCAGTTAAACTTTAGTTTCTTGCTGGAAGAAAAAAAATATATTAAAAAAAAAATGATATTAATTAAAGTGTATATTACAATGTTCACAAATCATTTCTTCAATGAAAAGATTTCTCAATAAGTGAATTGTTTGCAGTGAACATGGTATGAACAACATCATCATCATACTGGTCTGTTGATAGCGATCCTTCCTGCCTCGCTGGGCCTCCTTTGTAGCCAGTCACAGATGTCCATCCACATTCTTGTATGTCTGCCCTGTCTTCGCCTTGTCCCTAGCTCTGCTTCTAGGATATGTATTTCCAAACTGTCATGTCTTTTCAGGTGACCATATATATTTAAGTTTTCTTCCTTTGATGGTATGCAAAAGCCAATTTGGTTTCATCTTAAGTTCTTTTAGTATGTCGTCATTTCGTCTGCTGTCCATGAAACGGATCATTTTTCTGTAGCAGTTTCTTTTCATCATTTTTTGTTGTTGTAATTGTCCCACCTTCACATCCATACGTGGTAATGCCGAATATGCAAGATCTTATGATTTTCACTTTATCAGTTTTGTCTCTTTGTTGTTTCCCTTCTAGAGTTTCTCAAGTCTTTTCATTTGTCATTGTGCCAGGGCTGTTGATAATTGATGGTATGAACAATGATATAAAAAGACAATAATTTAGGAAAGACAAACATGCCTGGAATGTGAAATAGTGCAAAAGCCACCACAAAATTAAAATATTGATATGAATTAGTGAAGATTATACTGTCACAAAAATTAAAACGATCAGACCTTTTTTATTTTTACATTTCCTTTATTAAGAAAAGACACAGAGAAAGAAAGATAAGATAACATGTGTTTGATTCAAATTATTTTGCAGCGCATAATCAAAGCAGTGCCTAATCGGTAATTGTTTGGCATCTGAAAAACTTACAAAAGAAACATCACATCTGTATTCTCACAAAAGTAAAAGAAAATGCTTTATAATTAAGACGTCTAGCTGTATTCATATATATATATATTATTTTCTTTTTATTATACTTATAGCCAAATAGTGGAGTGAGCAATTTTCTGACTTTTCTACATGTATTTGATAGTGCTGAAACCAAGTTAAGAGAAAAGACTAAAAAAATAACTTTTAACCTTTCCCTATCACCCAATCCACATGTATGGGTTGATACGCTCTTGTGCTAGCACCTTTTTGTATTGGTGTGCACACCTTTCATTTCAAAATATAAAAAAATAAAGCTTTCAAAATTGAATTGAAATGTACTGGCAATATTATTTTGCTACTTCATATCTCTCTCAACAAAACAAGAAAGATTATGGACATTTGATTTGCATAGTAACCTCTTTCTAAAGATTGTAACTCTTTGGACTAGAAATTAAATCAAATTTCTTGAAATTGCAGTCCGTTAGCAATAAAAGTAAGGCAACTGCACTGTGGGGGTAAGAAAACGAGGATGAACACATAACCCCCCCCCCCCCCCCAAAAAAACAAAAAAACAACAAAAAACCACCTAAAAGTTTGAATGGTTTTGTATATTGTTTTTTGTATGGTATTTTCATTGTTCTCAGGCATTGAATCCCTTCTTAAGACAATTTTTAAAGGTAAAAAACGTATATCATTTAGGCTTTGGTCTTAAATTAAGCTGGAGGTTTTATACTGCCAAGTCCAAAATACTATTATTAATAAAATGCAGTTAACAATTTAGCATTTAATATTTAGCAGAATACACTGATCAATTATTCCCCACTCGTCCCCGTGAAGCAGAAAAAAAATGAGAAAGGAGAAGTATATCTTGCTGAAGAGAAAAAAAAATGTAAAAAAGATGTTTTCCAAGAACCAGTTATGTTTGTGTACTTTGATGGGTTTTTTTTTTAAAGCTAACTTCCAACAATGAAAACAATCTTAAGTTCATAAACTAGTCCTACAAAATTAGGTAATATAACTAATAAAGTGATAGTTTGATAAAAAAGAAGGCACTTGTCAATTTTCACTGTACTTTGATTATTAATAAAATGAGTGCCTGCAATGAAATGTCATCACAAAAGAAGATAGGAAAATAACAAAATAACAACACAAGCCTTTTGAAAACAAAAGATTAAAATCAACGTAGCAATTTGCTCATAATGGCTTTAGAATGGAATAAAGGCAGCGGCTATACATGTAGTTAAACATGTTCATGCAAAATGTGAATATATAATACAATGTTTATATATAAATATAGGTATATATAATTCCATACCTACCATGCATCTGTTCTAAGCAAGATGATAAGACCGTAACTCATCATCAAACACACACACACACACAAAGTACAATAACAAATAATGAATACACAATTGTAAAACAGTTGGAAAATATGTAAACCCTAAACTTAACTACATTAGATTTTTATTTATTTATTTTCTTTTAAACCCAAAATTAACAATTGATGGAAACAGTACCACAAAAACAATTCTTTACTGTAATATGTTTTGAAAAACAAAACTCTCATGCCATGATTCATAACTACAAAATGATTATAATTTCGTTCACTAATTAGATGAGTAAGAACTAAGATAGACAAGACAGGTCTTTTGCCTTAAAGTATCCCCTAGGGAAACCTGAGAGATGTGAAACCAATAGAGTATAGACACTTCTTACAATACCGATACATGTATTATCCAGCACCATAAATGAATAGATATTTCAATTAATTTAATGTCCCTTACTGCACACTATCAGCTGCTGGTACGTCCTAACTTTGCAGACCTGCTCCTTGAAAAAACAAATTAAAATCATCCATTTTAGAGCTTTGGGTGTCTCTGATAAGAAAAAAAAAAAGCATGGAGCACAATTTCAGTTGTTTCCAATGCTATGACCTCAGTATGGCTTTGAAGGATGGACAGCTAGCTCAGGAATAATACAGCTTTTTTTCTGCCTTGTTTCATATTTACACCCAACAATCCCATTTAACATGCCTTTTTGCTTCACTCCCGTCAACAAGTTCTCAAGGAATGTGGAAATCATAACTAAAACAACTTGACTCAGAGCACTATGTACACATGCAAATGTCAAGGCTTATTTATGTCAATTATTGTAAATGACAAACACAGACAATTTCCAACGCTATTTACATGCATTCGGGTATCGAGTTAAACAACCTTCTGCCGAGCTTTCACAAAAAGAAAAGACTTTTTTATTTCTAATTTTTGTTTAAAAGAAGAGAGGAACAATCACCGTTTGAACTTTTAAAATTGTTTTAAGCCACATGCAAGGTATCAGTTAATTGCCAGATATTTATCTCTCATAGACATAAAGCAATATTTATGATGCTTTCAAACTGCAGGGCATCCCTTTTAACCTCCTCCTTCTTACCCCCCCCCCCCCCCCCTCGTTCTATGGGTTCAACTTTTATCTCTTTTCAAATCAAGTTTGAATTTTCAAAAAACAAATTTTGAAATTTCTGTCTTAATAATCTATGCTTTGTTATGCATATGGATACAATTTTGAAAAGAAAAAAAAATGCACTCTTCTAAAAAAAAAAAACAATTACAACAAATTAAAAAAAACATTCTGCTTTCATTGTTGGCATAACCTTGTGTTTGTGTAGCTTACGAGGGAGCTGTCAACAGTACATGCAGAGTATATTCTATTCATTTTTTTCCTTTTGTAGAGATGAATTGTGAAAGTTTTAAAAGTGTACACTTTTTTTATATTAATAGAAGAAAATGAGTAAAGAGTCCTATCACAGCAGAGTAAAAAATAACAATAATAATCAAGGGTGATACATTTCATCTTTAGAATCTGTAAACAGAAAAATAATAATAAAAAAAATACAAACAATTATCTTTCATATATTTTGTAAGGTCCACCATTGAAAATCTTGATCGAGTCCAGTAAAGATGAATGGTGTGTCATTAATACTGAGGAAATAATCTACATATAATGTGGGTTGCTCTACCTCTTTGGCAAACTTCTTACGTAACAGATAGCAACATGAGTAATTTTATTCAGCCTTGCTGACCTAATTAAAGAGTCACATACAGGTATGTGCATATACGCATCTTATCAAAATCATAATGTTCAGTTCTCTATTCATATAAAAAACAAAACCAAAAAAAAATATTTTTTTGCTTTGGAAATTCTACTCTCAAAACCCTAGGATTGTTAAAAAAATTTTTTTTATCCATTTCCCTTATTTGTGGTTGTGATTGTTGTTGTTGCTGCTGTTACAGCTATCCCCTATTGATTAAAATTTATGACAATTTTACCTCATTTGGGCTTACACACTTTGCTATTTTAATGAGGAATCTTACATGTTAGAAAACTAGCATCACCATGCTGTAGCCTTAATGGTTTCTTTCCACATTTTCAAAGGTAGCCTTTTGCCTTACATGCCACATTGCACATTGCCATAAAAGAAGAATCTTACAAAAAGTATCGATACACACACACAAATCAGTTGTCAACAACAAAGTGCTGCAGCACCTGGTGTTTAAGTGGCTGCTGCCTGAACACATGCCATACAGTTACACAATATGAGCCCAGTGCATTCAAATATAACACTTAAAATTAAACAATCATACATATAAAGGTTTATAATTGTTTAAATTGAATTGCTATTATGACGCAGACACTATGTACTGCATCAAAAGTAGCTGCTATCAACCATCTTCATTTTATTGTGTGATTGTTGATACATTAAAGTCTAGCTCTAGCTAACTTACAGTCGGATGAATGGATAAATATACTGCATGTATTCTTTAAATTCAACCTGTTGTCAGAGTATTGCATGCGCTCTGTTAGCAAGAGCGGGCGAATGAAAAATATTACAGAACATGAGATCAAAATGATCATCACATGCAATCATACATTATACATGAATTCTTTATTTGTAGATACTAAATAGAATAATTATTACGTAAAAATCAGGCAAGTTTTACAAAAACTATCCTGATCAATGAAAACATGCAGATGATAATTACATTGTTGCATTATTGCAAAGCCATGGGTTAAATACAGGCATTCATGAAAAAAAAACAACAACAAACTCCTTGTTTATTGCCTTTGCAGGTTTCCCATAAAAATGAAGTGCACAAAATGGAAGCTCAAGTAATAGCAACAAAGGCTGGACAAAGACCGCAAGGACAAGGAGGAGGATGAGACATTGAAACTAATATACACTTCTTGCTTTTCTTTTATTAATTGGATTGTTATGTTGATAGACTTTCCACTTTCACCTGAATGGTGATAAATTATTGACTTCATAAGTTAAGTATGACTGAAGATTAACTTTTGGCTCTTTCTTGGAAATAGAAATCCTACGCTTGACTGATCAAAAGACAAGTTTGGACCCAAAAATTTGTTGTTTTCAGTTACTACATGACTACAAAAATAGAAAGAGAAAGTAAAAAAAAGAAACATGAACTTTGTAGCAAAATTGATCACATCCTATAATGATTTTTTTCTGACCCTAATGCAAAGTGTTAATAACTATTACTGAATAACACATTAATTTTTCTACCCTAAAGTGTCTTACAAAAGATCCTAAACCCTATAGTGCTCGATAAATAGCTATAGTCAGGGTCAGTGGCGCATAAAAGTAAATTGAAAAGCCTAGGCAGTGTCGTCGTCTCCTTCCTCGCCAGCCTCCTCCTCATCCGTGTTGGTCTCGAGGGCCTTCACCCTGGTCTCAAGCTCCTTGATGCGGTTCTCATGCTTCTGCACCACCTGCAACACACTCTGCAGTTTTTTCACCGCATCCTGCAGCTCTTTAATCTCGGCACTGCTGCTCTCACCCTGACTGGCCTTCTGTGACTGCAAAATTAAAGGAAGAGAAGAAGGAGATTGATAATGATATAAGTTCTCATAAATGTGCATAAGTGAAGAGGAAAAGAAGTTCTCTCAGATTGGATAGTTAATACTTCATTACTACAGCTGCTTTGAGAAAGTTCTGAAAGATCCAAGAATTGAAATACAGTTTAAAATAAAGAGTCAATTCACACCATAATTGTTATCCATAGGAAAAGGATAAGCAGTGAATAATTTAAATCTGTTATAAACTTGTTAATTCAGAGGAGCTTTGCAAAACAACAAGAGCTGTTCCGAGAAGAAAAATATTTTTAGAATTATAAACTAAAATTATCTTTGTTTCTTCTGTTTATAACAAACTTAAATCAAACCAAAAAGCAATTATAAGTTTGATAATTTAAAAAAATCAACATCATAATATTTTTCAAGCGAAATCAATCTGTTGTAGCAAAGCACAGATTAAATATGACTGTATACAATTTTTTTTCGCAAAATGAGAAAATCCATGGCTTGACATAAAAAAGGAATCGTATTCCAAACCCTTTTGTTTTAGCAGCTACAATTATATGATAACTTGAAACTTCTAATGTTAGCCACCACATCTGATACATGCTGGATTGCTATTTGGGTTTCTTTTCTGTTACAAGAACTTAGGCTACTTTGAAACCAATGCTTGTACTTCATGTAGGTGCATTCCTTTTCTGCTAGTACTATAGATACACCAGGAAGATATGTTCTTGTTATTTAAATTAACTATTGGGTATATGTCATTATGCGCAAATTTCTGTTATTCACATAATCATGTCCAGGGAAAAGCATTGCATGCATTAAAATCATTATTCACACATTATTTCATCCTTAAACCAATTAAAAAAAACTAATTTGTGTCATATCATTGTACATTCACCCTAGCAGCAGACTGAGTCAAACTTCAATGATACACAAATGAAAAATCAAAATTCCAGATATCAAAAGATCAGAGAAGTCAATGAGAGTTGTGTTTATGGTGAAAATATTCTTTTTCAGTCTGTTCAATTTACACTTATCAACTTGATAAATCAAAAATATATATGACACTCCTACTGATTCAAATTAGAAACGGAAGGAATCTCTTTGAAGAATCAAAATCAAATCGCATTACTGGGTATATCATTTATCACAAGACACCTTGATAGACCTACTACGGGATGTGGGTTTAGTTATGAAAAGCAGGATGACTGTTTGACTAAATTCTTTGTTACACATCCAAAAACAGATATTCTGGAATATATATTTCTGAGGTAAAATATCAGATGACCTGAAAGAGGTAAAAAGTTACCTTTTTTTTTTTACAACAATTTCAAAAAGAAAAATGTTAAACTTATTGAATTTCGTTACCTGTTTTTTTTTTTTTTTACAAGAATTTCAAAAAGAAAAATGTTAAACTTATTGAATTTTGTAAAAATGAGAAAAGGGTAAAACCAAAAGCGTCTTTGATTTTAGTTCCTGTTCACAAATCTTTGCACCCCCCAGGACACAATATATAGGTGTCTTTAACAAGCAAAATCCACATTTCTTCTGCAGGTCAAACTTTAATTTTACTATATGCCTGCCTAACAATCCAGCATGCTCAGTCACAGTTAACCTGTTTTCTTTGGTTCCTTGTTATGACCCTTTTTCTTGTTATTCTAAATCTTAACAGTTTTAACTATAAGTTCACTTGTTATATTTCACAAAGCTTGACAAAGACAAAAATTGAGTGAAAGCTCTCTCTAAATAGTAATATTATCTGGGTTAGAGAAATGTTGGGCCATCATGACAGCTTAAAATCCATAGAAATGAAGTCCACCTAACACAGAAAGTACAGGGCAAACAAAAAGTCTTATAGTTGGCTGAAAGTTATGTTCACATGAGCGAGAAAATAAGAGGCATCGAGACAGCCTAGTCAGATAAAATTCCAATAAAGTGAAAGCGACATTAATGTGCAAGAATTGAGAGTAAGTGTTTTGTGTCAATGAAAGAGAAAAATATTTTAATTTTTTTCCAGGGGGTAACTAGTTAACATTTGAGCTATGAGAAAAAATAAGACACTTATTTATAATAAAAAATTATTTTAAAAATTATAAAAAAATAAACAAGTTGAGGAATTACAAAAATAAAAACTGTAAAATTTACTAAGTTTTGAATTAAGTGAAAGTCAGAATAAAACTGGAACAAAATGTTCCTTCACATAATTCATTAGAAACAACACACACGCAGGTGATAAACCTTAGCACTCACTAGCTTAAGTTGTTTAGGGAAGAAAAAACAAACAACAATTACACAGCATCATGTTACAGGCCAAGATCATCAAAGTTATACCACATCCATTATTATCCTGGCCCCAAACTACAGTGAAGCATTGCAGAGCTGCCAACCTTTTGCCCCCAAAAGCTTATCTTGACAATTTTCATATGAATATTTGTCTATGTTTGTACACTTTGCTGGCTGGTTAAGTTGGCAGCTCTGAAAAAAGCATTAGATGACCAGCAAACTAGAATAAATACACCATGACTTCCTATCCACGGTTGTTATGGTTAGAGGGATTCTTCTTTAAGTGTGAGCAGTGCATAGAGTTCTATCTAATACACTATAGTCAAAACATTAAATATTAATTAAAGACCCAGCCCGAAGTCAGAAGAGATATAAAAAGAAAAAAACAACCCCCCCCCTCCAAAATATCCATCTTTTCTTTAACTTTATCTTGAAGTGAGACATGGAAGTGTGATTGAATTAAAAGAGAAACAATTTATTAAATAGGTTCATAATAATAGAAATCATTGAAATTTAGAAACAATTTAGGAAGGTTATAACAATAGACCGTTTTTTTAAACCTATTGTGTACCCAATACTGATTCAATGGCCCTTTTACAATTTCATCAAATTTATTCTTTAAAAAAAAAATGTATAGTATAGTGAATGAGAAATTTAAAATGCAAAATCCACCACAAGTCAACAGGAAACAGAATCTAAAGATCACAACTGTATGAAGGAAACAACTAAAAGCAAACAAATGATGCACAAAAGGAAAAAAAAAATGTTTGCATTGTGCACCATTTTTTCTATGATAAGCCTCGAAGAATGAGGGGTGCGGCCTTCAGGCCTCCTCTACTTGCTCCTCATCACTCTCATACTGCTGGAGCTTCTCCTCTAGCGTCTTAATCCTCCGCTCATGAGCCTTAACGATCAGCTTCAGTTTACGCATGTCATCCAGCATGCCCTGAGGGTCAAAGCCCTGAGAGTTTATAAGGAAACAGGCGTTAAAACAATGGCTCAAAGAAGGATCTTCATCTCTCCTCGAATGGCAATCTGTTGGATTTGAAATGCCTGAAAGTTTTATTTACAATCTCGGATACCTGATTGATCCAGCAACCAACCTCATAGATGCTCAAATATATATCTAACAACATTATCTTTCAATTTTCTTCAGTTCTTGAACAATCTTTGAAAACATAACAATACTACTCAGTATATCAATATGAAAACATTAAAGAAAAAAAAAAAACAGCATATAAATACAAATATTTTTTTCCTAATCACTCTTCAATTGATATTAACTAAATTGTCGTTATTTCATACTACATTTGCTCTTATAAAACTGGTGCAAACTCTTCTAGTTCTTTTTACCATAAAAAGATAGATGGGGCCATGTACAAGAGTACTTTAAGTAACTAGAGTGTTTTAGCCACTTATTGGCTAAATAAGAAAAAATGAAGAAATAAAAAACACACAAAAGCCCCTTCCCGCCCTCTAAAAGAGGATGTTCAACGGTGAAAATGTAAACGCATTATATCTGCAATGACCAGACGGGGGAGGGGTTGAGATACGGTTGAGAGAGAGAGAGACAGAGATAGAGAGAGAGAGAGAGAGAGAGAGAGAGAGAGAGAGAGAGAGAGAAAGAGAGAAGAGAGAGACAGAGAGAGAAAGAGAGAGGCGCACACACATACACACAAAGGTTCCAGTAAAAATCACTCACAGGAGGAAAGGCTGGAGCGGCTGCAGCTTCAGCGGCGTTGTTGGACGATTGTTGCTGCTGCTGCTGCGGCTGTTGTTGTGCTGGTTTGCCGGGCATCTTATCGAGAATGTTGGACTTGCGTACCATCTTTACTGGCTCTTTTTGTGTGCCTGCACTTTCATCTTTGAGAGACATCTGACAGAAAAAAGAGATTTTTGGACGTTCATAAATGAAATTGTGGAAAGTGATCTAATGAAAATTGTTCTAAAACATTTCATTTGTAATACATCTTCACTGAGCTACAAGAATTTCATGTCTCACTTCTAGAAAAATGCAAATGATGTATGAGCAAAGGTAAAAAAAAGTTCCAGAAAAATGTAACATTTTTTAGAAATGCACCAATTAATTTGTAATGCTTTCTGGCATGAAGATTAGGACTACAGTAAATGTTTTTTTTTTATTGTTGGGAACATAGTGTAGCATCTTATTTTGTCCTGAAAACAATTTTTTATGATGATCTGGAAGAGTGTCTGATGTGACATGTTACAAATGTTAATTGCCCAAACTCCCATTGACATAAATGTGTAAATAAAACAATCACATAACTGATTATTTTTGTTTTGCGAAAGAAAACTCGCAGTTATTAGTTTCTCTTTGGTTCCAAAACATTCACCAACCAGGGCAAGAAGTTTGTTGTTTGGAAAACAATTTTCCTGGTCTTTCTGCTAAAATTTAAGGTCTATATTTACTGAAAACCAACTACCCGCTAGCAAAAAAAACGTATTTGTGTACTCCAAAGTAATTAAACGCATGCCCTAAATGCGAGCCCTAACCAAATGGTCTGAACTTTTTTGTACCCATCACCATGCGGGATCTTGATCTAGTCTCAAAATCAAAAGAGGACACTTTTTAAAGAGGAAGAGGCAGAGACAGAAAGACAAAAAAGGTTGAATTAGATGTTTGGTGAGAGGGGGGAGGGGGAGGCAGAGAGAGAGAGAGAGAGAGAGAGAGAGAAAGAGACCAGATCTATGTTTAGGGAGACTAAATCTAGAAATAGATAGATCCGAAATTGACTTCTTTTCAAGCTTGAATCGAGAAAAAGAGCACAAGATATTTTTTAAAGTTAAAATAATACTGGTTTCTATTTGATTTTTTTGGGGTCAAATTGGATCTACCAAAGGGATTGAGAGAAAATAACCTGCATTGCGCATTGATTTATGGTGTCATATGTTCGAAGACTGACGTCATCGACTGAATCCATGATTGTTTAAACTAACTTGGATACCTAGAAATCTTGATTTTGTTTAATTTAAATCAATACAACAATAAACACTACACATGACACATAAATACTTTGCAGCTGCTTCTGCTACATTAGATCTAAGCCTACAAAACGTGTAATTTTAAGGGAAAAAAAGCTGTAGTTCAACCTATACTAAGATATGAAGTTTAGTTTCTCTTTAATAATTTTGCTAGATTTAGCTCAAACTAAGTTTATGAACGTAAAAGGAGAGGTCAGACTCAATGGGATTTATTGGAAAAAAACAACATTTGGTTACATTATATAAATAGTACAACATTAAGAGAGAAAGCAAATAAAAAATATATTTTATCTTAAAAAACAAACAAACAAACTCTTTTATAGTTCAAAACGCAGTTGAAAAATCGAATCGAGCATTATTCAAGATGGTGGTCCAATTGCTGATAAAGTAGCAGAGCTGTTCGTGCACTGTCGAAGTCAGAATGAAAAGTCTTTCTAGGGTGGGCCAACTGCGCATGCGCTGACGGTATTTTTTTTTATTTCGATTAAAACTCACCATAAATTTCTGTGCATTATAATACTTTGTTTGATAAACACAACTCCTATTGAAAAAGCTTGAACATATGTGTGTGTGCATGGGAAAAGGGCCCATATGTCGGTAAACTTGATTTTGAGATATAGACCATTAAAGGTGAAAAGGTGTTGGGTGTCAAAAACGTAGTTCCAAGTGATTTTAAAAGTTAAACCATTTTTAAAGCATATATCTGAAATTTTAGTGTCCAATTTTTACTTTAAAAGCTTGAAATATTGGTTTTTGGGAGCCCTATCAGCTCTAAAAAATCTTAAATTTGTGCTAGAAAAGCCGTTTTTCTCAAAACTGTGTTTTTTAGCAATTTGTCGCACAAAATATGTAATATCTCAGGACCTAATTAAGATATCTTAAAAATTCAAAAAGCATAATATTCAGCATGATATGAGCAATCTGGAAATGCATTTATCTCAACATCTATATCTGCCGATATTTAGGCCCTTTTCCAATGCACAAACACATATAATTAGTTATGGGCTCCCGAAAATGACTTGTTTGGAAATGGCAACTTTTTACCTGACCCCAATCGTTGCAAGGGTGAAAATATGATCTATCCAACAAAACTCTAAGATTAAAAATAGACATAGGGTTTTGCTTTATCTCAAAAGTAAAAAAAAAAGACATATGCCAATATCCTACCACGACAAATCGTTGCAAGCGTGAAAACCTGATCTATCCAACAAAACTCTAAGATTAGAACAACTCGACTCGAATGACCTACCAGCACAGGAGGAGCATTTTTGCCAGCAAAGAAATCATCAGCTGAAATGGCAGGCTGATCTGAAGCAGTATCAGGGTAGAGATCGTCTTGGAACAGCTCAGACTGGAAATTTTGTAAAGAAAAGGTAAATGCCCTTGTTAGTTTTCAAGTTGATGACTGCTCTATTATATTATTTCCACACATTTTTAGTTACTCCCGTGACTTAATTGATCCTTGAACCTCAAATATTTGTAGACTTTCAAGAGATGTGTTTCAGACATTCTATATATAAATTAGAAGGAGTGGGTAAACCAACATTTTAACTTAATGAATTACCTTACTACTTTCTAATCTGATCAAAACCACTTCTTTTTTGGGCAACGCTGCTAACAAATTTGATATACAAACAATCTCTCAGACCTTAACCAACAATTAGGTTCAAGAATAATAATGGCATTCATTCAAACCAATGGCACCTATTGATAAAAAAAAAAAAATGAAGTGCGTTATGACAAAACAATGTATTATTTTATCTTTAAAGCCCTTGTTTTAAATAATATTCAGTTTCACTCAGAAGTAAAACAACTAGTCACCACTTTATTTTTTATCTACACTAAATACAAATTGTATTTTGTTTTCCAATATTTTTTTTCCTGAAACAAAAAAGGTTAGGTTCTTTGAATTTTTAAGGAAGGATCACTCTATTTTTTTTTTTAAAGACCCAAATGTTATCACCTCACCAGAAAACGAATAATACCAGGCACACATTAAAAAAAAAAAGTACAGGGTTTCCTTTGCGTAAAAAATTCGACAAAGTTTATGGCATTTTATATGGACTTCGAAATATTATACCTTTCTGGGGACTGTGAATGGAATGATTTCACACAGGCCTTGATTATGAAGTTTGAAGAATCTGAAATACATGAAAAGATTAAATAATTAAATAATTTTACATTATACGCATAACTATGAAAACTCAATTTAACCGAAAGTATTTAGGTACAGCAAGAAACATTTTTATCCCGTTTAAAATAATAATGTTTTTAAGAGTGTACGTTAATTTTCTGTGATGGCATGGCTGTTTAAATGAGGTGACCACCTAAAAAACAGCAGGCTGATCACCCCAAAATACATCATGAGGATCTTTTTTGCCCATAAATTAAATACAATCATAATTATAAAAACAAAGACAAATGACCACAATCAAAAAGAGGAATAAACAGTTTTTTTTTAAACCCACAAATAATCGAAACGTGCATGATTAAATATGATGAAAATTGTGGTGGAAAACCTACTGTAACAGTGTATGCAGCCACTTAGGAGTTCCTAGTAATATGACAAGGACAGCCCATAAGCCGTAATTTGCTGTACTTTGGCATAATAAATGTCCAAACCGTAATGTTGGCTGGTCTGCAGTGGTAACATTTATGTCCAACACACATTTCTCATTTCATGAAGGAGTTCGTGATTTCGAAATAGACAAAACTATTGCCTGATTGTTTGTTATTCATTCTTCTAAAGCAAAATTATTTTTTAAGTTTTAGCACACTGCAAAATCATCCTTTCATCTTTGTCCATCCCACAATGCCAGGGGTTTAAATCCAATACATACAGAAAAATATAATAACATGAAATCTGCTCTGCTTATGTTACTCACCGTGCAATTTCATTGTTATTAACATTGAGTCCTCTCTTTGGCATGAAACCAATACCTCTCTGTGGAGTTTTGGACTGGTACAACTCAAGGTAATGTACATAGGGGGCTTCATCTGTGACTTCATAGTAGCGAATCAAACTGTCTCCCTGGTAGAAAGATGATGAAGTAAAACAATATGACTTTCAAAATGATGATAGCTAACAAGGATAAGATCAAATGACTCAACAATTTAAAAATTTATGACAAGCCTACAGAGGTGGACTTAAGATGGTTTAACTGCTAATCTTGTCTGTCTAACATATAACAAAACTAAAATATTAAATGTAAAAAAAATAATGCTCAGACACAATTAAAATTGAATCTTTTGAATCTAAGCAAACCTACCTTTCCTGCAAGATAGACCATGTTTGTGTCAGGGTCATAGAAAATGAACATTACTCCATTGCTAGAATCTATTTCCTCCATGACAATGCTTTTGGAAAGGTCATTCTGTGAACCAAGAAATCATATGAAACCATAAAACAACATTCTTAATTACGTGTATATCTTATTGAAAGCTCATGTTATTAGAGACATATATATATTATATATAACATGAGAAAAAGAAAGTTAAAACAATAATTAACACACTGCGCATGCTCAATTTAAATTCAGAATAGGTACACTTCTTGGTTTTCTGACAGTGGAGAGTTTAGATTAAGCGGATTCCCGATGAGCTAAAAACAATTTTTCGACAATCGTCAATCCCATGTCTGCGCTTGACTGCTAGCCTCTAATACAGTGGTGCATTGCTGACACTCTGACAATATTGGGACACTCGAGTTTTGGGCGTAAAATTTAGCCCACCAACCATGATTACTGGAAATCCGACAATTGTCGGCACAAATGCAGGTCTAATATTGATACTATTTGTTGACACTCAGGTGTGCGATTTTCAATCTCTTGCATACCCAGTTAGGCTATTGAACAATTTTCTTAAACATTTCAGACGATTGCAAACATTTTTCTGTACTGAAGCTACTCACTTCATCCCACAGGGCATATTGCCTTTCGCTCATCCTTGAAAAGCCAGAGGTGAAAATTTGGCCATTTTTCAGGTATACACACTGAGCTGGTTTTGATCCCATATGACCTTGGCCTTCCTGTTAGCAAAAAATTTGATGGAAAATATATAAAACATATTTCTACGTAAAAATGAAAAAAAAAAAGCAAAAGATGTTTATTCTTAACTATGCAGGAAAATTAAATCCAAGTTTTTGAAACTTGTGACACAAAGATTACACCTGTGCCATTGCTTGGGCAAGTTAATTTTAAGCTGCCAACCATGTTTAAATATCATGAAAAAAAAGTCACTGGTGCTATTATGTCTATATGTATACAATTCCCATATGCATGACTTCATACTTATTAAATGCAATTTAAATAATGGGGCTGCAAAATCTTTGAAAACATTGCGTTAAAAGCAGACAATCTTGCACCACAGTAAACTACATGCACAGGTTTAATATATATAAGATCAACTTATCACTTACTTGCAATATAGCTCCAGTGTGAGAGTCAAGCACTCTCAATTTTTTGTCCTTGCATGTGCACACAAAGCGGCTACCATCGAAGTTGAATGCTCCTGAGTAAATCTGGTCTGGCATTTCCACTTGCAGCATCGCTTCTCCAATTCCAACATTCCATAAAATTATAGTGTTGTCTGAGCCTAGCATATATTTAGGGGAAAAAAATGTTAGGGCTTTCTTTACTCAAAACCAACATGAGATGTTAAAAATACACCCTTCTGGACAATTTTAGAAGGGAAAAAAAGGGGAACGTGTACAAACCAAAAAGATCTATAAAAATCACAAAATAATGTACTGACATTTTCACCATGCTCTTCACATCACAAAAGGTACAGTTCTGTCTTTGAACCTTGAAAAACTCATATATCTAAACATTGGCAGTGACACATTAACATTTTTTCAAATGACAAATTGATAGTTGATTTATTTTTCATAACTTCATAGAAAGAAAAATAAAGCCCAAAGGATAAAAAACTCCAAATAATTCTTTTCAAGTTAATATGTTTTTAGACAAAACTATATTGCAAATTGCTCATACATAAGAAAAAATGTAATTCACAAGAGCAATTAGGTGGAAGTCTTGAAAAACAATATGTTTCCGAGTGTCACAAATACACTCAATGTCCAATATATTTTTAATGAACTTACTGGTGCTAAGTAAGACATTCATCGCGGAAGGATGCCAAACAAGCAGTGTGACCCTGCGCTGATGGACACTCAGCTCCACAACAGCTTCTGTCAGGTTTTCTTTCAAACCTTCGTCAGGTACTTTCCACAGCTTGATAGTGCAGTCCTCGGAAGCACTGGCTATAACATTGTCGTTGTGAGGACACCAGGCTATGTCCAGAACAGCACCCTTGTGTCCAGCCACCATTGGGTGGTCTACATTTACACGGCCAGTCTGAAAAATAGAAATTCATTCTTTCATTGCTAACTGGTTGGATCAGTGACAGTGTAATGTCACAGACAGAGACAGACGTCTTGGCATCTCCCCACTGTCTATAGTCTATGCAGCAGCATATAAAATGAAATTGTCAGACTTCACTCTTAGGAAACATCTGCATTATACCCTAGATGCTAGTAATGAACTTTTAACAAACTTATCTTCCCTCCCTTGATGAGAGAGAATGGGAAATAAATTAGTAGTAGTTGAATTGGTGAATTGGTTTAACATCCAACGTCAGCACTATAGGTTGTAAAGTAGTAGTCGTAGATGTAAACAAAGCAAGATCACGTGACAGTCGATGCGCCTCACATCAAAATATACACTCGGAAAATACACAACGTCTGAACACTCTTAAAAAACAAGAGTGCAAACTACACGTGCGTTTGCTTGTGTATATTTGAATCTGCGAAAAGTACACGCCGTCTGAACAGAAATAATTCCAAGGACATACACATTGAAAAAATCCTTCGTCTGTACAGTCCCTTACTGTGTAAAACAAGTTTGAAACTACTCTTAAGACCGGCTATTTAATCGAGCAGTGTGTTTCGACTTTCGTTTTCAGAATTTCGTGAGTATTCTATGCTCAGTTTTGTGGTTTATAGTATACCTTAGTGATAATTAATCTGTCTAAGCTAAGCATCGATGATTGTAATTTTGGACAGGAAAGCAGTTTAGAATTCAAGGTCTAGATCTGGGATGGGTAAAATCAGAATCCAATAGCACACCTTCTCCGATCAAAGCAAATATCCTCAGATCCTAGGTTCACTGAACAAAACAAATCTCCATTCCCACTTCAATGAACTAGCGTCCAATTTCCTTCCGAAAAATTGTATAGGTTTGTAGGCTTATGTATTTCCCCATTTAGTAACAAAAATTACAGAACATTTTCTGAGATCACCTCCATTTCTCATAGATATAAAATTCTTGGCAAGGTGAAATTTTTAAAAGTAGCTTTAACTGAAAGGGTTTAAAAACGGAATTAATTATTTTAAAAAAATATGTTTTTTGTATGAGAATTAAAAACATTCTTTAACATGACTAATAGATTTGATTCAATAAAAAAAAAGAAAATAAATAGAAACACCAGCAAAGTTATGATTATTGCACTTGTCATTCATAACAATACAATTCGTCCCCAGCTCTCATGAGTATTGGTGGGCGCCAAGAGTCCTGATTGTGACCCAAGAGCCCCACCTACCCATTTCGTGCTGGGTGACACAGGGAGCTATGTAATTTTTTACTACTTTATGCCAAAAAAAGATATTAATTTTAAGCTCTGAACATAAGTGATAAATAAGCACACTTACTTTTTCTAAAGGTAAAACAAGAAAGGAGCCTCCGCCTGCAGCCTCAGTAATAATTGCCACAAATTTTGGGTTGACAGCACAGTATGTACTCTCCCATGATGTTCTGGTGATCCTTAAACCATCATAGCACTGATCACGTTTCACAGCTTGACCAAAGACGTGACGAAACTTACTTTTCCTCATGAAAGCCATCTGAGAAGGAAAGGATTTTAAAGGTAATCTAAAAGGTACATAAGGCATTATGTTGGGATTTGTGATGTTAGGTTAATTTTCTCTATTTTTGTTTTGTTTAAAGCCATAGTTTGACAGCACTGTCTCAGTAAGGGCTTTAAGGTTGCTCAATTTCCAGTGCTGGTGACTGAGGAGCAGGTCCAACGTTCAAATCTTCGTACTCTGCTCTTTTTCTACCCACCCCCGTTTAGGAAACCTATGAGACATAAGATTAATTTAAAGATTGCTTTATTAGCAATATAAGGTGCCAGATATCTTAACCATTAGTGCCCTAGATTGAACAGTAGGAGATCAAAGGTTTTTGCATTGTAGAACTTTCAATTGGGGCTACAAGGGTTCTAAACGCATTTATCCTTTTTGTCAAGCCACACCCTAGAAATGTTGTTTCATGTAAAAAAAAGGATTCAATCTGAAACATATCACGTTCATAGCTATTTAAATTTAAATAAGTTTAATAAAGATCACCTGCAGGAAAGAAAGCAATAATTGGCTTCTCCTTTATTTCTCCCGCACAAAAGTAGTAAACGATTTTTAAAAAGCAGAAAAAAAAAACAGGATAGTGAAATCAACCAACTTGATCAGTGCATTAAAAATATATAGATCTAGTTGTATGAACTTGTAACTAAATCTAGAAACAATAACAAAAAATATCGCCGACATCCCGCAACACTAAGACTGTAAGAGCATCAGTTAACCAGGCGAACAGTACTGCCACACCCCATTTTTTCACACCTTATCACCCATGCACGATCCAGAATGGTCATCTGGCTATCCGTGCGGCTTTCAAAGCCCTGCAGGGGTTAACTATTTATACTATGCCATTACCGAATTAAAATTTGCGCAAATTTTTATCTTTATATCCTTATAAAATCTCAAATGATAAATCTAGGCCTATGTTTAACAGCTGAAATTGGTATCATTGCAGCCCAATAAAAGTGAAGCCTTTACGATCGCATTGGAGAGTAGATCTAGATCTAGTGGTTATTTGAACCGTACATCCGTAGCTGAGGAATTTTTGTTTCCAAGTTCCCAAAAGGAGAGACACCATACAAATATAACAATAGGGACTACGTTTTTAAATCAATTTATATGTATCGCTTAAATTCAGAATCATTTTATCAGAATGTGCTAACTACAAAAGAGAGAAATCTAGATTTGTAGTGTAATATTCATACAAACAGGAAGTGAGTTGGTGTGCTGTGAAAGTAATGAAAAGACATGAACCAGCAACCATCATCACATGATTAGATATATAAACTTTTAGATCTAGATCTATATCTAAATGCTTTCAAGATTGAATTAACATTCATGTCACAACTTCTGATTACAAATTCCTGACCGTTTACATTACTGGGTGGATGTTTAGCCTTTAAATTTGTTCCCTGTAAACTACGCCGGCATCACTTCTCAGAGTGAGAACACATCGCTCACTTAGATTTACACGGACAGGATGAATCACCAACACAGCGGTCGGAATGCTATGATCTAGATTATGTTTTGTTTCCATTCCAAATCTAGATCGATACCCAAACAAATTTAGCCTTGTATTAATTAGGGTTGAAGTTTGATAGTCTATTAAACGAGAATTGTTCCTAAGTACGCAAAAAAGGAGACTCACAGTTTACTGTAGACTGAGTTACTTGGTAACTAGATCCAGATATATAACCGAAAACTGAAACTAGCCAAGCTACACTAGCCTACTAACAGGACCAAAGGGGGTGGCATAAGCGAAAGGAACGCCCCGACACTGACACATGCGGAAAAGGAAGTAGTGTCTGCGCATGCGTTTTTATTAGAAGCTCTACATGAGCACCAAAAATGGTAAACAGATAAAAAGCTTCCTTGATCTAGATCAAACTTCTTTTGCCCTTGCGTTGAAAATTATTTTGTGATATTTTAAATGAAATAGTGCAAATGCTTTTACATGTAAATAATTTTGTATAACATCAGTTATATCTAACCTTATGTCACATCATAATATAATCACAAAGTCACACATTCTACGATTCTAGGACAAGACATACAAAGGGCAGTAACCTTCATAAAATGTTTCTTAATATGTATATTCATCGGTTATTTCCTTTTAAATTCTTAGGCGTTCACAATTTTACGTGAACATGTACTATCATTATCATCTCTGCATGGGTCCAAAATTAAACGAGTCAATCACTACATTCATGTACCTTGACATTTCTTTTAGTTATTAAAATAACTCAGGCCCTCAGTTGTCAAGTTGTGTGTGTGTGTGTGTGTGTGTGTGTGTTTTTTTTTACTAGTTGAGGGCCGTTCTTTGAACGCAAAATTTAATTTAATTATCATTTACTAAAATAATCGTAGTGACCACATACAGTCCGCTGACACTAATCCGGGTCAGACACTAAATAAGCAAATTTTATAGCAAAACGTTTATAAAACTAAAAAAATCCATGGGTTTGTTGTTATTTTTTATATTTAATTTGCAGGGTTATACAAAATGTAATAAAATAGTGTTTGAATTCAGCACGATAACATACAGTCTACAAATAAGTGATACTGATAGTAAATTGGGATTGGAAACAAAATGAGAAAACGGACGGGAGTGTCTACACGCATAATATGTAGCACGCATAATATATAGAGCTCAATATCACTGCCGTATACACAATTTTCGCTGCCCTCACAATAAAAGTGTTTTTGTCAAATAATTATAATAATAATTATGTATTATTGTTCCAATCAAATTATTATTTTGTCGAGCCTCCGAAGAAAACGAAACTATCTCCTCAATTAACGGTTAGGTCTTAAGAAATATAATATAGGTCTACAGTGTGAAATAAAAATATTGCCATATGCACATTTCTGTTAATTATGTGCATCATCATCATCATCATCATCATCACCATTCATCATCATCATCATCATCATCATCATCATCATCATCATCATCATCATCATTATCATCATCATGCTGGCTTGTTGGTGGTGTCTGATGTAGCCTTCCGCACAAAACTACAATCTGCCTGAAGAGCTCTTTTTCTTGGGCGATCCTTCCTGACTCGCTGGGCCTCCTTTGTAGCGAGTCGCTGATGTGACCCATCCACCTTCTTGTGGGTCTATGTTTTGCCCCCAGCTCTGCTTCTAGGAGAAGGATGTGTCTTCTCAAACTGTCATGTTTATCCAATTGCCCAAAGTATTTCGGTTTGCTTTCTTTAATGGCATTCAAAAGCCAATTTGGTTTTATATTATTCTTAAGTTCTTTCATCTCCTTTCGTAATTGTCCACCCTCATAGACATACAACTAGTTATGAGTAGTTATATAGATCTATGTCCACCCTTGAGATCCATATGTGGCAATGGGGAATATGCAAGATCTTATTGTTTTCAGTTTTGTCTTTTTGCTGTTTTCCTTCCAAAGATTTTCAAGTCTTTTCATTTGCGACAAGGCTGTTGATATTCTTTTATCTATTTCCGCTGAGCATTTGCCGTCTCCGTCAATCCTGGAACTTGGTTATTCAAAGTGGTCTACATGCTCCACTTTTTCTCCGTTTACTATCGCATCTGCTCCTGTCGATGTGAACAATTTTAGTTTTCTTTACTTTCTGTAGCAGTTCTTTCTTTTCGCTGTGCTATTTTACTGTTTGGATTAGCTTTTCAAAATCCCCCAGGGGGTGTAGAGAGCAGTGCAATGTCATCAGTGCACCTCAGATCCCTCAGTTGGATGCAAGGCTCGTTAAAAAGATTATTTCTGTAATTGTGTTAAACGTTTCTCGTTATATCATTGGTATGAAAATCGAAGAGATATGGCCAGATAATGCAGCCTTGTCTTACGCCTTTGCGACTAGGGAACCAATTTCATTTGATGTACCACACTCCAATTTTACTTTGGCCTCCTAATCCTATCTGACATGCAAACCTTTTAAAAGTTTTATCAATCTTATGATAATTATTAGGGTGAACATTCATCACTTTTTGTTTGTTCCCTACAGCTCCCCATGCTTTACACAGCCAATGAAGAAGATGTAACGGTTACCATCAGTTTGTCCAAAATGTTCTCTTGTTCCTTTTCCGTTTCTAAATCCCGGTTGTTTGTTCAGGACTTCTGATTGCATATTGTTTTCCAAATGTTCTATATTGATTATAAGCATGATTTTTCTTGCCTTAGCCTACTTGCATGACTAAATAGCTATTGTTCTGTGGTTGGAGCATTTTTGTAAAGCGCCTTTCTTAGGAAGAATTGTGAAGACATATTTTTTTTTGCAATCTGTAATCTGTTGGCCATTTTCCCCTGTTTCAGATCTTTTTTGGCATAGCTTGCGAAAGAAATTGATTACTGTATCTCCACCTGCTTTTATCATCACAGCCTAATTTGTTTTTGTTTTTTGTTTTGTTTTTAAGATTGTAAATAGCCCATTCCACGTCTATTCTTAATGGTCCAACCTCTGATGCAAAACTTTCACCAGGTGGATAAAAAACAAAACAACGAGACTAATTGAGAGCGTATGTGTACAAAGACACGCCTTGCCCCTTTAATAAAATGCTTATAGCAAAATTAATGTTACCCACGTGAATGCTGTAGAGTCGAATTCGATCTCAGTCGGTAACTGCGATGGAGTCGAATTCGACCTGACGAAACACTCTTTACTTTTCGCTATTGTTTTTAACTATGTACTGATCTGAATAACTATACGTAGTGACTAACTCAGTAGTGAAGTGTTTGAAAAGATGCGGCCTAGGTCCCGTGGAGGAAAAGCCTTAATGAGTACCGAATAAAAAATATTAAGTTTCTCAATGAACATATAGAGCTATATGTAAACAGGCACAAACAGTTAAAATAAAAGTTCTTTTTACATCTAGGTCAATAGACATACTTAATTACATACAACCCCTCTCACGGTGTTTATACTGCCTTTGTCAGGACTGGAAACTAACATTAATCATTAAATCTTTCTAGTTCACTTTTGTAGTTATCACGTATATATCCATCCTATTTAATGAAAACTATTCACTTAAATTAAAATACATGTGTAATGTAGTCTACAATATACGCACTTCTCAGTGTTAGTGTTTCTTTCCTTTGAATTAGAAACAAAGAAGTCTTGACATCCTCTTTAACTCGAAATACGCAGTTTTAACCTCAAGCTCCTAGCCCTATTATTGTTTCATTTATCGACATAAATGCAATGGACTGTTTCTTGTGTGTGTGTGTGTGTGGATCGTACTTGATGTACACCCACACCATTCATATTGACCAACGTATATTTAAATTTTTTTTATGCATTAAAGAACAGAAAAAAAAAAAATGTTTGAATATAGATCATATGAGATCAAAGCCTTGTATTTTGTTGTTGCTTTTTTTTTTCTTCTTCTTTGAAATCGTCCTCTGGCAGTGGGTTAAAGACTCAAAGAAAGAAGTGATGGTGTCAACCAGAATTAAAATGAATGTCGAAGAGAATAGATAATAAAGAAAAAACCCACGAGCGTTGTGTCGTAATCGTGTCACTCGAGTGAGAAAATCACAACTCGCACCGCCTCGCTAGTGGGCGGGGCTAGCGGTACTTTGACACAGTTAGACCAGCCGGCGAAAGCCCATTGGTTGAGCTAGGAGACTTTGACCTACTCTTACGCGCTGCGTTTTCTCGACACAAGCCTTTTCGGCTCAGTTCTACACGAACTTCTGTCGAGGGTATACCACAGCCGTCACACACATTTAACATCACGATATTATTAACTTGTTTGTGTAGGACGATCTACGTTGGCTCCTGAGATCGTATTTTATTTATTTTAGATAAAACATAATAGGAGTTTGAGAAACCTAGTTACAAAGTGCATTATGGGAAGTGTGTAAAAAAGCGTTATCACGTGACGTACTTTCTTTGTGTGCTTGGCTGCTGGCTGGGAGTCGCGTGTGAGTCAGGAAGTGTCCGCACAGTGTGTAGGTCTGTTCTGCTGTTTACAGCAATTATTACATCTCATACTGTGCAGACAGTCCATTTTCACCCCTGCTCCAACTCACCCCTGATTTGCTGTAAATGCTAAAAAAAGGCGTATGCTGTAAACAACACACAATAAATTTCTCGTGTTTTTGAAAGTTTGAATGCCGACACACCAGGCTCGGCTGTATTAGGTCGAATGGCCATGGCGGTGGTGGGGCAAAGAGCAAATACAAGGCATGTTATGGCTTTCCACAACCCTTCCTCAAGCCCCAGTGTTGCAAACAACCAGCATGTGGGTTTATTAGCTATCCCTGTATCTGGATCCATCATCGGTCCAGTTACATACGCCTCAGAAACTCCGGACAGACCAATTGGATATGGTGCATTCGGCGTCGTATGGTAAGTTATATTTATAAATAGATTTGCTTCTTTTTTTTTCCTCTTCATTGGAACATATAGATTGGCCCTGTCGGTATATCAAGGGTGTATGTTAGAATCTAGACCTAGTAATAGACACTGCGATTCAAATTTGTATTCAAAGCAGCGGTCAAATACTACCCGAAGGAAAATAACTAAATGTAGATCTAATCTACACCAAGTGTAGGCCCACCTAGGCTGGATTTTATACCTAGATTCTAGATCTAGATTTACTTAGAGTTACAAGTGATAATCCGCTTTCCAGAAACTAAACTAATACAAAAACACGACCTTTGTTAATTCCTAAATTACAAGACACCAATCGGCTAGAGAGCTAACATCGCTGTGTCCGCCGTTTTAAATGTAGGCTAACTAATCTAGATCTATAGATCTTTTTGTAATTTAAAATGTATTGAATCAATTTATTTTCAAGCCTCATAAAACCAAAACTAAGGAAGCTGTTTTTAGATTTTTAATTGTAGGCTTATTGGATTAGATATAGATCTAGATCTAGACTCTAGATCTAAAAAGAAATAACCCAAAAAAAAAAAAAAAAAAAAAAAAAAACAACAACATAACAACCTCGCATCATGATGCCGTTGTTAAAAATAAAATGAATGTTTTCATCAATGGTTCTAGGCTGAATATAATTATATGTTATTTCTTGAATTCTAAGTACACTGGTGCCCCATTCGATTATTTGAACTACGTAAATCTAGGCTATAGTATTAGTAAAGAGTATACTGTGTTAACCAACATTATTATATTTTATCCATTTGCATGTCAAATAAAATTAAAAGAATGTATGAGCATTTATTCTGGTACGTACAACAACATAAAAATTCTGCCAAATACACAAAAAAATAATGTCCATACAATACGGTACGCGAAATAAATTTTGTTTGTGTGAGAAATATATAGGTTTCAATGGTACATGTGTATTTTCACGTTGTACTAAACTCGCGAAATACTTTCAAATGGACTCGGCACAACCCTCGCTGGGAAACCCCTCTATGACTAAAACGTAAAACAGATTATTACGAGTTAATGTTTAGGCCCTACTCTATCCATTTATCACATTTTATTATAAAATTGTCACAATGGGCAAAATTACGGAAAGAATGCATATTTACTAAACAGTAACACACCCACATTGTCATACAAAATTGTCACGTTTATTAAATTTAAATCATGGATGTTTTATTTTTTTAACGTAATGAAACCAAATTTTAGAAAATGTAGGTCTAATAACATGATTTAATTTTACGCCCTGTATGTCGCCCAAGAATCTTGTAGTGAGACAGGGCTTTAGGAACAACTACCGAGTCCCATGGTGTTTTGCCACCAACAAGGTCCTAGCATATAGGTTATGATAGAGACATAAATATTGAAAGATACAATATGAGAAGCAGCAATCACAAACTAATCTGGCTTATCATTGTACAGGCAGAGACCAAGTGCTGCTAGATACAAATTAGTTATCCGTAATTATTATTATTACTATTATTATTATTATTATTATTGTTATTATTATTGTGTTTTATTGTAATTTCGGTAATTAATGTGGCGCATAGCTTTTACTTTAATTTTGAATCAGTCTGAAAATTATTTTGATGTACATGTACATCACGTCCTAAGTTATGCATTGCAAGCTCCAACCCTTTGCGGTTATCACCCATTGTTGTGATCAAGTGACACAGTGACAGTGACGTAACGCTGTCCACCCTCTCGGTCCATCAACGGTTCTGCCCGTTGACAACCGCCGTCCACCGGAGCCTAGCAATCCAGAAAGTAGGGCGGTCGACGTAACGTTACTTGAACCTATGAGCGTCGCTATTGATGGCCGAACAGTACGCTATGAGAATTGGGCGGGACGCGTGCGTGCCAACATGAACATTGAACAAAACTGTTGCCTTAATGAGATACCGAGTCAAATTGAGATAAGAATTCATTACTTATGTGTATGTGTAAAATATCATAGTAATGTAGTGTATTACAAACCCATCATATCAGATTTAGAACCAGGTCAAATTTTGTCAGGGCTTGTGTACGTAAAGTTGTTTTTCTAAATAACAAATAATTGTGTTAGGTTGTTGTTGTTTTCTTCTTTTTTTTTTCGTTATTACATGTGCCCCATTTAGTGAGAGGTCTATAATTTTGTAGTTTAGATCTAGATGGATTTAGACATTTTGCTCTAAGTAGATCGTTGAAAATAGGGAATTAACGATCAGAAAATTTTATTCTGGAGACTCTAGTTTATTGTAGCGTGTCATGTACATTAATCATTAATTAAACCATATAGAGAATAAGGGGAGGGGCGCTTGATACAGTTACCGAGGTATAGTGCGATAAGATGCTACGGTCTTACACCTTTAAAATGGGAGGGGGCGGTTGCTTCTCTGTCTTAAGCGACTACGCTTTTTTGTCCTTTTCCCTCTACCCCAGGGGAAATGCTAGTCTCCATGGGATATGCCCTTTCCGTCCATTGCCCTTCCATTACACCCCCCCCCCCCACGCCACCCTCTTACACACGCACACGCCCTATCTTCCTGTACCACCAGCCTCTTTCCAAGTTTCCATACAGTAGATAAGGGGGCAAGTAATTCAATACAGATTTCTGGTGCTGTCATATTTTTTCCTCTGTATCATTTCTATCAATGCCTCGATCGGGTTTCCCCGTCTTCGTTGCTTTTTTATCCTTTTGCCTGTGTCAAGATAAAATTTTATCGTTTTTTTTTTTTTTTTTTTTTGCTCTTGGTAACATTTAAACCTTCCAATTCTTATTATCCACCCATCTCCCTTTCTTCTAACCGGTCTTTCTTTAGAAGTCCTCTTCGTTTATCTGTTGTTATCAAGTCTGCACCCCCCACACCCCCTTTCTTTGTTCCTCTTCGTCATCAACGATAGAAATTAGAATACAAGTTAGTGCATATTATTTATTATGAACATGGCTAGATTATTCTCTTGTCTCATGAGATCGGTATCAATGCTATGCGCCGATATACTTGCAAAACCAATATTTCCGCACATCTTACCCGTGTGTCATACAAGTAGACATAACAGATCATGGGTACAATATTCCTTAACCACAAATGTTATTTAGCTGTCCCTTTAAAATGTATTGTTTTCCTTACTGCCTGATAAAATTTCAGATTTTACAGAACTAAGGGGGGGGGGGGAGTTGGTATATTCATAATTATAAGTGATTTTGTGATTTTGTTCTTCCTATCTGCGTGTCCTCTCTCCATTATCGACCCGAAGTACGAGATAGCGTTGTTATGTTTTTAGATACCTTGTTCCTTTCCTTTCTGCCAATGCTCTCTCTCTCTCTCTCTCTCTCTCTCTCTCTCTCTCTCTCTCCCTTCTCATCTATAATTAGTTAAAGTACTCCCCGTGCCCCTTCTCCTTGTCGATGCAAAGCAAGAATATCATATTACATGTACATGTATAGATTTTTATCTTGTCCTTTTTCTTCCCTGCCGCAGGCGTAGTCTCTCTCTCTCTCTCTCTCTCTCTCTCTCTCTCTCTCTCTCTCTCTCTCTCTCTACGAGCGAGCATGCCAGGCCATTCCACCCAGCCCGGCTGATGAACTGTGTTGACCAGCGCGTGAACCCTGCCCTGCGAGCCAGGGTCAATAACTCCTTCAGCGCGCCCGGCCAGGGCCGAGGGGAAATAGCCCCACTGATTGTGGTGATGCTGTATGGTGGACGGGCCTTGGAAGAACGTATACACCAGCGATGCTGTACGAGACAAGAACGTTAGCTGTTCTGTAGTACTTTACGTCTTTGTAGTAATAATAATGTCCAGATTTAGACACAATGTTTTGTACCTGTCTGCGTCGAAAGTTTATCGACGAAAATAGTACTTGTGTGTACACGGCTTTGTATCAGTTAATGATGTACTAGTCTATATGATTGTATTGTGGTTAGTTTAGTCGGAAGTTTCTACGAAAATATCGACACTGCACAGACTTGAGTTGAATCAACATAATTACGCACCCTTGCATATCGGTCAACCCCGATCTCGTTTAATTAACATGACAAAGGTTGTATGTTATGACTACAATTTCAGATATTACGCCTTTACGGGGAAGGTCATAAGAATGTTCAGTGCACACACGCCTGTTCGAATTGCAGTGACTTGATATTGCAATTTTTAGACTAATGACGATTGCGGTATAAATTAATATCCTAAACAAATTTTCTTCTCCGTTGTCTTCTCCGGTTCTTAACCCACCGTGTCAAGAAATCGTCAACAAATAGCAGGTTAAATTAAAAAAAAATATGATACCACTACCAGCATGATGACTTGAAGAGCCAGAGCTGTAGGCCCCTACAGCTGTTATAGAAACTCACGTGGGAGGCCTACATTAGCATCAATTATGATATGTGTGATAACATCGGTCCTTTGAAGCTGGTTGCTTTTAATGCGAACAGCTAGTTGTTTTTGGGTTGTTTTTTTTTCTCGTTTTTTTTTTCAACATATAGTCGTTTAAAAAACACCGAGTTTTATACGCGTCTCGCAACTTATTTTACTTGTTGTTTTTTAGTCTCTCCATCCTCGATGGAAACTGTTTGTCATGATGCAAATGCGTGAACACGGTCTTCTCTGTTTATCTTTTATTGGAATGACAAACTAACCCTAGTCATGTACTTTTAATTTATCATGTACTTTTAAATTATCAGGTCTCCTAGGTAAATAAAACTCGAAAGGAGTTTGCAGTATACATGAAATTTAGTGTCACTGGCTTAATTATTGAGCTTTTGTCGCCGTCGCTTTGACTTAAGGTGCAGTTGTCCATCTTTTTTATACCTTGAACTACACCTTGATATTGATAGCGGTAAAATTTAAAAAAAAGTAAATGATCATCCTCTAGTCATGCCTATCATGTAATCGACCTCATAAGCCCCATGTGTAGGGGTCGTTGACATGCGCGGCGTGGATTGATTGGTGTCCCCTACTAACTTCATAAGTGGTCCTATCTAGATCTAGTGCGCATGCTCCCGATACGTCTCTCATTGCACATGCCGGTACACATACCGATGTGTTCGCCGTGTTCTTTGCGGTCGTGCGTTCCTGACATGTTGACTTGTATGTGTGTGTGTGATCAACTGTCTGTCTGCTGTCTCTTTATATAATGTCTAGATCCATGTCGTGATAATTTGACTTATGGCACATGCAGCCAAAGGAGAGTTCCCATAAAAAAGGCTGGGCGATGTTCTCAATACTGTGCCGTTGAATCGTGTATCATTAGCATTGTCGAGCGTGATGTATGGGGGCGTTTGTGTGACGTGGAAAACATGCAGACTTAACACAAATATTATTTCCATGGGATTTTGTTATCTGTAGTAGTTCAGAGCTTGCATTTATGTAATAAGCAAGTAACTTTAAATTGTTTGTGATGCAAGAACCTTTTTATCGCTTTCAGGAAAGCTAAACGTACGTGACGTATTCGCCGTATCTGTGATGATTAAAATCGCAACCCTCGTGTCTTGTACTTGTCGCAATAATTATTTCTCATTACACATGTATATCTGTCTACATGCCTATCGCTCTTGGAACGTACGCCGTGCTGTGCGAAGGAAAACGTCATGTAATTAACTTTGACCAAACTTAATGCGCCTCGGTCATTAGTCTTCTCAGACCTCTCAGTGAGCAGCCCTTTTTGATCGTAGAGAAAGGGGCGTAACTACCAGGGTAATGTTGAGCAACTTTACGTCATACCGTGACGCGGTGACAGGCGTCGGGGCTAGAGCAGGGAAAGTTGGGCTCGTTCCACGCGTTCAGCGTAGGTTCCTCTCGGTGCAAGTTGGACAGGCACGCCAACCTAGCAGCACTGTGGCAGTCGTTACAGGCCTTGCGGTGACGGGGCTCACAGCAAAACGAAAAGTACAAAAATCTGCACTGGCGTCCAATAAAGAGCCTATGGGCGTTTGGAAAACCCATACCGAAAGAGCGCCATCATGTCATCCGTAATCGACGTGTGGACCACACAGCCTATACTATGTACAGTACTGGTACAAGTACAACTACAAGTACTGCAACAGCTGCTTACACTGAATGAATAATCAAGATCAGTGTCAGATGTCTGCTGTCTATACATGGGCGTACTTGTAGACGTCTAGATCTATAGTTACTCTCAGGTCTACACCAATACTCTGTTATAAAAAAATGGGCCTTAAGGGAAGCAAAGGAAGAAGAAGGACCGATCAGGGGAACACCAAAGATGGTCTAATAATCGTACAGACATGTATGAAGTTGTTCCTCTAGCGTGACTATGATTAAGCACTGCAACATTTGCTGTACGGCTAACTTTAGAATTTGTTGTATTACATTAGGAAACATATATTAATATGGTTTGTTTTGTCTATGTTGCGCCGGATCATTCTGTTCAGGTTTCCTTCTTTTTCCCCGTTGTGGATCCAGGCTGTCCTCAATCCGCTATCGTGTTGTGTTGAGTAACGAAGAAAAATTGCATAAGGCCATTTACCTTCCATTCACTCTGCTGTTGGTTTTAGATTATTGGCAGCTTGCAAACGTAGAGACTCCAGTATTTTGCCCTTCTATCACATTAAAATTGATCTCTCAAAAAAAAAAAAAATACAGTAAGTAGTTTCAAATTTTAATAGCCTTTTTGTCATGTAGAGAGAACAGGTCGATTGCGATCTATATTCAGTAACAGCGTCACGAATAGATACATGTAACTAGGTGACCTACATTTCGGTTTTTTCTCTCTCTCTCTCTCTCTCTCTCTCTCTCTCTCTCTCTCTCTCTCTCTATGCCTCCCCCACCTCCTCCAAACCCCTCGAGGGTGACCTAATTGCAACCCCAGCCCCAGGTTATCGAGTGTCTACCCTTCGCTCCTGTGACTGCATTGACCCAGATTTTGCCTGGTCCGATGACGTAATTGTGAAGGAGGTAAACAAGTACTGGTCGCTTCGTGACTAGACCTGGGGGCGGACCTCCACCAACCAACACTTTCCTCTTCTGTCTTATACTAATAGGACTGTACTCGACACTGTTTGGCTGATTCATGAAAGACATGCTCATGTTTTGGTGCTTGAAACAACAGACCTGCTTTCATCATCAGCACCAAGATTGGATGATAAACAGTAACAACTTTTGACATTGTTATTCTAGTAACCTAGAGAGCCCCTCATAGCGTATTATTTTTCATTATTTTTATCCTCTTCAGAACACTGCCCTTATAGTTTAATCTCTAAATCCCATATATACACTTATCACTTCCCATTGTTTCAATTCCTTTAGACTAATTAGAGCGAACATGATAGCTTGAAAACGTGTTTCTTTGATATGAGACACCCGATTTAGATTACCATCCTTTACTTTTTGAACAAATACGAACGCATTGTATCTGACATAAAGTGGTCGAGTCTTTGTTTAAACAATTACAAAGAGGATATCGGTGTGTCCTCTTCCCTTCACCATTATCACTGGTGTATTCCAAATTTGGAATCTGGGCGAGTGGGCGTGCTAAACCTAGATCTAGATCGGTAGTCTAGTTCTAGAGATCCAGATAATTGTGTTGACTGTCTGAGAGGGTGAGGCCTTGCTCTGCTGACCTGGGAGACCGTGCCGAGGCCTGGCCAGTAGGCGCTGACGAATTTGGCGACCTGGATGGACTGAGGCTGCCCGAGAACTGGGCGAGTGCCGCCACCGGCGCCAGAACTGGGTTACTGACGTGGACTAGTTTGCACTTTCCATCCAGGGCACCGTGCCCTGGGTCAGAGCTTAGTGTGTTTAGTTTACTCTTTTGTTACGTTTTTCTCTTTCTGTGCTATTATTAGTCTTTTTGGGTTCAATAAATGTATTAAGACATACTAGGTCTGTCACTAGTGTATCATTATGTGATTATTAAACTGATCACTGCTGATACGGTCAATATGAGAGATTCACGGGTTGTTGTTGCTATTATTTTTTTATTGTGGTATTACTATTATTATTTTTGTTATTGCTATTATCATTATTATCATGCCACCATCATAACAGTTGTTAGCACAATTTATAAAGCGCTGTTGTTTTCCATCATTCTAAGCTTCTCATTTATTCAGATTAATAATTATTTTAGCGTAAGACAAAATTACCACCATAACAACCTGCGCCTAGTCGGTGTTTGACTTACCTTGGGTCTGACCTCAAGGCTTTCCCCGGCACACGATAGTAAACAAGTCTGGACCCTGATCGGTAAAGTTACCGCACAGTCGTGTACGCGTTGCTTCGCAGGGGCCGCACTCTCTGGATCTCTGCCTGCTTGGCTGTCAGAAATTGTGGCGTAAGATATCGGATGAGTGATACGTTGTTGTTGTGATAGTAGTAGATGTAGTGGTGGTAGGGGAAGAAGTTGTGGTGGTGGTGGTGGTTGTAGTAGTAGTATTAGCAGCAACAGTAGCAGTACATATTATATTGTATAATACGTTTATCAACAGTAATTGAAGTAGTAGTCAGAAATGTTGATACATGTACATCTACAGTTGTGTTGGAAGGACTGTATTAAACCTTCGGTTTTGTAAAAGTTATTTAGTACGGAACTTAATTTTTTTCGCCCATCGACTTTTTGAGGGCATATAACATAGCTTTACCATTATACGCTTAACCCCTCATCGCCTCCCGAATTTCTTTCCCTAACAAAAAAGAGGGCTCAAAGAAGAGTTTTAGTCATGATCGAAAATCATCCATGGTGCGTTGTGCGCGTGTCATTAATCTCTCGAAATAAGCAATTTTTACTTTTACAGCTATCATTTTTTCCATTACATATGACTAAATATTTTATTGCTTTATTCATATTTTGAGTGCGCACGCTCAAAGTCAAAACTTTGTACATGGGTAATTCAGAAATTGTGTTTTCTCAACCTGCATAATAAGTGACCTTTGAAGGAGTAAAGGTTTATATCAGTGATAGGACTACGGGTTTTTTGCTAGGAAAAAACGTCACGCGTGATTTCTGGGGCCCTGGGGTGGGGTGGAGGATCTTTCCCGTTGTCTTGTTCCCATTTATTTCTGGAAGTTCAGTAGGTGAAAAATGATCTTACTGCAATCATTTTTCTGTATATGTCAAACTGAACACCTGTAATCTAAAGCTGCAATGACAATGGCAAGGTTAGTGTATAGTGTATTGCATTATGCACTGTTACGTTGTCGCTTGCCTCGTCACAATGCCTGTTCGATCTTCTAAATAATGTCTATGATTACTGTTTAGTTCGTTTTAGACAGACTAGCAAGACTGCAATTTCGCTTCGAATATATGATTTATTATTAACGTCGACATTTTCCGTAATGTTACTGTGTTTGCCGACATGTAATGTCTAGCTGCGTTATTGGTTATTTTTGGAACATGCGGTCCACCAGATTTTTTCAGTGGTTTCCTGCACTGCAGTTTTGGGAATGGGGTATCGACTTTTGATGTCGTGTTCCAGCAGGACTTTTTGCCCATATCGTGAGAGCATGCCTACTCAACTCTTGTTTTTCGCCTCTGGTCCAAACAAACTAACAGTGCTCGAAGAAGGGTGTGCGAGCTTGGCTCAAGGTCCTACTGGTATAGAAGTCGATGGCATGGGGCGATTCACTTCTGCTCGTTCGGCATCAGTCCAAGACTTTGAATGTCATTCTGGTTATAATTGGTATGATTGTTATGATTCTATGATAGTGTTTGATGTTAGCAACGTTATGTGGTTTAGGGTGGTGGTACAACCATTCATGAGTATAGATTTGTAACTCTGCATTCACCATCTTTCTGATTGTAACTGTCACAAAAATAATCCACTTGGCTTATGGACGCCTTGCGTTTTGAAGTTAAAGTTGTGTGTGTGTGTGTGTGCTAAACAACTATTTGAGTTTCTACGATAAGAGGGAAAAGGCATAAAAAGAGGGGGATGGGGTAGACATTATAGACTGGTGGGTGTACCACATGCAACCATAGATTAACCTTTAAGTTTCGGAAAAAGGCAAAAATACATATGCTTCAGAACAAAGGAAATTTCAGAATAACCACTGGATTGGGTTAGAGCGGAAGCTGCTGGGGATGTACGTGGCGTTTGCCTGTCGGGACGGCAAACAGAGTCCCATGGTCCATCTAAACAAAAAATGGTGGGAGCAGGGACAGGACAGACAGGCGTGATGCTGTCATCATGGGCACAGCTTACAACCCTCGTCTGCGGTCACTGAACGCCCAGAGGTTTGGGGCTGGAGATGCCAACTCACACCAAACAAACGTATTTTAAAGCATTTTCTTATTTTTTTTTCTTCTAAATTTATGTATATTTTTGGTGTCAATGTGGATTGGCAGCTATCGGTACTGTCGATGGGAGGAGTCCATGATTATGATGGATGGACTAAGTATTGATGACATGAAAAGTATTATGCGTGTGCATTTTTTTTTACAAATGTAGGTAAAATGGCATATAAAGAGGAATGATTTTTGAGAACCACCGTATTTTAACCAATCATGTTTATTTTCATCATCAATAATGAAACTCCCTCTTGGCATCTATTTCGGAACGGTTTATTTGTATCGACCTTGTTTGTTCTTCGTGGGTCGCTCAGACCTCAAGTCCTTGTAGCTTATCTTCGGCATGGTGGGGAAAGTATTATTGTACACAGTTGCTGTCTTCAAATAGACCTTTCACCAAACTGGCTGTTTACCTAACTATTTTGTTTAGTGACAGATGCGGTAACGGTGCATGCCATTTCTACATAGATACGGCTTTAAAATTTAAATCCTTTGTAGTTTTTTCTCCAATCTTGTTCTGAGTTTGATGTCGTACCTTTCAATTGCTCATCGGGAGGAGAAAGCTCAATAGCTTTTATCTTAGAAAGGCTTTTTGAAAATGTGTTTCTTACTATAATTTTCAAAATGAATCAATATTATCGTCTGAACATTATAAGCCCTCTTCGTTAAGTATCTCGACTGTGCAGTCCCAATGGCTTGCTCAGTCCGTTTTACCTACCTTCGCATGCCAAATGCTTGACTGCAGATGCCAATGTGCAAAGGCTCACTGTAGAAGATAAAGTATAGCCAACAAAGACAAACACAACATTCGTATAAATATATGTAATGTATATGCCAGTTCAGAGTTGTCATGTTATAACCAATGACGAGGAGGCGATGGGTTCAAGGCTTGGGGCGGATTTGTTCATTTTTCTCTTTATTTTCACCGTTTTAATCTACATTAATGTCTGAGAGTTCAACTCTGTCTCAGTGCACCTCTAGTGACGCGGAAAGTAACATGAGAGCTATAGTTGGTACTCAATTGGTACCTGCTCAGTGACTGTCTGTGAAGTATGATTCTGAAGAGGTGCATTATGAGTCATACCTCTCTCTCTATTGTGCGATATTAAGCAAAGGACTTTCCAAAAGATTTGTTGTTGTTATTAACTTAACTATAAACGTCTTAGAATAACTAGGAGAGGAGGAAAGGGGGCAAAAGGAGGTTATGTTTTCCTGGAATGTCCTCGCTATGTACGGTGAGTGACTGACTTTTGACTGCGCTGAACTGTTTAGTCAGGGTTCTCACATCTCCCATCCAGGGGCAACTAGAGTTGTCTGCCCGTTCCGCACGACCTGCCCTCCCTGGACTTGTGTTTGTCGCTGGTTTCACAAGTCAGTCGCCCCCATTGTTTCCCCCCACATGGCGAGCGCGAGGACCTGTTGTCCTGTTGTCTGCTCGGGGTGTCTGCCTGGGGCGGTGTCAGCCCCGTTAGCTCTGGTACTCCTCGTACTCCTGGTCGTCCTTTTAGTGCTTGTACACACGTACACGTGAACTTGTAGTTTTGTACTGTTAGCAGCTACAGGTGGTCCCGCAGGTTTGGCCCTTGGTTTTGACCCCTGTACCTGCTCCACACCTGGGCATATTGTCTGGGCCCAGGACAGCAGGCGGTCAGCGGGAGTCCGACACTCGCCCCGCGGACAATGGGCTGGACGGCACAAAGCAAAACTAAACATACGCGAGAAACTTTAGAACCTGGACTGGGTGGACACGGCTCACCCGGCGGGCAGGATGCCATCCTTTTTACTGTGTCAGCATCTCTAGCCTGATCCGTCTTTGGTTCTCCACAATCATCTTTTAAAATGCGAAGATTGAGGACTATGCTTTAGAAGTAAAAGCCCTTCCCACCTTCCGAGGAAGCACACAAACACAGGCACGTTCACAAACACGTTGTCCACGTAGAGATGCTGCTGAACCTACCAGGCATTGAAGTAGTAGTAGTAGTAGTAGTAGTAGTAGTAGTAGTAGTAGTAGTAGTAGTAGTAGTAGTAGTAGTAGTAGTAGTAGTAGTAGTAGTAGTAGTAGTAGTAGTAGTAGTAGTAGTAGCAGTAGCAGCAGTAGTAATAAAAATAATTAAAGCATCAAAATCGCATGGCTATCTTGAACAAAACCACAATGGGTCCATGTATTGAATGTGAAGATAATGTACTTCCATAATAATTATAGCATTGACTGTTGAGTTCTTTCTTGGTGGAGCCTTGCTTCTTCATTTTTATGAAATTGTAAAATAAATGCTTTGCCAAAAGAAGATTGTCTGTTTCACCATTGGTTGTATAGAAAGAGTACATTGCCCTCTTCGTAAAGTTTGGAACGACAAGATCTGTCACAATATAGTTTAAGAGAAAGTGAACTTTTTTTTGTTGAAAACGCGAGAAAGGGGACATTACTACCATTATTATTATTATTCTCCACAAAAACATTCCTTGCCACACAGAAGAGCTAGTTTTGGGATGGGCAGAGGCAGTGACCTTATGGGCGTCCGTTCTTTGTTGACCGCTAAGTTTGGTCGTAAGGGAGTTACAAGCACACAATGCTCTCTCTCTCTCTCTCTCTCTCTCTCTCTCTCTCCCTCTCCCTCTCTCTATTTAGAACATTTCACGAATTCCTGTCATGTACTTTTGAAAAACCTAGATCCTTCATATTGTACGTTGACCACAAAAAGCTCGTTGACTGATTCTTTTTAAGAAAAGCTGGTGTTTATCGAAAGTACATGCATACAAAGAAAATGGAGAAGATTTGTTAGACTACTTTTCTTCCATTTTCTTCGTTACATTTTACCCACAGGAATAACGAATACTGAAATCCTGACAAATCGCAAATAAATATTCCAGGTAAAAACTTAAATGTAAACGCGAAATAACTTGTTAAGTCGTTGATAATAGTCTCTGTGCCTCCTTTCCCCATTTCTCTCTCTGTCCCTCCCCCCTCTCTCCCCTGTCCATCGGTCAGCCTGCCTGTTCCATGTCAATTCCCTCCGAAGGTCGCGTGTGGGTCGTGGGGCCTTTTGGGGGCTGTCGCACTTTGTTTCTCTTTCTTCTCTCTTGCTGTCTCTCCTCTTCCCTCCCTCACCCTATCTTCTTTCTTGATGTCTCTCTCCGGCTCCCTTCTTTCTCTACCATGCTCTCTGTCCATCTAGCTCACCTCTCTTGTTGTCTCTCTCCCTCTCTTCTATCTCGACTGTATCCCCCCCTCTCTCTCTCTCTCTCTCTCTCTCTCCCAGACTATGAATACTTGGCGGAAGGTACACGGTTTGTTCTCTCCGTGCTATCCCTTTTCTGTGCATATCCCTTTCTCTCCATCCCCCTTCTCTCGCTCCCCGCGACCTACCTGGATGGTGTTGAGAGCCGGTCTTCTGGGGGCCGTTGACACCAGAGGTCTGTCCCAGGTCCCGACCCCCGCCGCCTGCCCAAGCCGTTGTCCTGGTGTCCTGAGGAGGGAGTCACTGTGAACATGGGATGGATGGGTCTTTTGACTTTGCCTAGCTGCCAACCACTTCTAGCCTTTGACTTTGCCTAGCTGCCAACCACATCAGCCGCCAAAGGGTTGATGTAGTCTAAAGAAGTGTTAGGAAAAATAAAAATAAAATCCGTGATTTGGCAAGAGTTTGGCAGTTCTGTCACTGTGGTCGATCGCTGCTCCGTCATGTCCACACGGCTGTCATTGTGTCTCTTTTAATAAATAACTTCTCAAATTCTGCTGCGTCTGTTGTTGCACATGTATACAAATGGAACGTCTTCTAAATACATGGTTGTTATTCGGAGTCAGTTTTGGGTCCAATACCATATAAAAAAGGATTTTATATATGTCCTTATCAAGAGGGTTAGCTTGTTTAAGTGGTTTTCAATGTATATAACAATATTTGAAACTGAAGTCTTTGGCACGGCAATCGCTGATATTGGTTGTGTATGCCGTTTAGTTTTGTGAGATTTTGCCTTAGGTTGTTATTTTCTTCGTCTTCGTTAGAATTTCAATTGCCTTAGAAGTTATCCTCAAAGAAAAGAGGTTTCTTTCTAAAGTTAAACCTGTTCTTGCAACGACTCTCCTAGAAAAGTCAAATCCATTATTTCACTACCCAACAACATCAACTTACTGAGCGTGTTTTATTACACGAGTTGTATTTTGTCTGGTAATTTTGGCGTAATACATCTACCTTCTTTTTAAACAGTTAAACTGCAGAGTGGTACAGCACGTCCACACGTCCTCGAATTTCTGGCTGTCACATGATTGAGTCAGTGCAATTAATGACTACGCCTACTACCTACTACTTAGTAGCACTGGTTAAAGCCGTTAAGTTGTAGGTGTCGGGTGGGTGGATATGTATGGTGGTGAGTTATCCAGTATGTTGGCTTTAAAAATCAGGTCATCCATGGATGGCTCTTCATTCTAAGTAGAAAGAGCCGCTTTGAGTGCGATTGCACTGGTTTATATAATGGTCGGTCTTATTATTGGTCAGAACAAGGGATAAGTTCGTTGGTTTTCTCATTAATCTGGGCGTTTCAGGAAACTAGAAATAAAACGGTCTAAATTTATCCCAATCATGCTGGTTTAGATCCATTTCCTTAACAAGCTGCTCGAGTGGGGTGCCCTGATCAACATGGAACACCATGTCTCTGATAAAAAGGAAAGATCCGAAATAGTCCCAGCCCCCCAGGTCGACATTGAAAGCTCTATCGATCTTCGGCCCCTGTGTTGTGGTCTGGCCTGGGCGCTGAGGAAAGATTTGCTGATCTGTGCAGAATGCGGCTGTGGCACTTGGTGGTTTTGACCAATTCAGTTCGATCTAGATCGAAAACGTACCACATTGTACTACACCTACAACGGCAGTATAGTGCTGTTGTCGCTGCTGTGTTAAGTAATTTCCTTGCCACTGTCACTTCTGCAGAAGATGTTGTCACTGCTGTAGTAATGTTGTCTTCTCTGTAGTAGATGATGTTATCACTGCTATATTAGTTGCTGTTATTGCCACTGTCACTGCTGTAATAGATGATGTCGTCACTGCTACAGTAGTTGTTATCGCCAGTCCCTGCTGTTGTAGATGATGTTGTCACTGTTGTGGTTAATGCTGTTATGCTGTACTAGAAGTAGTTCGTGTATCCGTTTGTGTGAATATGTATGTGGTTTGTTCACTGTAAATAGAGCATAGCGTCTGGTCTCTGGTCTCTGTAGCGATAGTGTAGTTAGGAACACATGACGAAACTTTATCACACACGTGTCTTTGTTCTGATGATCTCTCTCTCTCTCTCTCTCTCTCTCTCTCTCTCTCTCTCTCTCTCGGGGTCACCATAATTATGGTGAACCTTAAAGGTGTTGAAAGTCGCCGTCAACTGATCCTCTGTCAGTCTGGATTTATCACGACCAAACGTCCAGGGAAGCTGCGCAGTACGTCACCAACACTGTAATCTGCTCTTACTTACTGTATACAGGCCAGACAAAAACAAACTGCTGTTGCGTGTGTTTGCGCTATAT
>RQTK01000027.1:703215-717744 GCA_003991915.1 Elysia chlorotica | reverse complement strand
CTGTCGCCTGCGTCAGTGAGTAAACTTGACCGTGTCTGGTGCATGCACCAATATCACAACCCCGGCTAACGCCCTTGAGCCTACGAGATAGCCAAAGCTGTAAACTGTACTAATGTGTGTTTATGGTGTCTTCATGCAATACAGTATCAGCTTTTCGTTATTGAAAAATAAGAACACGGTGATTGGCTAGCGAGGCTGAACTTTTTAATCATAATGAGGAATTAAGAAGCTGTACTCACAGTTTCTAATTCTCTACTATCCAGCTTTGGCTATCTCGTAGGCTCAAGGGCGTTAGCCGGGGTTGTGATATTGGTGCATGCACCAGACACGGTCAAGTTTACTCACTGACGCAGGCGACAGCGCTAAATCTTACAAGCATTTGAGACCATGGTGACCACAAATGATGACTTGTCAACCTAGGCTGTCTGGAACAAAGGTATATGAGGAGTAAAAAGCGTAGGAAATCTTACCTTACTCTATTTGGCCAAGCTTTGGCAGCTCTGATTATGACCAAGTCAAGGCGTGGATGTTTGAAGATGCACCGCCGACTTCGAAATTTCTCGATTAGACTAGGGACTGATTGCCCCAAACTACTCGCCTTGTGCTAAAGACTGGCAGCTGGGTGAGGAATAGTACGGCTAAAAGCCCACGTTGAACGCTTAGTTCTAGCTCTTCTTATAAGCCGTAGTCAGGCGCCTAAATATTGTTTCTCTTTGTTCACGCTAAATGTCTAGATCTGGAAGCAACCCGGAAGTGACGACTCCATTGAGCAGGAGCTCGTGTGAGCGTGTGTGTGCGTGTGTGTGTGCGTGTGCACAGACAAGTGTGTGTGTTAACACGCGTGTCTGTGCAGCATGTTAATATGCATTTGAAGAACTCACCATTCAGTCGACGAAATCTCGAGAATCTAAGCCCAGATAAAGACAAAGACAGGTGACGCAAGCCTGGGAGCAGATAGAGCTTCTTATGTCTTGCCTTCTCTCTCTATCTTTCTATCCGCTCTTAACCTCTCTCTCTCTCCATCTCTCTCTCTCTCTCTCTCTCTCTCTCTCTCTCTCTACATTAATCTGCCTGGGGCTTCCTGACCCAGCCCTACCGTCTGTTCCCCCCCCCCCTCCCCCACCCCGCAAACAGCACACCTTCTACATCTAGCGTTAGCCGGAACATCCAAAACCAGCTGCACATTTCCAGATATAGATGAATTAAAGAAAAAAAAATCGAATTTATAAAGATGAGATCCGTTTAAACGTTTCTCCTTGCCCCACCACTCTTCTTTACCAGAAACTTAAAATTTTGGGTATGGAAAGAACTCGACGTGGTTTGAATCATTTTTAGAAATATTAACTTCATAATCATATGATGCATTTTCGGTATACATTGCTGTGAAACCACAGTCCTCTCGTATAAGGCATACAAATTTATATTAGAGTTAACACCCAAGCCGGCTTTACTTACAGCTTTATCGATTTCAACAAATGGCAGCTGGTAGTCTAGATGTTTCTCTCTCTCCCTCTCTGTCTGACTGTCTCTCTCCCTGTCCTACTGTCTATCTATCTCTCTCTCTCTCTCTCTCTCTCTCTCTCTCTCTCTGTCTCTCTCCTCTGCCTCCCCCCACCTCCTCCAAACCCCTCGAGGGTGACCTAATTGCAACCCCAGCCCCAGGTTATCGAGTGTCTACCCTTCGCTCCTGTGACTGCATTGACCCAGATTTTGCCTGGCCCGCTTTTCTCTCTCCCACTCTCTCTCTCTCTCTCTCTCTCTCTCTCTCTCTTTCTCTCTCCCTATCACCCCCCTCACCCCTTACCCCTTCGTCCCACCGTTGGAGATGAATAGTGACGAGTGAGGAGCAGCCGATGACGCAAGTCGGGCTGTCTGCTATTTGCCCAGACTGCACACTCCACCTGATTATTTTATTTTATCCCAGGGCCCAGGGTATGTGCTCAGGTTCTCCACACGGTCTACTGTCTGTCTAGAGGCTGGCAGAGGCAGACCGAGACCTGGGCCTTTCCCACAAACTAACAGCTGCTAAACTTAAAAAATAAAACCCAACAAAAAACGTATGCATCATGAAATAAGTTTAATGGTTAGTGTCCAGTCGATTGCTTGCTAGGTTGGCAGCGACGTTATTAGTTTATCATGCTTTCTTAAGTCAACAAGTCACACAATCAGCATTACGTCGATCTATGGCCCAATTCAGTGTGCGTCTAGCCAATCAGCTCTATTTTTCATCCAGTTATTCAAGGTCAAGGCAAACTCTTTGTATACTAGTCTAGTTTTCACCCATAGGTTTTACAAAGTCATCAAAACGAGTGGTGGTGTAAATTGAAAGACAAGATGTATTTTAAACGAAACCTACTAGTACACTGTACTGATTCTGCCTTACTTGTCTAAAATCTTTTAATAGAGACTTAAGGCAATGTTCATACGTTTTACAACTTAACATTATCACTTTGTTGCTAGCAGGATAAATAATATAACATTCTATTCTGTAATAACAATCTGTCCGTACTATGATAATAATTCAAAGCAAATAGATTTTTTGTTACCCTTATTCTAAAAAAAAAAATTTCTCTTCGCTTCATATGGTGACTTAGCCTGCAAGGAGGCCTCGGTCAATATGGAAAGATACAGTTGCGTTTATGTTCTAACAAGAGACTTTACTACTTTACTGTTGTATTTTCGGTTTAACTGGTTTTTTTTTAAAGAGGCTCTAGTGTGAGGTGTGACTGTCTGACTTAATATGTAAGCCTCATAAAAAGGGAGGGGGTCGATGAAGTGGTAGAGCTTTGGTCTTCCAATCTGGAGGTCCACGGTTTGAAGCCCATGATTGATTACAAATTGAATTATCCGATTTCATCGCCTTCTAGTTGAATCGGTGTAAGTGTGGCCGGCTGAATCAGGGGTCCAGGTCTCCCCACACTGTCTCGTGTGTTGCTATATGCAGCACATACTTTGTCAAACGTTAGTCTTGGGATCGTCCAGAATTTAGCCCAGATAGTGCTGACGTTGTACGAAATCAAAACAAAGAGTAGGAGCCTCATAGACCAGAGCCAGTGAATGACGACCTTGAGGTAGAGTATCGTGAGCTGCGAGACGCTTCCAGTTCATGTACTAACCCGTTGAAGGTCACCCCCACCGCTCCCCCCGCACTGCTAGCACTAGCCCTCTATGCCTGAGGAATGTTACACCAGACTTTTGTTGTTTTTGCTGGTTTATTTTTCCCCCTTTCGAACATGACGGTTTCTGTTGAGTCATCGTGCTGACGTTGTCAGAAGTAACATGGGCCTTAGAATTTGGTAGTCTTGGTTTGCTTTGGTTTCCGTCGTTATAAGGAACGCACCAGTCAGGACCGAAAGCAACTTTGGGATTTGAAGGATCGTCATGTTCAAGAATGCTACTAAAAGTACTATACACTGTACACGTATCAACAAATTCTGATGCTCTGTCTAACATACAAACAATTTATTTAGTCTCTCTTTTTTCTCTTTTCAACTCTCTCTCTCTGTCTCTCTCTCTTCTCTCATACCCTTATAATACTACCCTTACGTTTGTCCGACCCTATCAGTCTATTCTTCCGAATGTTGATTTTTTTAAATCACTCAGTACTACATAAATCTGCTAGCCTCAAAGTTCCATTACTCTTGTCGCAGTTACTTCTTTGTACCATCTGTATCTATAGTTAAGGAGATAATGTTGTGGTTTATTATATCTCTGTTCATAGCTACATACTAAGCTGTGGGTACACGTAGAGCCTGTTAATAGCAGGTCCCGTGATGCTTCATATACACCTGTACATATGGTGTTGTACGTCAGCAGCAATTCGTGAAACGGGCAATGCTTGCGATGCCTTCAACAATCCATCCTTTCGCAGATATCCCCATCGAATTTTTCACGTCAAATATATGAGATATTCAGTAGGGACCGTATTTTTCAAAACTTTCTATTTTTCTATATATTTCAGTTGAACGATAGTCCCTTTTTTAATTAAAAAGGATAACGCTGGACCAAAATATTGTGTACCCTACCGGTTCTTCCCTTAGCTTTTTTTCGTGTTTTGGTTTCCTTTGGACCACAACAAACTTGGATGACCCGAGTCGACCTCTCTCTCCCGACCCCGCATGCCCTCTCTTTATGCAGGGCCAAGGTTCACAGGTCATGTTTCTTTCTCCCTATTGACCATTGGCTTCTGTCTCCTTGAGTGCCTCATTGTTTGGCGGTGAATGAGAGGAAGGGAGGGGGAGAAAGATATGGAAAAAAAATTAGTTAAATGTCTATTTATTATGATCCTATTTTCCTACAGTAGTTGTAGAAGTAGTAGTTGTAATGGTCGTCGTCGTCGTCGTAGTAGTACTAGTAGTAGTAGTAGTAGATCATCATCATCATCATCATGCAGCAGCAACAACAACAACATACAGTGAGAGTTCTTTGTTTATATCATCTATCCTCCAAACCTCTTCACCTACTTTAAGATAGAGCAAATCCACAAGCAACTGTCACAAGTAAAAACAATGGACTCTTTACCTTTTCTAACCTTCCGCCTCGAATTGCTCTTCTTAATATTTCGAACCTTCTTAATCTTATTATTTTTCGCCCTCAACATGACTGTGCCCGGTAAAACTTAACAGGTTCATTGTATTGTAAAACAAGAAAAAGAAAACAAAGAGATCAAAATTGTTTTGGTTTTGAGTGTAAGAAAAAAAAATGACATGTAACTAAGGGAGGGGGTGGGGGGAACTAAAGGTCCCTGGACTAGGACTACCGACCATTCTTTCTTGATAGTATCTAGCCTTGTGCTGGGGTCCATGATCTCTCGGTCAACAGGTAGAAAGGCTGCCTGTCTCCACTTTCAACCCTACCCTCTCTGTAAACCCCCCTCCACCTTTACCAGACCCAACCCCTCACCTCAATATTGTTCATAAGACTCCTCACCCCTACTGGCAGCTTATGGCTGTCTTGTTTTCTCTTTAAAATATATTAAGTTTTGTAGGTTATTGGCCGTTTGATTCTTTTGTACATCATCAACCCACTAGTTCTCTCCTTAGTTTGAAAAAAAAATTTTTTTCATTAATTCTTCACAAAAAATCTTTACTGACGAGTCAAACAAACAAGGAGGTCAACAAGACAATGAAAGGTTAATGCCCGGCAGTAATACATGTACATGTACACGTATTGGACGGACTATAACAATTCACCCGTAAGTAATAATTATACTAATACTAATAATATCGTACTTTCTATCTCGATAAATATATTTATAGATCACCTAACCCTCAGCTCCCATCAGGTCTTCCACCCTTTAAGGTGTTAGTAGATGTGTTAACGATCTCGCTGACCTTAATTATAAAAACATATCTCTACCCCTCTCTTTCTCTCTTTCTTTGTTAACGTTATTAGTATTAGTATAATTATTACTCACGGGTGAATTGTTATAGTTCTTCCAAATACGTGTACATGTATAAGCATGTATTACTGTCGGGCATTAACCTTTCATTGTCTTGACTCAACAGTAAAGATTTTTCGTGAATAATAATTATTAATTAAAAAATTTTTAAACCAAGAAAAGAACTAGTGGGTTGGTGATATAAGCTATGAAGAATTATAATAGGTAAATCAGAAACAGAAGGCAAGAATCTAATGCGGGAAGGCGTGCGATGCCAAGGGGAGACGGAGGGAGATGGATAGATAAGGAGAAAAAGATGGGCGGGACAGAGAGAGAGAGAGAGAGAGAGAGAGAGAGAGAGAGAGAGAGAGAGAGAGAGAGAGAGAGAGAGAGAGAGAGAGAGAGAGAGAGAGAGAGTCATCGTCACATTATGTTGTGTGGAATAGCAGTGGGCCCACTGTGTGATTTGTGACATTTTAAGTATTGTTCCAGTACGCCATTAATTTTTAACGTCTCAAATATTTCTAAGCGTTTTTTTTTATGTATAGACTGAACAATGCTGACGGTAGAATCGTAACGAAAAAAAAAGACAACAGCAATAATAATAATAATAATAATAATAATAATAATAATAATAATAATAATAATAATAATAATAATAATAACTTTCTATGTTGAGGCAAAGACAGCAGTAAAATATAACTGTCAATTTGTAATCTTACGTTGGTCAACAATAAAATTAATGTATTCACGTGTATTTAAAAATAACACTCGATAGCAAAATTGTTTATTGTTATGCCCTCGCGTACACACTATATACACTTCTTTCGTTGTTTTCCCCCCCTTTTTGTCCACTGTCATCCTGATTATTTACGAGTCTTTTGTTTTGGTAAATAAATCATAAAGTTAGTGAGGAATAATGCGATGAAACGCAAAAAGAGACAGTTAGAGAGACGTCGAATGAGAGATAGAGATAGATACATGTATTTAGATTAAAAACAAAAAAATAAGGTAGACATAAAATATCTCCCACCCCCATCTCTCTCTCTCTCTCTCTCTTTCTCTCACTCCCTCAAGGTCTAGTCAATGCAGTAGCAATGACCTCAATGCAAAACACAGCTGATACTGCTGGTCTTCACTGCGTGGCAGGGATCGGTGGGGGAGTGGGGCGCAGTGCCGAGAGAGAGAGAGAGAGAGAGAGAGAGAGAGAGAGAGAGAGAGAGAGAAGGGGGGGGGAGCGGCCTCGGAGAAGGGGGCGTTATCCCCTGATACAGCCGACAAGGTCATTCTTACTCCTCGAATTTCCCCGTCCTTTCTCAGCTTTATTTTTTATCATTGTTTTGTCCAATTTTTGCTATTCTTTCCCACCCTTCTTCCCATTTTTATTCCCTCCCACCTCCTTGTTTTGCTCTCGTTATCAAATCATGTTAATTCCTGTCCGTCTCGCCTCTCGCGATTTGCATCTGATAACAAAACAAAACAATTAACGCATACTCATGTGGTGTCATGATCCAATCGATCTTTTTGTTTTTCTTTTTTTTTTCAATCTGTGCTGTGTGTGAACTAAGTGAAACCGCATCTTTCCTTTCCCATATTTGCAAAGCCTTGGAATAATTACATATAGAATCCGTTAATGTAAATTTTCGAAACAAAGAATCGTTGATGACAAGACTTGGTTGAGTCGGTGTCAGTTTAATGTGACCAGGTGAGACAGAAGTCATGGTATCCCCGCCCTGCTTTGTGTGTGGCGACACAACAAATTGTCAAGACTTAGTCTTGGGACCCGTCCACAATATAGCCTATATGGTGCTGGCGTTGGACGTTAAACTAACTCAACTCAATCCGAAAACATGGTACCCGGTACTTAGCTGGTCACATGTATATATTCTGTTCCAAAACCCTACTTGGACTGCCATTGAGACCACAATTAATCTAAAGTCGCTGGAATGACGAATCAGACCCGTGCCGTTTGTCTTTTTGCGCTAGGAATTATCAAATGGACTTACAGAGGAAGCGATAGCGTGGAAGTGTCGAGCGCTTCACAAAGTCATACAAGATAGGATAGAATTGGGTAGTGTTGTATCTGATCATACAGTGGGATTGGATGCGTTGCTCTTCTACATTTATTTTCTCTCTTTGTCTCTCTTTGTCCAATTTTTGCTATTCTTTCCCACCCTTCTTCCTATTGCTATTCCCCTCCCATCTCCTTGTTAATGCTCTCGTTAGCAAAACATGTTAATTCCTGACCGTCTCGCCTCTCGCGATTTGCATCTGATAACAAAACAAAACAATTAAATAACACACTTATGTCGTGTCATGATCCAATCGATCTTTTTGTTTTTTTCTTTGTGTGAAATAAGTGAAACCGTATCTCTCCTTCTGCAATATTTGCAAACCCTTGGAATAATTATATATAGAATCCGTTTAATGCAATGGGTCGGTGTCAGTTTAATGTGATCGGGTGTGACAGGAGTCATAGTATCCCCGCCCTGCTTCGTGTGTGGCGACACCAAAAATGGTTAAGACTTCAGTCTTGGGCCCCGTTCACAATATATCCCACATGGTGCTGGCGTTGGGCGTTAAACCAACTCAATCCGAAAACATGGTACTCAGGACTTGGTCGGTTACATCACACGTCTATTTACAATGTTCCGACACCCTTCTTGGACTGCCAGTGTTTCTAGTGAACAATGCATCTATCCACTGATACCACAATTAATCTAAGTCACATGCACGACGAATCAGGCCCGTGCCTTTTGTCCTTTTGCACTAGGAATTATCAAAACGACTTACAGACGATGCGATAGCATGGATGTGTCGAGCGCTTCACTCATTCATACAATATAGGACATAATAGGGTACCGGTTGTATTGTCTCTGATCATACAGTGGGATTGGATGCGATGCTCTGCCACATTTTTTCTATCTTTCAATTCTTTGTGAGCTGTTTTGGCTTTCTCGTTCTCTTTCTCTGTCACCCTTTAATTTTTGCTTCTTTAAGTTGACTTAACTTTGTTACTCTCTTTCTGTATTTTCGCCTCTTCCTGTCTGCAGCATACTCTGCATGCACTGACGAGCCTACCTCCTTCCCTGCCCCCTCCCCCTCCTCAAAACTAAGTAGAAAAATTCGTCACCCCTTCCTTATTTAGTGCAACCTAATTCTTCTTCTCGTTGTCATGTCCGATGCCTCTCCTCATCTCCCACCATTCCTGACCCATCTCTCTCTCGCTCTCTCTCTTTCTCTCTCTCTCTCTTTCTTTCTTTCTTTCTTTCTCTTCCTCGACTTCTTATATCCCCCAAGCCTCGTTCCTTCCTCCTCTCCCCTCCTACTTCTTTCGAACCCTCTTCCCTCTTCGCATGCAATACCAGGAGAGAGTTAATCTCGCCGGTTCCAATGCCCTTCAGCCTCAGGCTAAACCAAGGCCTAGCGAGTCTTCATCCCTTTGCTCTCTCTCTCTCTATCTACCTCTCTCTCTCTCTCTCTCTCTCTCTCTCTCTGTGACTCATGCCTTCGTTTCCAAGCCTAGCGACCGTGATTCCCTGCCTAGGCCTTGGTGAACTGAGAGACCTCATAGAGAGAGCCCCCGACCCCCACTCCGCCTCTCCCACCCCCTCGTCTCTCTTTATGTACTCACTGTAAATGAATGCATAGCCCTCTAGCACTAGGCTCTAGCATCAACTCGGCTCATCCATTATTTATTGCTGCAAAACCCCGAACTGACATTATCTGCGAAACGGTATGTGTAGGCTTCTTGCACCGATTTTCGGCTGGTTTTAATGTTCGGGGTTCCTTTGTCTCCAAACCTTGAGCCTACTCTCACAGTATTATTATTTTTTAAAGCGACATAAAGCCTGATTGTGATTCTGAATCGAATATTTCCATGTCTTTCCCAGCCGGTCGCCTAAGCGTAACATTTTTCTCCTTTTGCTTGTGTCTCATTCGTTCCGTCCTACCAAAACCCAAGTGGAGGATACATGCACCTCCATTCCTCGACCCCTGGGAACACGACTCTTGCAGTCAGTCCTATCGGTCATTCACCAGTACTTTTTTTCCCCCCTTTCCCCATCTTTCCCGTGTCTCTCGGGCCTGTGATAGTACCGGTATGGTGCATATTGGTGCGCCCACTAAGGCACTCACCCTAGGCTCAGAGAAAGACGGATGGCCTTTTGGAGTTTTCTTTGTACTTTTTTCCCCCGTTGGGCCTACTGGTACTAAACGTACTATGACTAAAATAATATGGTCTGGGCCTGTGCATGTTCGCAGCAGCTGCAGCAGTTAATGTACTAAAATAATAAAAGACTGGGCATAGTATGGGGAGACCGGGTGGGGCTGGCGTGTAGATGAATACGAGGAATGATGAAAAATGTATAATGATAGGAAAAGGACAGTGAGCCCTCGCACCACCTCTCTTTTTTCTTTTGCCGCTTCGGTTAAACGTATTATCGTTTTTTGTTTTGTTTGTTTTGCTTTGACACGGGCTAGTAAATGAATTTTAAAAATTGTGGGAGAAATGGTGCAAACGGATTTAAAAAAAGGTTCGAACTAATTAAAAAAAATTTTTATTTTTTTATTTGATCGAAAAAAAAAGCAACAACAGCTGCAGTGCAACAACATCAAAAAAAAACCTGCATGACTGTTGTTAAAACTGAGGAAAAATAAAGCTTTCTCCGTGACAGTACAAACTGCACTGGGACAGACTCTCAAATCCTTTGCCCCAGTAGATCTCGACCGACTCCAAACTCTAATATACTCATTTAAAAATCGTTTAGAACTAGACTTATATTAGAGTAGTGCTCAGCAGTTCAACTTTCTTACTCTTTGGAAGAGAAAAAGGAAAAAAAAATGTTTACAGGGAGAAACGAGAATTGAAAGTCGTGGGAATTTTGTTTTATTGTTGTTGAAAACAGTGAACTATAAATAATTAGAATACAACATTGATTGAACGCATAGGCGAAAAGAAACGGGCGGTGGTTCAGAGAGGGGGGGGGGGGTTGTTGTTTGTTGTTTTTTTTAAATGTGCTGGTAATGATAGTACAATACCGTAATACGGTTTTGGTTTCAACTGTGGAGGGAGAGTAGTGCTGGGCTAGGTTTCCATAGATAGAAGGCCGTGCTTTCTCATGGGAAAACGCTGGAGGTGATGCATCGTAACAGCGCGACTAAGAGAATCTTCATAATAATTAGAAATAATTGTTTTTTACCCAAGGCATAATGCATTCTACAGAGTGCAAACAGTTTGAAGAAAGAAAAGGGAAAATTGAAAGGAATGTGTTAGTGGTTATTATGAATTGACCCTCTCCTGACGATAGCTTCGAAGCAAGATGGACATAACCTTAATGGTAGACAGACAGACAAGCTTGTCTTAGTTCTAGCAAATGTGTTAAAAAGCCTACATTTTTCTTTTGCAAGTATTGAATTTGAAGAACGTGGTCACAGTTATACTTTTTTCCGCATGACTGAGGCAGGATTAGGTTAGCACCAAAATACAAATTAAGATTATTGTTGGTGCGGTGTGCAAAAGTGCAAAAGTTCGTACTCTCTTATCATCAGTTATTTATTTCCGAATCGTGATTTAATTCCGTATTTATTATTTTTGTATCTTCGTATTATGATCTAGATCTGTCTTCTGTAGTACAGATTAATTTTCTCTATTCCCCATGCAAGCTCTCTCGCTCGCTTAGATCTACAATGTAGATCTAATTACATGCCAACGTCCTTGAGCCTAGCACCAATACAAGTCTCCATCGTCGTTAAGAACGACCGCAAAGGCTTGTTTTCCAGGGCGGAGGTGTTTCGTCGGTCATTTTCTAGGATCTGCGTGGTTCAGTACGGGTAGAAAGTAATCTAAGCTTAATCACCATGCCTACCTTGTTAACACTGTCTGAGCCGACGTGACTGGAGAGATTAAAAAACAAACAAAACAACCTCCGCTAATAATTCTAATAGCACATTCGTACCATCATATTGCACTCAGGCCTACACATATCGGTTACACCAGGGTGACATATTAGTTAGGAATGGAGGGTGTTTGGTAGAGGGCTGAAGTTGCGTACTGAAAAGATGATATTCCCTATCGAAGGCAAGCCAAACGCGGATGTAAAGGTGGGGTGTAACTGGTTATCAGGCTATTACATGTATATTATCAGTGGTTGTCAATCAACATTCATGATCCAAAGCCTACATGTCATTTGGATCATGGATATTACAATTTAACTTAATGTTTCAGTTATAATTGTAGAGAGAGAGAGCGAGCGAGAGAGAGAGAGAGAGAGAGAGAGAGAGAGAGAGAGAGAGAGAGAGATAAGGGGGTTGTTAATTCTTAATGTGATTCCCTCTGGGGAATCGAGGGATCTGAAGGCTATCTAAGCTTCAAGTCAAATCGTTGAAAAAGCCAAGGACGAGAGACCCTAGAGCTAGCTAGGTGGATTAAAGGATGTTGAAAATTGTTATGGATTGAACATACAGGGTCTTTGAACCCGGCGGCAATCACCGCCAGGGCATTGACAGTAGCGATGGACAGTGTACTCTGTCGGTCCATGTCTGGATTACCAATCAACGTTAGCCCTCTCTGAGCTGTTTACTGGAAACTTTCACACTGCTCAGCTTCCACAGTCTCTACTACAGTACATGTACCCGTTACGGTGTTGGTTGTGTGAGGTATACAAACGGTGCCAAGACAGGAAAACGTATATGTTAGTTATGTATTACCCATCCTTCTCTGGCTATGGTACACCCTCGTCAAATTATATTTTTCTGTTTCCCACACTTTTTCTTTCTTGTTTTTTCTTCTAGCCTTGTGTCTGTTGTCTGTCAGTATAGCATATGTGTCTGTCTGTTATGCGTTGGTCTTTATCTTCTTCTTTGAGTTAGTGGCTTTGTCTCTGTTTCTGTCACCCTCTTCCCTGTCTCTTATCCTTGTCTGTCGGTCTCTCTTTCTCCTCCCTCCTCCCGAGTCTCGCATATGTGTGGATGTGTGGCTGTTTCATGAGCTACCTTAGAAGCTGCCGGGCATATTTGGCGGATCGATCAATAAGTATTAATAACTATTATTACCAGTAAAATGAAGGTACTCATACGCAGAATGCTTGCGGTCAGTGACTTGAGCAGAAGTCTAGTACATGGTTTGAACTTGTATCACTCTGCCTCTCTCTCTATGTCTATATATGTCTGTCTCTCTTTCTCTCCAAACCCATAATGAGATTTTTAAAACCGTTAACTTGACTAGCATAAAGCAACTAAGCCCAAAATCACGTAGATTCAAAACGTCGTCTCGGGTAATTAAGTCTAGATCTAGGGGTTGCCTGAAAACATCACGACAGACATGACAGTTTGCCATCGCCTGGGCCTAATCATCCTTTTTAAGCCATGGCCTCGAAGACACAAAGAAGCTGTGGGTGCGATGTTGTTGTTATGGTGTGACTTTGTAAACACTGTCTAAATCTACGTCTGAGCTCTCAGTATAATGTGATCGGTTTAGACAGGAGTCGAGGTCCTCCCGCACAATCTGTGTGGCAGTACGTATCATTGTCTGATGTTACTCTTGGGATCCGTCCATCATATAGTCTTAATAATAATAGTGCTAGTGATGGGCGTCAAGCAACCAAATCAACTAAACATCTGAACTCTTTGTTTCTTAGAACCATCGCAAAGTACAAGACTACAATCACAATATTTCCAGATTCTAAGCTGCATGATGAAATAATACCCATTACATGTACTGGCCCTGCATCGTCCAGAAGCAATTAGTACATCGTGTCTGCTCGTCACGTAGGCCCATGAGCATCTTGCCTGGAAAGAGTCACCGGGGGCACACTACTTTTTTTGTTGGCGGGTCATGTCTGGGGCCTGGACGAGCAGACGTCTGGCGTGCCTGGTGTGTTTTTGTCACCAGCTCCAGCGTAAACTGATCCTGATCTATTGTGACACGATGACATTACTGCTGCTTTCAATTAAAAAAAAAAAAAACATTAAGAAAAGCGCACGCTTCATTAAATGAAAAAGGACAAAGAGGTCCGGTGGCGAACTTTTCAAAGAAAAAAAAACAAGGCGCTGGGGTGGGGGAAAAAGGAGTTGGTTTGGGGGGGGGGGGGGGGGGTTTAAAACGTGTTTTGTGGTAACAGTGTTCACTTCAGATAACTTCCGATGCGATATTTATAGTTTACCCTCAAATTATTGTATTTCCTGTCCTCTAAATGGTTAAACAGGTTTTATATAGGTCGTTTAAGTAACCTTTATCATGCTTATAGATCTCCATGAATCTGAAAAATTTCCAAGAAAGTTGATAAATTCCTGCAGAGTTTATGTATCTAAAGGCTGAATTCAAAGATCTAGATCTAGTCTGCGTCGTCACAACTCTTATTTTAATTTCTCATGATGGTGTTTTAACGGTTATATTCAAGAACTAGATCTAGATCTAGAGCTACATCAAAAATTGAATCTGGATGAATCGGGTAACACCAGAGACTGTCTCCCTCCACCCCCTTCTCTCTCTCTCTCTCTCTCTCTCTCTCTCTCTCTCTCTCTATCTACATTTCTTTCTATCTATCTATCTACCTTTCTTACTATCTATCTGTCTCTTTCTCTCTCGTTTTATCACAGTTCGTTAGCTTTCGTGTCGTTCGTGACCGATTGAGCTCCCGTTGTAGGCCTACGGCGTTCGGTCGACCTTGTAGGCCTACAATCCACACTCTCTTTCGATGTGTTACGCGTACACAATCATTATTGGTCTAAATTTCTAGATCGATTTTGATCTCGCTGTTTGACGGGGAAAATAAAAGAAAAGCTTTAGCAAAGCCCACCTATAGTTCACAATGAAAGCTTACTTGTTTTTCTGCTGCGCCAAGCTATTTTCTACCTAGATCAAGATTAGTGGCCCCAGCTTGCGTAAAAAGGTAGAAGGGGGTGGAGCCGACCTACATAAGGCAAGAACATGTCGAGACACAGCAGCAGACGGAGCACTGCAAGTTCAATGTCAACAAAGCCTGGCGACCTACATTCTTGGTGGATAAAAATACACCACCCAAACAAACGTGGATGATTTCCCCTTGCCGCATACCGGCACTAGGCTCCGCCCATTTTTTCCGGTGCTCGAATCAAGCACAGCCCAAGGAAAATAGTCCTAGGACGATGTAGTAATGAATTATTAATCA
>RQTK01000027.1:676449-697951 GCA_003991915.1 Elysia chlorotica | reverse complement strand
ATATATTTTGTCCGCCTGACTCTATTTTTCCTCTCCCTTGCTCTTTGACCCCTAATGGATCACCCCGGGGGGAGGGGGGGGGGGTAGAACATTGGCTTTCGACGCAAAAGATCCGTGGTTCGAGCCCTGAGGATTTCGCCCCCTACTGGTTGAGTCGATGTCAGTTTATTGTGACCGGCTGATACAGGAGTCATGGTATCCCGCCCTGTCTCGTTTATGGCAGCACATAAAATTGTCAGACATCAGTCTTGGGGCCCTTCCGCAATATAGTCTATATAGTACTGTTGGACTTTAAACCAAATCAGCTACAATTAATGATCACCGTCATCACCATGATTATTATTATGATGATGATGATGATGATGATGATGATGATGATGATGATGATGATGATGATGATGATGATGATGATGATCATGTTCATCAACACCATCATCATTCCCACTACCCTAATATTAATACCACTTTCTGTGTGTGTATTTCCCCAGGTGTTATCAGCCCAGGATATACTGCAGCCAGGCCCCATGGATTTCCTGCACGAAATGTATCCTTGACCCAGTGTGGAGCCAAGCTCAGCTCAGCCTCAGCGCTGCTGGCGTAATTAGCTCATTAAGACACTCATAGAGACTCACGGATGTCTGCTTTCTGTTTGCCTCAATCTGCCCCGACTCGCTCACCATCTTTGTTCTGCTCGGCCCGGCCCAGCCTTTGTTTCTTTGTTGCCGCTCTTGGCTCTATTCTGTGTGTTTAATTCCTTGGTTACATCCTTTAAAACGTCCACATCTTTATCTTTTGTTTGGATTTATAATCCGCTCGTCGTTTTTTCCCCCTTGTGTAATTAGCATTTTAAATAAATGTCTCAATTATTTTCTTTTAATTGTCGTAGCATAAAGAAAATGCCGACTTCCCTTTTTAACTCCAGATAATTATGTCAAATATTGGCGTCAGAATTATACTTTTTGTTAATTATAAAACAGAATTTAATTGTCAGGCTTAAGATATTTTTAGGGAAGGGTGTTTATGTTTAACTACAATGAAGTTTTCGAGGAAATCTGGTCTATTTAGAAATGTATCTCATCTTCAAATAAACTTATCGTCCGATGGACTAGTACGTAGTAAATTATAATATGCTTGCGCTAATTTTTTTTAAATTTGGTTTTGTTAACTAAACAAAATTGATAATAATGAAGAGCATGCCTCAAATATTTTCTTCAAATCATACCGCTATATTTAGCGATGCTCGTATGGCCTGTTTGCGTTATGATCAACTGCCATTTTTTTTCTTGAAATAAATGCACAAACATTGACGTAACATTCTACGATTCCTAACGATCTGCACAATAAACTAAAATGTTTCTAATGTGTTGTTAAGATTTTAAAGACCACCTGTACAACAATACAGTTCCGACACCCAATCAATCACCTAACTAATCGAGTTAGCTGTCGCAATCGACCTATACATTCGTAATTAATTTTTCCGACGTGGATTTTGTTTCCTTTATTCGTTCGTGGTTAGACAAAGGTCGCATTGTTAGATAGCAGATTAGTTAATTGACTGTTAAGCTTTACATTAAAGATAATGTCATTGTTGGCGATGGAGAGACTAAGAGTTTGAGTTGGTTGGTTTTAATACATCCACGATATAGATTATATATGGGATGGAGAGAGAGAGAGAGAGAGAGAGAGAGAGAGAGAGAGAGAGAGAGAGAGAGAGAGAGAAGGAAGATAGCGACTTATTTAATGTATTAGTACTCTCGTAATCTTGTTAGTCAGATGCATTTGTACGTCATTCTGAAAGCCTTAACATAAAAAGGTTAAATTAATTTGTTTTTATTTCTTTTAAGAAACAAACTATATCCTTGTCCTTTGTGCTGTGACTTGGCCAAGGTTAGATACTGTAGATAATTTGTAAATCAATATACGTCGTCGCTGTCGAACTGCTCCAAATGATTTGAATATCTTGGGAACAATGCCGATATCCCTTTTCATTGGTGTGTTTCAAATGCGCGTACGTAAGACTGATAATGATGTCGTAGATTGATATTTATTATGAAATGTTTAGAATGACGTCCTCGAAACTACTTTTAATACATTTGGAACAGGCTTTTTTTTCTATAATAAAAAAACAAACTTTTTTTTTATTTTTTTTTCATGTATACTTAGTACCTAACCTACTTAAATTTGGAGATGTATGGAGAAGTACCACTGGGGTACGTTCCTGTTCATACTATCGTATTGTATGTACCTGTACCAGTCCAGGCTTGTATATCTCGAATCACGTGGACATTATACTACACTGTACAGTCAACAAAGGCTAAGTTGGCAGGAACTGCGCATGGCCTTTTACTATTGACCTTAGACCAAAACCGGCTCTGGAATTTGAGGGCCCGGTCGCCGTGACGTAACCCGCTGAGTCAGCCGTGAGGCCAGCAGGCGGTCTGACTGTCCGAGCGAGGGGAGAACCCCAGGCCTTGAGACGCGAGGGTCACCCCGACTGACCCTGACGCAGCTGACAACCTTACGCTAGTAAAGTGAATGCCTGCTGCATACATTGGCCTACACTTGTTTTAGAACATGTATACTTTTTGATGGCTGGTCTTATGTGTTGGCAGTACTGCCTTCGAGAGATCTCTGCGGCTTTGTCTGGGCCCGGCAGAAAGTCAGAAAGACTCGCAGCGCTATTACTGTGTATAAGCTGTTTTCGGTCTTTTCACGGCACACTGGCTTCATTATCGTGTGTTATGATTATTGCCTTGCCGATAGCCTGTTGTCGCTGAAGGTTTAAAGCGCTTAGGAGACGTAGCATTTTGTGATGTGCTGACCAAGGTTCCCGTTTTTTTCTCATTTCTTTGTTTGTACTTATCATCCCTTTTCATTAGCCGAAGTCAGCCTGAAATATTTACTGGTTAATATAACGATCGCAACAACAACAAAAAAACGTCTTTCATGTCCGTTTACAATGCTTGGACAACCATTTTGCCATGGTAAATGTTAAGTCTGCGCCGCAGGCTACTACAAATTCGTGTGTGTTATATATACATGTGTAAAATTATACAAGCTAAGGTTAACACAGGCACACAGCTCAATTTTCTTTTTCTTATTCGTTTTTATGGCAAAAATTATCTTTCTATGTTGATTATCAGTTACCTCCGAGTTGGCTCGATGTCAGTATATTTATTGTGACCATCTGAGAAAATGAGTCAACGTGTTTCCGCTTTATGTGGCAGTCCGTAAACAATTATTATTAGACTGTGTCATGCCCGTCGCTGTATTGGGAACCTAGGAGACTTCAAGCTTGGAGAGAGCTCTCTTACAAAGTACGAGTGGATCTATGATCCATGTCGATTGCTCATTGAGCTTGAGAATTTCACAAATGTCGCCGCCCTTTGTTTCGCTTCTTTTCATCATCACAAGAGTGGCTGACTAACTGACTATCTCTTTGTCCCGCCGCGATCGTAAGGGAACGCCTTCCAGGTGTCAATTCATAACGCCTTGAGTGGCCCTGTTATGGCTTATCTAGCTGTGTCCTTAATTTACGTAGCATTTTTCGTTTGTTCACCTGTTTGTTCCCATTATGGACTACTCAATTCGCCCCCCCCTGCTTCTTACAAACAGCCCACTACATTGTACTAACCTGAAGTTCTCTTTGTTCTCTTGCTCTCCGATCAGCTACCAATCGCAAAACTTCCCACCATGTCATAGATCTAGTAAAAGTCGATCTAACGATCTTGGTCCTACCTTTTCATTCTCAGTCAAAACAGTGTCTAAATTTTTAGCTGGTGGTAAAGGTGAAAAGTTCAAAATCCCACAAGACGTAGATTTAGACATAATTGTAAATCAACAGCTTTGTAGATTGCGAGTCCTGAGGCGATTTAGTTGTCTCTCACAACAAAGAGCGCCGAACCGAGAAGGTCGGAAATACAGATCTAGATCTAGATCTATCACACGTTAAGTTATCTTTTTTTCGATCCAGCTGAACGGATTTCTTTGTTTCAAAACCTGTAGCGGCAACCGCCCCGCCCCTAGCCCTACCGCTTAACTCTTTTTTTCTTCTCTCTTTCGATTAAGGTAAATAGTACGAGCTGAAAACATAACGTTGTAAAAAAAAATGTTGCAGTAGATCTACAGATTGTTACGTTACTTAGTAACACTATCTTTGTTAGTCTGACACAGTACATCAGTTACACGACTAACATCCCTGTTCTATTTCTGTTCCTCTCGGCTTTGTTCTGATGTTCCGGTTTACGTTTTGTACCGCACCTTTTTTTTCTTTCTTTGTCTCTCCCTCTCTTCCTATCAGCGCAGTCTGATTACGTCATGGCGCGCCCGGCCAGCTGTGTCGGCTAAGGTTACCCTGGGGAGTGACACAACCCAACTACACTCCTCCCGGAGCAGTGAGTACCCGTGCTTTCACGCTAGAGCTAGAGCACAGCAACCTTCTCTCCCAAACTCATACCAGGCGCAGGAACACTGAAGTAGTTCATAGTTCAAGTACATAGTCTACATACATGTACTCTCTCGGCCTAGTAGATAATGATGGATGGATCGCACGCGCATAGTGCAGGATCTTCCCCAAGAACATGGGAAACTGTATCAAAGGCGAGAAAGCCTTCAAGTTCAAGCAATTTTTTACTTGAGTATGTCCCGTTGGATACTTGAACTTTTCTTTGTTTAGAATTAACGACGGTATATTGTTCCTCAGTCATTATGAAGGGAATATAAATATATTATACTTTCTAACATTATTAGCATTTTTATGATAGTTTTCGTGGAAAACGTTACCAAGCTGTCCGACCCAAACAACCTTTTTTCACATATTATTATATAGGGCATACGCATCTCACACTGAAATTTAAATGTATTTGAACCTCATATTCCTTAAAAGAACGGGAAGCATTAGCTTTAACCCCAATAACAATTTAGTGTTAAATCTTCCCAAGTAGATTCCCCTAGGTGTTGATTTATTTATGACTATTATTGTTTTACGTCTATGAAACTGTGCAATACTCGAAATGAACAGATAAAAAGTCTATATACGATTGATGCTGGGAAGGGATCTGTACTCATTTCACATTGGCAGTCATGTCATTCGCCACACCGATTGGAAATTCCGCGGCACAAAACGCAAGGAGTCACCAGGCGTGAAATGTACCGCGTCCGGAGTGATTGGAAAATTCATTATTGAACAGGCCATGTCAGGATGGGTGCTAAACACAAGGATATAGTGCGGGGAAAGGTTGGGGTGGGTAGAAATAGAGGGCCTAGAATAGACAGGTCGTTAGAATTACATGACAGAGAGAGAGAGAGAGAGAGAGAGAGAGAGAGAGAGAGAGAGAGAGAGAGAGAGAGAGAGAGAGAGAGAGAGATTAAAATCTAGTTTATCTGGAGAGAAGGGAGAGCAAAATTGGCATACAAAGAGAAACGGGCAGATAAAGAATTTAAAGGCATGGAGCAGAAGGAGAGAAAGAGACTGAGTTCAGAGAACGGCTATGGAAAAGGGTGCATACCATTTCTGACGCTAATAACCCCATAGAAATGACTAGTACATTTAACATGTATGACCAAACACTTTGGAATCTGAGATGGCCCCGCGTCCTTGCTTTAGGGGGGAAGGGTCAACAAAAAGTTCAGGCCCAGTCACCCCCACGCTGTATCGCACACAAAGAACGAAACGAGCCCTGTCCACGCGTGGGTGTACACAATTATTATAGTAATGTGGACGTATCAGTCATCCATCGAGTGGAGGGGGAGGAGAACTGGCTTAATTGGTAGAGCGTTGGTCTTCCGAATCGGTAGATCCCCGGCTCGAAACCCCGGGATCGGTAAAAATAAAAACTCTGTCAGACTTAAGTTTTGCGGCACTTTAAAATGTATTCTACAGAGTGCTGATGTTGTACGTTAACGAACTAACTCCAACTCAACTCAGTCATCCATCCACAACGCAGTGAATTTTGGACACCTTGAATGTGTCCAGGCGTGCGGGGAAAAACATCGAAGAAAACTGAGTAAAACACACTACACTTACATCTTGAAAATTGTACAGCGACTTACGTCTAGGACATGGCAGTGTTATTAAGGGTTGAGAGAGAGAGAGAGAGAGAGAGAGAGAGAGAGATTTCTATAAGTAAAGATGATGGTATAGCTTACATGAGACCTTTCGAAATTGAAACGCCCTTTTCTGATTCTGTCTAGAGAGGGAGAGACCTGACATTCTCTACGTTAAAAAGAACAACATGAAAAACTGTCATTTATTACAGAGTATTCATTCTCCTTTTTAAAAAATTCCTTTGTATTAATTTAATTTATGTATGAAGTACTTACTTTATGTGTGTGTGTGTGTGTGTGAGGGGGGGGGGTTAAAACTCATCATCATCATCATCATCATGCTGACTTGTCTGTAGTGTCTGACGTAGCCTCCCGTCTTAAGAGCTCTATGTCTAGAGCGATCCTTCCTGCTTCGCTGGGTCTCCTTTGTAGCCAGTCGCTGATGTCATCCATCCACCTTCATGTAGGTCTATCCTGTCTTCGCTTTGCCCCCAGCTTTTCTTTTTATTTCTAGGATACGTCTTTCCAAACCGCCATTTCTTTTCAATTGCCCAAAGTATTTCAATACACATCCTTTATTTTTAAAGACACGCATAGAAAAGATAGTGTAGTTGCTAGGACAAAGAGAAAAGGCGCAGTGAGAAAGAAAAGATATGACGGAGAATTAATGGAGATTGTCATCGTCACGCGTGACTCAAACCCCAAGCCCTTCACGGCCAACGCCACGGGTCATTCTCACGCTTTCTATCATTACAGTAATAAAACCGCTTGTAATAGTGTTGATTCTTCGATTACACGTTATGAGCTTTGTTGGATATGGGATGTCTGTCAAGCTGTAATCATTTTTTTATCTCTCTCCCACTCTCTCTCCCTCTCTTACTTTCTTTTATCTCCTCTCTAGTTTTCGACCTGCAAATCTATCTCTTCCTCGACCGCTCTCTTAGATTGTCAGTCTGTATCTTCCTCTCTCTCTTTCATTCTATCTACCACTACCCAACCCCCGCCCTCTCTCTCTCTCTCTCTTTCTATCTCTTTATTTTTTTCTCTCTCTCTCTCATACTCTCCCTCTCTCACCCTCCTCCACCGCCCGCTCATTTTGTGTGGATGGACAACTCCATGTAAGAGCCAGGCGAGGGAGCTACCCCCTGGACCACTCTATGAGACGATCAGCTGCAGGTTCAGCCAACCGTGACAGCCTCGCGACCTGACCTTGCTGACCAGAGGTCGCTTGACCAGAGTTGGTCTCTCTTTGTCGGAGTGTCTCTCTCTCTCTCTCTCTCTCTCTCTCTCTCTCCCTCTCTCTTTCCCTCCCTCCACTCCTCTCGCTCTGTGACTTAACCTCTCTCTCTCTTGTGCAATTCTTTCCCTGGACCCTTCTCACTTCTCTCTCATTGCCCTTTCTTTCTTTGTCGTCCCCCCCTCTCTCTGCCTGTCTTCCTCTTTACTCTCTCCCCTCTCTTCTCTCTGTTCCTCATTGAATGTTTGACCGTAGTCTACCCTTCGTGTACCCTTAGCATGGTACTGTGTCAGGGTACCGTCCATTTACACGTCTAGTCAAGTCAGTTTGAAAGTTCAACAGTCAGCCGAGTCGGGGTCGAATCTTGCACCCCCACCCAAATCGCTCACCCGTCTTTAAGCACTCTTTGTTATGATCGGTATCTAGGTGAAAAAATAGAACCAAGTCCAAAACAACTTGGGTTGAACCTGACAGCACTGCTGGGGCAGGTCGAGAAGTCTATCCACCCCTCCCCCCGCACACACACGCACACCGGTATCCACCCTATCTACCTAATGCAGTGCTCTTATCAAATACAACGTTCACGAACATGTACCCAAACGTTTACCACATCGCGTGTAGCAAATGTTGCACCTCTCGCACTCTAAAACGCAATCAATCTTGAATGATAGAGATTTACTAGACAGATCTATGTGTGAGAGTCAAATAATGGATATTTATTAGTTACATTTATGTGTCCAAATAATCAGCCGTGAAGAAGTATTTTGCCTTAATGTCTACATTAGTACATTGTAGTCTTAGTATTAGTAGACGATAAGATGATCTTTCAAATGAGACGAATGATCGAATGAAAGGCAATGGCTCTTACCGGAGACTGTTTTGTTCTTTGGTCTTTGATATACAGAGCTACCCTTACGATCCCACCCTTGCCTCCACACTCTTTGTTTGGTTACTGTTCTCTCGACTTTCATCGCGTCCAACGCCACACAGCAACGTCAATTAGAGGCTCAGGCTGACTTGAGAGACGTTTCGTTGTACGGAGGTATTCTGTAACCTCCATGACCCCTGACCCCATACGGTCAAGTCTAGTCTATGGTCATCCAGGCTGATCTAACGAGTAACAGTAACGGCCGCCCATGACGCACCCTGACCCCGTTACTCATGGGAGTTTTGGGGAGTGGTAGTCAAGCCAAATACATAGACTCACATACATACATAAGTCACGCAGGAAAACAAAGTGGGAACGGAGGGCTTGATGAGAAAAACATAACAGGATTTGAAGGTTTTGACACTAAGAGGTGATGGGTCGGAAACTGGTCAGTTTTCCTCCTGGATGTAGACTTTTCCTGTACATATGAGTACAATGTATATGTGGACATGAGTCACACAGGAAATACCAAATTGGTTAGTGATACTCTGCATCTCAATCCTCACTCAGATCAAGTTGTATGATCTTTGTTTTTGTGTGGAGTTTTACATCAGTTGAGTCTAAATTTTCTTTGTCGAAGATCAAAAGTGAAGTTTTAAGTTACTATTATTCCAAATCGTTAAAATCAAAATTGGTTACCATCAATACTGCTGACAAAAGTCCTCTTTCTTTGCTCGGATAAAGCGTAACTCTCTCCATGTTTGCGTCTCTTAGATATCAAAGAAGATGCTGTGCGGGTCGGGACCCCATAGATGGATTCCTAGATGCGGTTGGTCACATTGTACTGATCAGTACCAAAAAAATGGTGCCGCCGCTTGAACGGAGCTCGAACTTAAACCTCCCGATACAAAAGTGCGCTCTACCCTTATACCGCATCGCAGTGCCCACCCTGTAACAGTTGGGGATGACCCCCTGATCTCCTGGAATCTGGGAGTGGACTTAAGATTCCACTGACCACTGGTCACTGGCTACTGACTGGTCTGTGTATGAATGTGTGTGTGTGTGTGTGTGTGTGTGATTGTCCATCTAAGCCAGGGTTGAGAGGATGCTAAGCGATCCAGTCAGCTGTAGGGGCCGAAGTTTGACCGGACGGACAGAGATCACTGTGCCCTGGTCCACTAGCAGGTCATCGCAACCTAGCCCCTCTCGTCTTGTCTTGTCTGGTCTCTTTCTTTCCCTCCCTCTCTCTCTCTAGCTAACTCTCTCTCTCCCCCACCCTCCCTCTTTCCCCATTCTTCTCTGTCTGGACGCGCTTTGATCCTGGAGGTTGTGAACCCGCACCCCGTGGTGCTGTAGCACTTTCACAGTGACTATAGGAGGTGACACTTGGGTCATGTGTCTCACTTTTCTCACCGTCCATCCTCCGTCCAGCCTTATCAACAGCTTTATTGCCCTCAGAAAACATTCGAAACAACCTCGGGCTTTGGCTATTTCCATAGAAACGCCTTTAAAGCAACGTTTTGATCGCGTTTGGGCTTTATTTGTCAACGAAAAGCCGACGCCAGCAATGACTTGAACACTAAACGGTAAAATTACTACATGAGTTATATGTTCTGTACGCGCGTTTTGTCAGCGAAAACAAACCCAAGTCTTAATGTGTCGGCAACAAAGTTTCTGCAAAACTGCCAACCTATCCATATCGATCAAAGTTCACATTGTTAGCCAAAGAAATAAAAAAAGGGTATAAAGTTGGATGGCATCTCTAAACTTGTTTCTGTGCCCCTATCGCTCTAAGAGGCAACCATTCCTCTTTCTATCAAGGAAATCATCACATGACTACTATACAAATAAAAATATTCTCAAAGTTGCGTGTTTTCTGTTGGATCCATCCGTTCTACATTGTAATGATGCAGAAACGCCTGGGTGTGCTCTTGAGATAAATAAATAAACCCCCAACAGTTTGGTCTACACAGATACGCTTCAGCTAATTTCTTTTTCACTCTGTGGCGTCTAAAGCTCTAGATTAAAACCCCACATCTCAGCGTAGGCCCCAGAGCAAATCATAACCGTATCTACGTCTCTGCCAGGCGCGTATACTAAGGGTGGAATCACAGCGCTTAGTTCTAGCACCATGCGGAGAGGCGACAAAAGAGGCGGGCTTTTTTTAGGCTTCTACTCTGTTTACTGTAACACTTTTCATATGAAATAAATTCTCGCTGCAAAAAAGGGAAGCTTGGGCGAGATGGTGCGACATCCACTGTGTTTCCACGTTAAACAGTAGAGCCAAACCCAGCCCAAGTTGCGCTCCAACTCTCAAGGTAGCCTGAGTCATAGGCCTACACCTCCATGCGTCACGGTGTGAGAAAATTTAGCCCAGGTCTCAGCTTTCTTCCCCCTCACTGTGTATTCTGTATAGTGTATACTAACTGAGCAGTTATTATTGTTAATAGTCTAGGTACCAATACGGGTTGAGCGACTTAGCTCGTGGGTTCGCCCACCTTTTTCAGTTAATCCTCGACCTCTCAAGTCATGTTGTTGAAATTTCTGTGAATGAAGACTTACGAGTGAGAGAACAGGAAGGGCACTCCTTCCCCGGCGAAAGATTTGATATATTAAGGTTAGAACGAAGATAGTACAAGTATACACTTTTCCATAGCAAGTAATTATCTAGCGACAAATCGTTACGTTGGTACGTCTTTACATTCAGACTTCGGACCCTGTAATAATCATTTCAAAAGGCACTCCCTTAAGCGGATAAGAGTTCAGTTTAATTTTACCTACCGCAGTTACGCCTGTAGTTTGAGTTTAGTACTTGTCCAATTTCAACATGATCCTCTCTGCAAAGTCGTGCATTTCTATAATGTTGGCCTTCAGTGCCTTGTGAAGGAACATGTATACGTCTATACGTATGTTGATAAATAGACAGCCCATCCCTGCCAAATGTTTAAAACATGTACTTGTGAGGAGCCAGTGTAGAGTGTAGACCAGATGGCGGGTGCTTGGGTAGGAAGTCGGCAATAAATTCCAGTTCTTTAGTATTTGTTTTGCTTTTCTCGGCGGATTTCAAGGTTACTTAAATGATTGTTTCCGTCGAATATCTCTCTCTCTTCCTCTCTCTGTTCGTCATCTCTTTCACCTCTCCATCGCCCATTTTTATCTCTATTTTCACTCCCTCATCGTCGTGTAACAATCAAAGGCATTTCGATACATCATTTTTAGCCTTATGTTTTACAACATAAGTCATGACTGTACTATCGTCGCTTCAGTGTCATCTCTCTCTTTTTTTCTTCCTTTCCTCGAACCAATCTCGTTTAACATTAACACAACCCAGTTACCGATATCAAGAGTTATGAAAATCAAGTATTGAATTTAGTCACTATCCATGCAAGATAAAACAATAAAGTTTGGTCACTATCGATCATTCATAACCCACGCTCTGAACCGACGCACACAAACTATTTTAAAAAGCTGCTTTATCATTCTCTAAGTGAACGAAGTACCTCTCCTGCCAGTAGCACCACCTACATATTTCTTTGTCCTCGGCTCTTCACTGGCTCTCGACTTCTGTCAACGACCTGAAGTTCAAGGTTCCAGTGCCGTTCTGACTTCTCCAGAGTGGTAACTGCCCGCGCCTGGTCTTTGTGTTCTCGGCCCTCTTTTGTTCTCCCCACCAGGTACTTGATGAGCTGTCATAAACTCATGTCTCTCGGGAAGCGCCCAAGCGTGCTAGGCTAGTAGCTATAATCTTTCTCATGGTAGAGATTATTCACATAGACACCTATGATGATTTTAGTGTCTAATTTTAGCGTGCGATGGATTGAACTTTTTTTTTAATATGTGTGCATTTCATCGCAATGTAACTGTATTATTTATTTAAAAAAAAACAAAAAACAAAAACTAAACAAAAACAAAAACAAAGCAAAACAACACAGAGGAAAAAGCATCGTTTAACTAACGAAGATCTAAATCATCACCTAAGTTGTAAAAAGATCTAAATCTATCTGATTTTCAAAAACATTTAAGATTTATACATGTAGTACATGTACCCAAGAAATGAGATGGTGAAATCTATGTACAGGCACAAGTACTTAAGAAATGAGATAGCTACACTATGCTGCTTCAGCAGACATCAAAAGGTACATAAGCTGAATCAATCGGGTGAATATTCGATCATTGAATAAGAATAATAAAGCCTGTAAAGGAAGTCATTACGGTCCACCTCACTTTTCTCTCTATTCCGTGTTATATCTTTGTGTCCAGTAAAGTGCAACTGACCCTCTGCCCCTGTCGCAGGGTCACAAAGGCGGTGATGATCAAAGCAGAGGGCTGTTCCGCTTTGGTGCTGCAAAACAAACCCAACCGTACAGCTGAACGGTTTCCGGTTCTTCTTCCCTTCCCCATCCAATCTTATCTTTTCTCTCTGTCTCTGTCTCTCTCTTTGTTTCTGTCGCTGTCTCTCTTTCTATCTGTGTGTGTCTCTGTCTCTCTTTCTATCTGTTGTGTCTCTGTCTCTTTTTCTATATCCTTGTGTGTGTCTCCCTGTCCCTGTCTCTTTTTCTATTTCTCTGCGTGCGTCTCTCTGCCTCTGTCTCTCTCTTTATCTCCATATGTGTGTGTGTGTGTGTCTGCCGGTGCCAGAGACTGGGAATTTCCAGTTCCACTTGACTTCTCCGACTTTGAACGACTTCAGAGACCATGTTTAGATAAAGGACCGCTCCTCGGCGCCGGTCTGCGAGCCTTGCTGGACTTGTGGTGCGGAATGGTGCCGGAAGACACGGGACAACTGAAAAAGCTGCGGAGTTCTTTGTGTTGTGGCCCTGATACGGGGTCGCCGGTTACAAAGTACAAAACTGAGTCCAGAAGGACGTCGGGGCGTTGCATTGAGAGAGCTTTATATTGTATGGTAACTCATACTAACTGCTATATAGGGGTCTAACTGGAGAAAGAGAAGGTAAACGAGGGAAGGACGAAGAAGAAGAAATGGGAACTGGGAAGTAGTAGTAGTAGTAGTAGTAGTAGTAGTAGTAGTAGTAGTAGTAGTAGTAGTAGTAGTAGTAGTAGTAGTAGTAGTAGTAGTAGTAGTAGTAGTAGTAGTAGTAGTAGTAGTAGTAGTAGTAGTAGTAAGTAGGTAATAATAGATGTAGTCGTTGTATCCGTTGCAGTGGTTGAAGAGGTACTGTAGTGCAATCGAATCACAATATCTGAGTGACTTAAGCGGATGCTTCATATTCATTCACATTGACTATGGCACCAATAGTGCTGCGTGTACTGGATAGAGACATAATCCTGAGCACAGCGTCCAATATGCTACATGTACCAGGATTATCGTCTGCTTATTGTAGGGGCTCTGTCTGGAGCTTGGCAGGGCAGGTGCAATGTGAAGCCCCACATTAACGAGTATAATGTCGGGTACCATGGTAACACAGTCCAGCTTGGTCATGGTACAGCGGGGATTGCGCGTCGGCTAGCCACTGAACTAGGGGCCTGAACTGTGAATGTTCATATATATACACTGTACTCACATAGTCCTGAAACAAACCGTTATGCACCTCCCACGTATTCCAAAGTGATTGATAGAATGAGGTCCTTGTTCAAAGCGACCGAAATTTGGTTTTATATCTAAAACTGTTCAGTCACTGGCGCATATCTTCACCTCTGTGATTTTATTATTGAGACGCCGAGAACAATATTGAATGAAATAGGCAAGAAACCACATGATGTGCGTGTTATCACAACGGTCTACGAATCCGACAATCTTGGTGAGGCTGGGGTTTGGTGTTGGGGTGGGGTAGATTAACCATGAATGTCTTTACAAAAATATATTATTGTTGTTGTTTTATAACAAAATTTTACATTATCACGGATTTCACAGACAGAACAGCTCGCTTTCTGTCTACTTGTGAACAGAAATGAAATAATTATGTTGTGGTTGTTTTGTTCCCAGTCACCGTCCACCTTTTTCTAATCGTTTTATCAGTTTGCCTTTATTGCAATTCGCATCATTCAGTTCTTGTCAGATGAATTCTGATAAACAACAATCACACCTTCCTTTGCAACGCTTGTTGCCCAAACGCGTAAAACCGAGATATTTCCTTTGGAGAGGAAAGGAGGAAGCGTTTTTTGTGTTTTCTTTTTAAAAAAAAATATGAGACGGATAATTTTGATTAAAACCGAGAAGTTTTGAGACAGTTGTGTCGGGGTGACATGTATTTATAAAGCCTCTGAATTTTGTGTGTGTCTAATCGCACAACAACATTATGCTTCCAGTTTTCTTTTTAATGTCTATGGAGGAAGTGCAGGGCCTGTTGTAAACAATATTATTCTTTTTGAAAACTCATTCCTTGTTTTGTTTGAGTGTGTTCTGACATGGTCGGTGTTGGAATCCGACTCAAAGTTATCTGCTTAGTTGACAACTAGATTTGAGCTTTGGACCTCAGACTCTTTCGTCCAGAACTCTACAGACTGAGCCAGTTATCTTTCTGACGCTCGCCTTATTCCATGTACATGTCTACTTCAATAATACAGTGCATGTGCTAGATCTACTCTAATGCAGTGCATATAATAATAGTATAGATATACTGTACTACATACAGTAAAAGTACCACAATTATCTATCTATAAATACCTTCAGCTGCACCGCGTCGTATATGAAGCGGAATGATGATGCTAAAAGCAAAACCTGGGCTAGCGCTGGGCTCTGAAGTGAGTGTAGACCGACATGTTGATTAATGACAAGCCGGCTCCTGGTACAACCAAACCTGAAGCTGATGATGCCACTGATGCGGGAATAACACATAGAGTGTGGATGGCACAAACCTGGGCTTATGCACCTGACAGGCAAACGCCCGACGCTGGGGTGAGGCCTGCATGGAGAAAGGGGGCATGAGGTCAGCCTGTCTGGGGCGGGGAATCCCGAAACATGAGCAGGTCGACCTGCAGTCCTGCACAGTGTAGGCTTTGCCAAGCGCACGGCGACAAGCAGTGACATAATCACGCCGCTTAGCCGTGGGTTTTTTTTTATGGTCCCTCATTGGCCCGATGAGCCTTGATTAAGCTACGATTGGAAGCCGGTTCAGATTCAATATCTTTCATGTACGTTTTTTGTTGTTGTTGTCGTAGTATGCGCATGTAGACGTTTGACGGGCTGACAAACTCGCAAACCATGCGACAAAAGCATATATTAATTTGAACGCATTTAATAATTGAAAATGTATAAACCTGACAGTGTCTGGTCTGGGCTTAGGCTGAGGCTAGGAGTTCACTTATATTGTTTATTAATCTTGCCTACCCGGGGATAACGCGAGTATGTGCTGTTGTTGATTTTATTATTCTTATTTTTTTTTTTTTTGCTTTTCCCTTCAGATAATTTAAATGTGTGTGATTTTTTTCCCCGTTTGCGGTTTTGCAAGGAAAAAATTTCATTTATCTTTCCCAGTTTCTTTTGATTCGCTTATTTTCTAAATTCTTTGTACTTTGCCCTGAACACTATATCTCTTTGTTGTGTCACACTGATTTTCACCAAACAACACACTCCTTAAATCTCTATTAAAACGCGCTTGAAGCGAGCTCTTTCAAAAAGTATCTGTTCCTCTCCCTTTGGCTCAGTGTAACTCACACACACTGCACGAGCGAGAAACTCTCTGTCTTTGTTCGGCGCTCCCCCAGTGAGTGTGCGTGTTATGGATCGAACCGGCAATAGTACATTGCCTATTGATCGCCGGGGGAGAATAACACGCCTGGCTCTTTGTGTTATTTTGGGTAACGGTCGGAAACCTTAATGAACGCCAGACGGATTGCAGTTTCTTTCTTCGTGTTTAAATAAAAAAAATGGACGTGATTTCCGTCACTTTTCTACTTTCCTTTCTTTTGACCTTTCCGAGGCAGAGATTTGTCTCTGTGACGTATAAAAAGCTGCACTCGAAAGCCTCAAAGCTCAAAGGAGAAAAAAGAAGAGCATAAGAGGTGGGGATAAATAGAATTCGAGAGATGGAATAAAAATAGTTTGGGAGCTGTCTGGATGCGTCGGTGTCAGTGTATGTTTAATGAGATCGGCTTAGACAATTTGGCCTTCTCAAAAAAGAAAGAAGAAAAATCTAGAAAGTGCCCAGCGAATTGTCCCACTATGTGACTGAGAGGGCATCGATTTATTCTTCCTATCAGTCTGAGTGTATCGATCCCGCATCGGTGTGACCCCGTTACCTTGATGTTGCGGGCGGCCCGTGGCCTGACTCACCCTTTGTCTGTGGGCCCTGTCAACTAACAAGCCCACTAGAGTGCCATTAGCACGGAACCACAGAATGATGTCTATTAATATCACTCTGTACAGGGAACAAAGATGCTGAGGTCGCGCTCAGTTTTTAGACCAGGCTGCCTGCCTCACGCCTCGAGGACCCTTGGCTCGGCCCTCGGACCGAGACCTGGGAGAGCCAGCCAGAGATTAAACCCTCCCCTTGCAACATGGAAGATAACATGGTAGCGCTCAGGTTAGAGCGTCGGTTTCCGGAGCAAAAGGTCCGGATTCGAGCCCCATGTGACAGCTGAGGATTGAAATCGTTTTGCGATACACACCTTTTCCATGTATCTACCAATCCACGAAGCAGTTGCAATAATAATAATAATAATAATAATAATAATAATAATAATAATAATAATAATAATAATAGTAGTAGTAGTAGTAGTAGTAGTAGTAGTAGTAGTAGTAGTAGTAGTAGTAGTAGTAGTAGTAGTAGTAGTAGTAGTAGTAGTAGTAGCGCTCTACCCCAACTAGACTCAGACTTTTCCTCTCCCTATGCGCTATCTCCTCCATTGCGCATGCTCTAGAGCTTGAGTTGATAACGGAAGTCCGGTGAGTACCTAGTACTGTACAAAATGTACTTCTCTACGTGAGGTAACCGGCGTCCGGCGCTGATTAAATGAGGGCCTCCACTTACGTGCGCCGGTCATTGGGGTCTACAGGCATCGGTTCTCCCTGCTTTCAGTCTCCATTTTCCTAACCAACCCAATCCCTCCTCGTTTTCCCTTCCTCCCCCTCTCTCCATATATATCGCAGCATTAAATGGCTTAATTTTTTTATCAAGTTTACGAGGTACGGTCTTATCAAACACCAGTCCTAGTCTAATTTGAAGACGATTCTCAATGTTGGGCATAAAGGAGAATGGATCTAATTCATAAATTGATAAGCGAAATCACCATCTCTCATAATTTTATGCATTCTTATTTTCACTTTATATTTTTATTTTTCTTCTCGAGTGAAACTAATAACAACGAAAGCATAATCATTATTTACTGTGTAGTTTGAAGAATTATCGTGTACATGTAGAAGTAGAGGTCTGGTTCCAGTGAGTACATGTTATCCTTCATTCCAATGGGCAAGCGTGAGTCAGGCACGGGAGACGAGGGCCAGATGGCAGGTAAGTGGCGTAACCAATCGTGTCTGGTCTGCCCTCTGGTTTACTGACCGCTGTAAACAGCCTGGCCTACCCCCCTTTTCGTACTGTCTTTGGCCTAGCCCTTATCGCTTCTCGGGATGCTTGGCTGCATTAAGTTGCAGTATGTAATTACCTATAGCCTGGTGTTAAGCCGAATGCATTAATTTTTCGATTCAGAGAACGCTGGCAGATGATAAGGTTGGGCTCTGAATTGAGAGCTACAGGCCCGCGGTTCAGATTTCCGATTGTTCCCCCCCCCCCCATTTGAACAGGACCCGTTTTTTCCAGGACCCTTCTGGGTCTAAAAGATTGATTATTCAGACGGCTCCCACGTAGGCCATCACGTTTCTCGGAGCTGCCATGGTCTAGCCCACTAGTCTTGATGATTCTCTAGATTTACACCATAAATAAAAATACACATGTATAACATTAAAAATACGTCAGCGCAGAATGCCTAAAAATAAATCAAATAAAGAAAACAACAACAACAAAGAAACAAACCAAAAATAAACCTTTCCTATGCTAAACAGAGCAGAACGTTTTCTTTGTTTTTTGAACGATGAAACAAAAAGAGAGGGGGGAATGGATGCTCTTCTATTTTTAGCGAGACTACTACTAGGGGCAAAAACAAAGCACAATGTACAATGTCAAAATTGGCGTGGCCTTCGATCCTAGTACATGCCTCAAAGTGTATTCATGTTTCTATGGAGACGGAGTTCTGAATGATCACTTTACCAGATCAAACCATCGCCATTATACATGTACTGTACGGAGGTGGAAACAGAAGAATGGCCGACTTCTCGGCTAGTTTGACCGGAAGTTCAGTAACCCCACGTCTGCCAGTCAGCGCATGCGCGCTTGTCTCTCTCTGATCCCGCAGAGTCAAAAGTGCGTGTCAACCGTCGGTTGATTGGCCTACAGATTTGAACTGTGTGAACCCCGCAGGGCGCCTCTGATTGCCTACTGAAGTTATGGCGTTCTCTATTTAGTACAAATGTCTCCGCCATGTACGAACAATTTGTATAGTCGCTGCGTCTCTTTACGTCTATCCTCTTTTTAGATTGTCATCGTCAATTTCTATTTCTTTCTCTGATTGTCTCTCTATCTCTCTCCCTCTCTGTCTCTCTGTTTGTCTGCCTGTATCTCCCTCTCCCCCCCCACTCTCTCCCTCTCTCTCTCTCTCCTCTCTCTCTCTCCTCTCTCTCTCTTTCTCTCTCTCTCTCTCAAGTGTCTGTCTGTCGTTTATCTTTTCCTCTTTACCCCCCCCCTTTTTTTTTTCTAAATCTTATTTCGTTTTACCCTTTGTGCCATCGGTGAACTTAATTCTAGCAAGCTCATTGTGTATATTCTCCTTATAAACACTCCTTTATCAATTCATTGAAGTATCCGTTGCCATTTTCGACACGAGCCCCCACGAATGAAGCATCTGGTTAGGTTCTTTTATCCCGGTGCACCAGTTAACCTTAGAACGCCCAAAAAAGCGGATCTCTCCTCGTTGTCTTCCATGTCTCACAGATCTACTCAACAATAGGGCTCCAGAGTGGGATACCCGTGCTTAGCTCCTCACATAATACACTGTATTTATTACCAACACAGTTAGCATAGATCAGCGTGGGGATCGAACCGATACCCTTCTGATTAGAATGCGTTCACTCTATCCTTGGACCAAAACCTTCCAAGCTCTATGCCTCGGTTCCAGCATCTGATTTGGTTCTTTGTCCCGATGCACCAGTTGACCCCAGGACACCTCTATCAATCTATCAATTACATTTTTGGCTCACTGTAGCACTCGACACGGCAGATGCTGCCGTCATGGGATGCAGAAGACAATAGCTGGTCTGCACTGGCCTACTGGCCTGGTACAAACTATTGTCTAAAATACTTCATTAATTACCACTCGATCCAAAATTGAAGTAGGGTTATATTGTTGGGCTCCCTAGGAGTCCATGTGTAATACCACACTCACACGTCTGCACTAGGATTAAACAAACAACTCTCTCTCTCTCTCTCTCTCTCTCTCTCTCTCTCTCTCTCCTCTCCCCCCCCCCCCCCCCCCNTACCTTTTACCTTTTACCTTTATATATGTACATTATATAGGGCGCCCATAATGTAATGGCTTTTTGTCCATGCTCCCAATCCAAAAGAAAACAAGTGGGTGAATTCTAGTTTGTTTCGACACACTCTCCTCTGCGTAAAACAAAAAAGAAAAAAAGTGGAATGCCCCAGTAAAAAATGTCCCTCGAGTATAAATACAACCACGGTTTCATCAGATTTATATCGTCGGCCAAAACTGTAGCAAGCAACCACCACGGCTGCACAAAAAAGCGAAAGCAAAAGCGACGCTAACAATCTGTGTACTGTTGTATTGTAGCAAAGGCCTCTTGGCTAGCGCTAAGGAGATGCTCAGCTACAAACAATGCACAATGATCGAAAACAAAGCCTACACAAAGCAAGAGAAAATAAAGAGTCGATCGATCTTCAAACCATTAGAATAATTTAATCACGCTCAATAAATTCTATGGATTCTACCCCTCTCCCCCATTTCCAATTTGGTTTTGTTTTCTCCACACCCACCCCCAAGCTCACGGTCATACATGTCTTTCTCTGAAAATGATCCCTTTCCTCTCAGCGGGCTCCACACAAAAACTCATTTCAAGAGTGTAGCTCAATTCTATAAACGCACCTAGCTCTTTTATGCCGCGCACACATGTGCTTTGACGACATTTCCGAGTTAACTTTACTGAATGTAAAACCACTGAAGATAGTACGAATTGAGAGGCATATTATTGTAACTGGTAAAAGTAAGAGAGTGCACTTATACTAATTTTCCAGTTTGATCTTTCTCTTAGAAGAAAATAAAAGCCAAAAAAAGACACAAAAAAGGACAGGTAAAAAAAAAGTGGAATGCCCCAGTAAAAAATGTCCCTCGAGTATAAATACAACCACGGTTTCATCAGATTTATATCGTCGGCCAAAACTGTAGCAAGCAACCACCACGGCTGCACAAAAAAGCGAAAGCAAAACCGACGCTAACAATCTGTGTACTGTTGTATTGTATAGCAAAGGCCTCTCGGCAGGCGCTTAGAAGATGCTCAGCTCTAAACAATGCACAAGGATCGAAAACAAAGCCCACTAAAAAGCAAGAGAAAAGAGAAAGAGTCGATCGATCTTCAAACCATTAGAATAATTTAATCACGCTCAATAAATTCTATGGATTCTACCCCTCTCCCCCATTTCCAATTTGGTTTTGTTTTCTCCACACCCACCCCCAAGCTCACGGTCATACATGTCTTTCTCTGAAAATGATCCCTTTCCTCTCAGCGGGCTCCACACAAAAACTCATTTCAAGAGTGTAGCTCAATTCTATAAACGCACCTAGCTCTTTTATGCTGATCTTGAACTAGGCTACGTCTCTACGTCATTTACGTAGATCTGTAGACTGTAATTTCTCGTATGTTGAAATTCAAGATAAAATATTATCTTCTTTACTTTGACGCCCACCTTTTCTCTTGCGAAATTACAGCATTCCATTCACGTCCTACTAACTTACTTTCTAGGACTGATAGTGAAGCTCTCTCATCTTGCTTGGTCTCTGGAGTTCCGAAGGACCAATGTCCATTACGGCGACGGGAACCTAGATCGGAATATACTATATTATATATCAGTATAAATATACAGATACCGACTCAACTAGTAAAGACAAGAAAACCGACTTGGCTGAAGCGACGATTGAACCCCGGACCTTCTCATTAGAAGCTGCGAGTCCTATCCCAAGGCCACATCATCCTTTAAAATCTGTCTCGTAATGGACGTCTCAATGATTTCCCAACAAAATAATCAATGGTGCGCATAGAACGATGACAGCATCGGGCCAGTCCCAGAATACGTGGCAGGGTGCCAAACTTATTTGGGGGGGGGGGGGGG
>RQTK01000027.1:653473-666742 GCA_003991915.1 Elysia chlorotica | reverse complement strand
TCAGTGTACGATTTGGCAGGCAGGCGATGCTAGTTTCTAGGCCGCGCGCTTCTCACAACAAACTGGGTTTTCTTTATTTCTATTTTTCTTTATCTTCTATTTTGTTTTGTTTTGGTAAGCCAATTTTCCTTTGTCTGGAGGCCGGGTTAGTTTCTATTTTCTAGATCTAGATCTAGATTAGTTTCTGAAGGCCAAGCTCGAATGTTACTTTAGACTTTGTTTTGAAGCTTATGGGCTACAAAATCTATTGTATATGACACTGTCTAGTGATTTACCTAATTTGTTTTTGTGTTCCTGAAAAAAATACAGTAAAACAACAAAACAGAACAAACAATCAAAAGCAAACCCCCCCCCCCAAAAAAAAAAAAAAATAAATAAATAAAAAAAAAAAATTAAAAAAAAATGATACAATCTGTAACCGATCAAGTGCAAAAAGAAAAGAAACAAGATAAACACGACTAGTTTGATCTTCTTGTCTAATTTTTCAAAATTATTTTGAAAAGTATGCATGAGTTGCTGTTATTGGCTTAGAACTTATTCAAAGCAGTAATCATTCCATACCGTACGCTTTACTAAGCCCGAACAGTGTAAATTATCTTGTATGAGCGTGTGCAAAAAATCAGCTACGTGTACTAAAGTAAATAAATAACATCTTGCACCAAGTGGAGAATAAGTTCTCAGTAGGCTTTTCCTTAAAAAAAAAAAGACTCAAAATACAGAAAACTTGCTAAGCTTGAAGCCGTATGAGAAATTAAATACCAATTCTTTATGAACAGAAGTAAGTATATTGCAACATGTATATAAAGATATAAAGGTTACTGTATCTTTTTAAAAGGCTGACACACTTCATCTCTAAGATAGATACATGTACAGTGAAGCTGTTTACATCCAGTGATTTCTTAAAACTGTATTTCACGGCTGGTGGGCCGGGTCAGCGCTGACAATGTTGGCTAATTATCTATGTGGGGCTCCAGGCTTGGGGTCAACAGCTTCACACCTGGGCCGGATTCAAAACACAAAATAGAATCTTTGAAAATTTGGGTCATGTCATTACCGTCAAGCTTGATGTACCCCCCTTTAGAACCGTGTAACATTTTGTGGTTGTTGTTGAGAATAATAAGGGATCTTCTCACAATTTTTTTTCACCGGACGTCTGTTATTGATTTTGTTGTTACATTGTTCTGGTAGCTTTGTGAGAAACACTCTCTCTCTCTCTCTCTCTCTCTCTCTCTCTCTCTCTCTCGTCCCTTCTATCCCTCAACTTTTACACTTTAATCTTTCCCAAGACAAGGGGAAACTTCTGATCTAGCTTCACCCCATTCCATCCTACTTATAGGCTGTATGATGTCAATGACGTACTCCGTAATACTACAATAAGAAAGATAAGGGCAGCGCTGATTTGGGGCACATGTCTTGCCACCTTAAGCGCTCACGTCGGTCTCCTAGGACCACTTTGCACTATATCCTTCTTATTTTCAATGGAGTTAGAGCAGTAAAGTACCGAGGCCACGGGTATGCCGAGTGTCTCCCTCCTTGCCCCAATGACCCAAACCTCTCGAGACACACCGGGCCTGGACTTGGCACCACTGACCCACTGAGCGAGTCAGGTCGACCTGGGTGCCGTCTGCACACTCGGGTTCCCACGACCTGATGCTCCAGAGACCCTGTTTCTGGAGCAGACGACAATCACTAAGCCTGGGGCCTTCTTTTTGGGTATCCACTCGCCGTAAAGGATCTTCCTTGAGAAGTAGGACACTGTCTTTACACTAGGCCAAACCTTCGCTTTCTTCGATCAAAGATTACCTTTTCGTGGTACATTGTGATGATTGTATTCACGTTATGACCCTCACCCGTGATAGTCTCTGTTTTGGCAAACGAGACCATTGGTTGAGCTCACTGGGCTCTTAGTTGGAGACTTGGCAGAATCATAATACGCCTTTGATTACTAAACACCTCTCATTGCCATCTTTTTCTTTTATGGACCCTCTTGCTATAATGCTGAATGAAACCGGACTCAACTTCGTCACTTCCGGAAATCTTGAGCATCAGCCTCACCTGTCCCGTGTTGACATCAGTAATTGATGACGTAAAGACTCAAAGGAGTCTTTGTTCTATCTACCATGAAAATAAGACGGTAAATAGAACAAATCCGTTCTTACCTCACGAAAAGTAGGATAAATTCGTTCCATTTCACAGGCCTCTCAAGACTTCGGGTATATTTAAAGCCGAAATCTTGGATCAGCCTTTGTCTTGATAACATATCTGAAAAGGTAGAATTTTAATATTTCTGACGCCAACTTACATGCCGAAATGAAGACCAAAACGATTCTTTTATGAGAATTGTAAACTGCTTAAGGTTTTTTTGGTTTAAACTTCAAGTTTAGCCTACAACATTTGATATGACTCAAGTGTGGTTAGGTGATAAGAAATCAAATCACACGGAATAATGTTGTTGTTGGACGCTGAATTATGGACTCTTTGTCTACAGTCGTATGCTAGAGGGCAACTGAACTATGTACTAAGTAGCATACAATGTAAAATGTAACTCCCAGCCTCTTCACATTCTTGCTAAATGCTACTTAAATAGAATGGTAGACCATCTGTTATAAAGGTCTTCCCGGTGGTAGCAACAGTATTCTGCAGTAGTAGTAAACAGAAAGGTCACCACAAGGTATTTTATACCATAGGTAGTGGTTGGTAGATGTACCAACAGGTTTCCCTTGTACGCCCAGAACCGAATGTTCCTTTGGGGATTTGCGCCGACTCAGAAAGGCAAACTTTTTTGTTTGACCAGGCAGATTAGCAACGGGTGCTAAAAAAGTAAGCGCAAGTTTGGTAACCACTTGAATTTCAATATGACCTATGTAGCTGGTATTATTTCATTCGATTGGTCCAATTCGGCTGTACACTCTTATTTCACTTTGAAGCTCGTGTTCTCTCTCTCTCTCTCTCTCTCTCTCTCTCTCTCTCTCTCTCTCTCTCTCTCTCTCTCTCTCTCTCTCCATATCGTCTTTAATATGCGCTGCTTATCCTGATCGCCTGTGTGTCAAACAACGAGTATCTGGGTTAGACAAACTGGGCCCCGAGTGGATACGGGTCAGGTGGAAATGATTGAGAGATGGCGGATTTGGAAGTTTGAATAGGGTGTGAAAAGCGAGAGAAACATTTCATAATCACTTTAATTATTATTGAAACGTGGTTGGGGAAGTCTTACATTAATACATTTTAATGGATGCCAAGAAACTCTCTCTCTCTCTCTCTCTCTCTCTCTCTCTCTCTCTCTCTCTCTGTCTCTCTCTCTCTCTCTCTCTCTCTCTCTCTCTCTCTCTCTCTCTCTCTCTCTCTCTCTCTCTTCACCCCACTGTTTCTGCCCTTCTCCTTTCACACAGAAGTACACACGACCTCTCAACTTGCCTTTCTTTACTAATTTACCCCTTTGAAAGATACACCGGTTCTACAGTATGGAAGATCTAACACATCGACCAAATTTTATTTGTTTTTGTTTTTATGCGGGTCTCTTTTATACCTACAGTTACTCAAATAGAAGTTTTATAGTGCTGATGTTGGACGTTAAACCAACTCAACTTCTTTTTTTATTAGAAGTTTACTCTTTGTGAAGAGGGAAACCATCCCTCGGCCCGCTTAAAAGTCCATAAAGCTAATTGTTTCACACTCTGACCTAGATCCTATAATACCCCCCCCCCCCCACCCCCTCCCCTTTTTCATTTTTTTTTAACGAAGCCCAATTACTTAATTGACTGGGAACATTTCCTTCAATGAACCAATGAATTAATGATAGTGCACCGCGATTGTCTTTCATTATCTGCACTACATCTCGGAGCTGCTGACCTAATTTCTAAAAGAATCAACAATACTCGATTTCAAGTTCTGCTTTATAACAACGAGCCTATTTATAGCTTTGTAAGCTTCCTTCGGAATGCCTCGGTCTCTTTCTTCTCGTACAAGTTTCTCTTTCAACGCCGTGTTCATCATCCCCCACGAGTCTTACAAAACCCAATTTTCTTTTCTAGATGCTGCAAGTCGCATCCATCCATCTTGAAAGTTGTTAAACCGTTTTTGCCCTCATACAATTTCTCGTTTTATCAATCTTCATCATCTCTATCTATCATCTATCTCCCTTCCACGCCTTCCTTTTTCCCTCACCAGTGGGCGCTTCCTCATACCTCTATATAGCTCTCCCTTTATCTCTCACTCCCCCTCTACCTTTCTATCTCCCCCTTTACTCCATTATCTACCACTCTGAAATCCCTCTCTAATATCTCCATTTCTACCACTATTTCTATCTATCCCAACCCCTTTTCTCCTTTGCCCACCAGTCTTCCATCCTTCCCATCACTCCCTATCGGATGACCAGAAAGCCTGGGTATCTGCGCCCAATCGTTGCCTTTAAGGCTCGAGTAGTCGATAACCGGGATCGTGCGGCCTCAATCCTCGAGTAGAGGTTTTATGAACAATCGTTGTGACCCCTTAGCAAAGACGCTCAAAACGCGCCCTAACAAAGGAGAAATGAAAATCACCAAAACAACAGTACATGTACCACTAACAAAGAAACACCCAGTCTATCAAATGTAGGAGAAAAAAGACGAGAAAAAAATATATGCAGATTAAAAGCAACCACAAACCTATATATTCCCTTTGTTTTAAGATATAGGACGAATTTACGTAAAGAATTCAAATGGCTCGAATGGGGATCGAACCCGCATCCTTTATGTGACCCACTTATTATTGTGCTACTTTGTGAAGTACTGCCTGTTTAATTCAAGTCCTTGTATGAGGGCTCATAACTTCTATGATTCTCAACTCTACCCTGTCAGCAGATTTCATCACTCAATCACTCACGCCTGGATCTACATATATAGCCCCTCTACCACATTCTCCCGAAAGAAATTCACTCTTCATGATGTTAACTCACACACTGTGACAGTCTGGTGCCCAATTGAATCAGTTAATCTTTATATATTTTAGCCGATATTCCCCAAATGTTCGTCAGTAGTCCTAATTTAATAAATGTAGTTTTACTGGTTTCATTTTTTCACAGAGAGAGAGAGAGAGAGAGAGAGAGACTCCTCACACTCCCGGTATTTCTCTCTCTCTTTGAAATTCCATCCTTTCTTCCCATCTCGTTCCTTTAAATCCACCAATCTGGCTTACCCATTTAAATTTAATATCAGTTATAGTAGCTCTTGGAAGTGGGTGTTATGGTTTTAGTGTATGCGTATGTTGTGCATTTTACCTCGAAAAGGCGACAGATTCGCCTGAGGTTTTGCAAGTTTTCAGGTTCCCCGAGTGGCAAAAAAAATAACAAGAAAATGAAATAGTATTCCTGCCAACGAATTTTTACTGACAGCCAGAGAAAAGAGGCCTGCGATTGGCAGCCATCTCTGCCCTGATTCTAGCCAGAGGCTGTAGGGACATTCTTATTCTAAAACCAGGGCTAGGGAAGAGCTGTCGAAAAATAGGCCCAGAACTGGGTCACTGGGTAGAAAAATTAGGTTAGGCGGTGGCCCCGAACTCCAGACTCTCCAGGCACTGACTCGCTGAATGGCTTCTTGGGTCGCCTCTTCGCCTGGGAGCCAGGAGCAACGCTGCCAACTCCCAACAAAAAAAGGCTGACTTGTACTGGATAAAGAGACGTTTTCTTCCACTTTGTTGCCGGGAATTGTCCAAATGGTGTGTGGGTGAGATTGGCAGCAGTAGTAGGGTTCTCCTTGTCCGTCCTAGCTCTCCTGCTTCTGAACTTGGGTCTCTTTGGTCTCTCTGGTCTCTCTCCGTCCGTCTGGGTGGGGGATAGACTTTCTGGTCTCTCGCTTGGAGATCGAGGGGAACCGCGAGGGAACGTCGGGCTGGCTACGCAACTGATTTAGTTATGCTTGTCTGGTTCCATCACCGTCTGATTGACAGTCTGAAATCTGGGTCACTGGGTAGGTTTGAACGTTGGGAGAAGGGAAGAGAAAGAGAGAATGGGAGCTGGGGGAGAAGATGGGAGAAAGTTGAGAGGGAGACGAGGGGCAAAAGTTAGACAGAGAGAGAGAGAGAGAGAGAGAGAGAGAGAGAGAGAGAGAGAGAAGAGACTGACAGAGAAAGAGACAGGCAGTGACCGAGACACAGAGAGACAGTGCTTGAAGGTCACAACTCATTGCCAGACGAGAATCTATAAAACTGGCTTGGCAGACTGCCCAACTTTGACAGACATCTAGATCTAGGTCTAGGTCTAGATGAAGGTTAAAGGAAAAGTTTCACATATCCCACAGATCTGAGGTTGTTTAGATAGTACTACAATTACAATCTGACAATTTTAGCGGAGTTGAAAACAAAATCGAAGCAATTCATTCAAGCGCCCGCATAATTTTAATCGGTCTTCGATGAAGTTCATTTCCAATCCCATTCACGGGTGGTGATGTTGGTCTGGGCGAATCGAATGTTCTTTGTAGAAGGAACAAACTATTGATCTGTCTGGCTGAGATCATCCAACTCTTTCTCATCCTCTCTTAGCTCTTCCATCTCCGAGTTGGTTACATTGTACAGGGTTCTCTGCTGTTACTGCCTGGGGCACTTAAACCAGAGTATTCTTTCTCATCGTTAGCGCCAGGCCTTGTCCTTCTATGGTTTCTAGACGACTATGGTTAGGCCCAGAGTCTCATAATAGTGGCATCAGAACCAAGGAAAGTCGGAAGAACGGCTTGATATGACACAGTTCTCACAACTCCGTGAGGGGTGCTCTCTTGCTCTCTTTAAAATTTGCTTTAAGATGGAAGTTTTTTTTAAATAAAGAGATAGAGCGAGAGAGAGTTAGAGTAAGTGTGGTAGAGAGAAAGAGAGAGAGTTGGAGTGAGTATGGGGAGAGAGAGAGAGAGAGAGAGAGAGAGAGAGAGAGAGAGTTAAAAGTACATTGAGCTACACTGTATTACACTAGGTATATTATGAACGACCCGCTTTTTTCCAATTGCTCGTGAAAAGTAACAGTCCAAAATAATGCTTGAAGTAATATTGTTGAATTGCAAATTCGCACATTTCACCAATCTACAAAATTATTCCTATCTAAAAAGTACGTGTATCCTATATCTACATCCATAGTGTCAAGCACTGTTCAGGTGCGAATTAGAAATGCATGTAATGTACCTGATTGTACTCTCAGCTTTCAGACTTGGCAGACCACCAAGGCGGGCGGGGTTAGGGTTATCAGGTTATCAGGTTAATGCACTATGTAATCTCTGTGACAGTCTGACCATGATCATTAGTTCAAAACTTTCAAGGTCTTTTACGATTTTTTCTGGGATTTTTACCTTCTTTTTGCTCATTCTTTTTGTGCCCCTGTCACCCTTTCCTCGTCTTTTGTTGTTGTTTTTCAATTGTATAATTTCCCTGTCAATATCTCTCTAACACTGTCAAACACACGCAACCTGTCTTCTCACTTAATTCTCGTCTGTCTATCAATATCAGTATTGCCCCTCTCTCACTCCCTCTCGACCGGCTGAGGCAAGAGTCATGGTATCCCCGCACTGTCTCGTGTGTGGCAGCACATAAAATTGTCAGACGTCAGTCTTGGGGTCCGTCCGCAATATAGCCTATAGTACTGATGTTGGACGTAAACCAACTCAACTTAACCAACTCAACAACATCAACAACCCCCTTCCTCACTATATATATATCCTTCCCCTTTCTCTTGCCTCCGCAACTCCAGTGCCTTGTCTGGACTTAAAGATAGGCTGGTCACAGGTTTTACCTCCACTGGGGCATACTCAGCTGGGACTGCTCACATAACAAGCCTGCGTTAAAAAAAATCATATAATTATAGGCTTTTACTACTCTATTTTAGGTTAAAACTGATCTCTTTGGTGGCATTCTGGGTTGGCAGCCGAACATCAGTGTCCATGAACTTGTAATTTGTATAACTACTAACAGTGAGTGGGACAGTCCAGGGTCAGTGTTACACGGTCATGATATGCTAGTCAGTCAGGGTTTTGAATGTGACATGCCCTATTGTGTCAGGCACAGACTGGAGATTGTTTTGTACATAGTACATACATTTTAAATTGTAAGCCGATCAAAATTGGAGATCGGATTCATTATACATTCGACTTATTTTTATAATTCGTTTAAAGGGTGCGAAAACTAAAATTTAAATAAAAATTTTTTTCTTCCTCTCTTTCTATATGTCTGTCTCTCTGTCTGTATATCTCCTTCTACCTCCATCCCTCCTCCTCCTCCTCTCTCTCTCTAACACAATATTACAGTTGATGCTGGTGATAAAAAAAAAATCCATACACAGCGACGAAAATCAAAAATTAAATTACGAAACGAAATAAGAACAGTTGAGTCATGATAGAGCGATTATTAATGGTAATCGTATGCCTGCGTGTCTGTCTCTATCTAGCTGTGTCTCTCCCTCCTTCCCTCCATCTTTACGCCTCTCTATGTCTATCTTCCTCTGTATCCCTACATCTCTCAGACTCTCATTCAAGTTGCCCCCTCCCCCTTTCTCCCTCTCTCTCTCTCTCTCTCTCTCTCTCTCTCTCTCTCTCTCCTCTTCCCTTCTTATCTTTGTTACCTTAAGTTTGTTTATCGTCGGTTATGTTGTTGATAAAATATGAACATTTTACTCTTTTGTCCAGCAAGTCTTTTGAATCTCTCTCCTGACTCATCATGATTCCCTCCCCTATTTGCTACTCGTATTGCTTTCTTTCGTCCTTTAACTACATTTATATTATTAATTTCTTTCTCTTGAATTTTAATAATTTTTACAATTAAATCAATGCCATTTGTCCTTGACCTGTGACCTTCAGTTTTGTTGTGACGGAGCTAATGCAGTCCGACCTTCACAAGATCATCGTGTCCCCACAGCCCCTGACCTCCGACCACGTCAAAGTCTTTCTCTACCAAATACTCAGAGGTAAGTCGAGAACCTCTAGAGTCTATTTGTTGCTCTATCTATACGCCTGGGTCTTAGACTTTTTGTCGCCTAACTTACAAAAAGGCAATTCACATTTAGAAGAGCTATGCTTAAAATTGGCAATAAGGATTTAAAATTTTTAACTTTAAATTCAGTAGTACATGTAACTTTTTGAAAGAAAAAAGACAGGTCGTTTTACAACTGAGGTGACATATGTTGCTTTCCGCGTTGTCAATTGATTTACAATTTTGAAACAATTGATTTTGCCATACAGTGAAATCCTTTTAAGCTGAGTGTTTTGAGAGAGATGGGGATAGAGAGAGAGAATGAGGAAGAGACACGAAGGAGAGCGGGAGAGATAAGGGAGAAAGAGGGAGAGACAGAGAGAGAGAAGAGCTAGAGATAGAGACAGAGAGAGAGTGTGTGAGACGGAGAGAGATGGAGAGATGATGGAGATAGAGATAGAGACAGAGAGTGAACCCAACCCACTGCAAAGTGTGTCTTGAGCTAAACCTTGGTCTATCAACTCTTCATTCACAGGTTTAAAATATCTTCACTCCGCACGAGTTTTACACCGAGACATCAAACCAGGGAATCTCTTAGTGAACAGCAACTGTTGTTTAAAGGTAAGCTACGTGCTTTGCACTTTACTCTGAAATCTTTAATCATTCCTTACTTAATGTACTATTACTTTCTTACCTACTTATCTACCTAGATAACTGCTTGCATCGGTGTAGGTGTAAGTGACGGGGTTCAGACTAAAGTCATGCTATCCCTGTCTTTGCGTGGCAGCATGCAGAGCTATACGATGTTAGTTTTGGGACCCATACGCGATATAGTCTAGCTGATGACGATGGACTTAAAGGACTAAACCAAACTAAACCCACCCACTTACCCTACTTTAAGGATACTTTTATGATATAGTTTACACTGCCGATGACATGCTAACATTTTGGATTGACCAGCTAAAATGCACGTGTAGCCATACGATACTGCCACTCCAGAGATGAGAGAGGGTGAGAAAGAAAGGAAGATAGAGAGAGAGGGTGGGAGAGAGACGGAGGAGAGAGGGAGAGATATGGAGATATAGAGACAGAGAGTGAACCCAACCCACTGCAAAGTGTGTCTCCAGCTAAACCTTGTTCTATCAACTGTTCATTCACAGGTTTAAAATATCTTCACTCCGCACGAGTTTTACACCGAGACATCAAACCAGGGAATCTCCTAGTGAACAGCAACTGTTGTTTAAAGGTGAGCTACGTGCTTTGCACTTTACTCTGAAATCCTTAATCATTCTGTACTCAAAATACAATTCCTTTCTTACCTAGATAACTGCTTGTATCGGTGTATGTGTATGTGACGGGCCCAAGCTGAAGCCCAGCTATCTCTGCTTTGTCTCTACGTGGCAGCATTCAAAATTATCAGACGTTAGTTTTGGGACCCATGCGCGATATAGACTTGTTGATGACGATGGATTTAAATTACCAAACTAAAACCAAACCCACCCATTTACCCTACATATAATTGTTATTAACATTGTTTTCTTCTTGAGCGCATTCCACCGAACCATGATGGAGGATACTTTTATGATATACATGACGTGTAGTTAAGACTGCCGATAACATCTTGGATGTGTAGTCATACAATACTACCAGAGAGTGTGAAATAGTTAGAGGTTTCACGGAAGAGGAGTTTGCGTAGGTGGGTCGGGAAAATGTATGCAATAGTTTCCTTCTTTATACCTTAGTTAAAACTCTGAAGAGTGGTCATACCACTTAATTTCAATGAACAAATAGAGTGATCACGCGTCACGCCAGCCTTCTTATCATAGCACTGTGAGCTCTTTTTGTGACCCCCCCACCCCTTCTTTAACCTATAGTGTCTGATAGTAATACATGTACCCAGCCATGTCTCATGTCGTACAACAACGTCCTACCCCCCAGATCTGCGACTTCGGGCTGGCCCGCATCATGGAGCCTGACGAGAACGTGGCCATGACGCAGGAGGTGGTCACCCAGTACTACCGCGCGCCCGAGATCCTGATGGGCGCTGTCCACTACTCCAGCGCCGTGGACCTCTGGTCAGTGGGCTGCATCTTCGCCGAGCTGCTCTCCCGCAGGATTCTGTTCCAGGCATCTGCCCCTGTACAGCAGGTGAGCTTACTTAGGGAAGAAGAGGAAAGGAGGGAGGGGGTAGATACTGAAATACTATCTTGAATGTCAACTCTATCATTCAAAGAACTGGTACAAGTGGTAGGGTTGGTCTCCAAGTCGGTGGGTCCCTGGTTCGAAACCAACGATCCGTCAAAATTGGTTTTGTCCTGTTTCGTCCCCTACTGGCTAAGGGAGGAGTCGTGGTATCTCCGCACTGTCCTTGAGTCAGCCTATGAAATTGGTAGAAGTTAGTATTGTGATCCGTACACTATATAGCCAATATAGTGCTGACGTTCAACGTTAAGCAACAAACCAACAAACAATCCTCATGCAGGAATCACCACCGCCAGTGCCGACGCTTTTAACTTTTCAACTACATGTATTGTACATGGCATCAGCCATGGTGCCCCCGGGCGATCTGCCTCTGGAACAGCCTGTCTGTGAACAAGAGCTCACCCAGTTATGTAACAGCCGTGTGTACTCACGGGGAGATGGGTGCTCTAACTACTCTGTCTACTCACCCTCTAGTCGTTTAGAAAATCCAGAGGGCTGCGGGCTATTGTCTCCAGCTGTTATCTTGCACTCTAGTCTAATATACACGTGCTGCCGTGGCTGTGCATTGTATTCATCTGTTCCGATTGTCCAAGGCTGATTGCATACATGAGCCGTTCCGATTGTCCAAGGCTGATGGGCTGTGTTGAATTGAGTCGTGTGTTCTCTAGCTCAAGGCTCAAGGCAGGAGGTCTTTACAGAAACGGTTGGGTGGCTTTTTGTTCCGGTCGATCGCGTTTGCAGATGGAAGAGCAGAGTTCTCTGGAGACCCTGCCCTCTCTTTCCTCCATTTCATACATAGATAGATGGATGGATGGATGGATGGATGGATGGATGGATGGATGGATGGATGGATGGATGGATGGATGGGTGGATGGATGGATATATAGATAGAAAGATATATAGATAGATAGATAGACAGACAGACAGACAGACAGACAGACAGACAGACAGACAGACAGACAGACAGACAGACAGACAGACAGACAGACAGATAGACTGATTGTATGAATGATACAATCTGAGAAGCAGAGACGGACAAAGACACGAGGAGCGACAGACGGAGACACAGACGGAGACAGGAATGATGTACTCACTCATGCGAGAAAAGTTACTCAACATTGTAGTCCACGCCGTTTCCTCACCGCCCTCCCTCAAAGCGTAATAACAGTAATGAATTGGAAAAAGGGTCGCTCGTGCTGGGGTAAGGTACTCACACACATACACACACACACACAAACAATTATACACACACCGATATCGGCGCTCATCTCTGCGCACACAGTCAGTATAACACGCGTGCTTTACACAACAAAGACATACGGGGTAGCTGGACGAGGTCTCTGAACATTTTGTTGTTGTTATTGTTATGGTAATAGCCTCTGTTTTTGGCTGATTGAGATGTCGGCAGCTTGCTCACAACAATACTGGAGCCGCTGCAGCTGGTGGGGAGGTTCATGTTACCTCTGGGGTCTTTACCTCTCTTTACCCCTCCCGGGTGGAAGGCTAGAGACCCTGTCCTCAGAACCTGGGCTCACTTGTTACGGCGGACTGGGTCTATGAATACAATGTATAACTTATCCGCTCGTTTGTTAACCTTTCCCCCAGTTTTCCTTCAAATACTCATCGCAGATAGTAATGACCGTTATCCAGGTCTTAATGATAATAGCGCAATTGGAGCGGGTCAGTTGCTATCAAATTGGAAAAAAGTAAAAGAGGAATAATCTTTCTGTAGAAATTTTTTTTTGTGGGCGGTGTACTGCACTTCCTAGGACTATAACTCACGCTTTACGCACAGCGGCACCAGTATTATACCACTAAAATACTAAAAATACGTTTAAAAAAACTACTCTTTCTTGATGTACCATAACTGCTATCTCTACTGCTATTGCTGCAGCTGATCTTCCTCCTCCTCCTCCTCCACTTCCTCCTCCTCATCCTATTACTACTACTACTACTACTACTACTACACTACTACTACTACTACTACTACTACTACTACTACTACTACTACTACTACTACTACTACTACTACTACTACTACTACTACTACTACTACTACTACCTACTACTACTACATCATCACCACCACCACCATCATCATCATCATCATCCTCATCATCATCATCATCATCATCATCATCATCATCATCA
>RQTK01000027.1:622578-651279 GCA_003991915.1 Elysia chlorotica | reverse complement strand
AGAGAGAGAGAGAGAGAGAGAGAGAGGGAGAGGGAGAGAGAGAGAGAAAGAGAGGGAGAGAGAGAGGAGATGGATACAGAAGATAATATGATGTCAACCAGAAGTAAAGTGAAATAATTATTGCTCTGCCTGGGTAAAGGGTTGGGTTAAACATCACCAGTTCTCTTGACACTATAATAACTGGGGATATGACAGGAGGGAGCACAGCAGAGACTCAAGCTCCTAGAAATCAGTGGTGGAAGACTAGAGAGGAAATTAGGAAAGGGTGACCCAGAGGGAACAAAGCGGCGAAATGGAGGGTATAGTAAGGGGGGAGGGGGGGATGCTGGAGGGAAATGTCAAAATATAATCAATAAAATAGTGAGGGTCTGAGATGGAGTGGAAGAAGAGGAGAAGTGGGGAGAGAAAGAGAGGGATAGAGAGTAGTGGAGAAAGAGAGAGAGAGACAGAGAGACACACAGAGAGAGAGAGAGAAAGAAAGAAAGAAAAAGAAGAAGCAAGCAAGCGACCACCGCTTTTGTTTGGTTTCATTCACACTTCATGTCTTTCAACATTCCTATTATTGTTTTTCATTGCGCCTTTTGCATCTTTCAAACAACTTTTTATTACTCTCCATTTTTCTAATTATTTATGGTATTCAAACGGTTTTTCCCTGTGTTTCACTGACTGGTTTTTCTATTTGTCTACATGTAATTCATTTTTTCTGCTTCTTTGTCTGCATGTATATTGTTCCACTTTCACAATGAATCATCCACTTCCTCCTTGTACTTCCTCCTCCCTTCTCGTCCATTTTGTACGCCTGTTAAAGTTTTTTTTCTTCTTTTTTTTTTAATTTTTTTTTAAATTTTTTTTTTATTTTTTACTTTGTCCATCTGTTCGCCTGTCTGAGGTTTTGCTGCGTTTGTAAAATCAGTAATGTCAAACAAATCTTCTTAAACAATGAAAGGACGATTCACATGTACAAGTAGCGCATAATTATGCCTTTCCCATACCCGCCTCTCTCTCTCTCTCTCTCTCTCTCTCTCTCTTCCCTCGTTATAACTCTTTGTCTTTCCAACTCCTTATCACTCTTCTCCCTCTTTGCCTCTCCTCAGATCTCTGTCTTCTCTCTCCCTCCTCTTTTTTTTATCTCATCTGTCTTAATTTGTCAGTGTGTTGACTTTCGATCTGTCCCCCCTTTTGTTTTTTTTTTACTTTTAAACCTTCCACCCCCCTCTCCCCCGCTTCACTAGCTCTGTCTGTCAGTGGCATCACGCTTAACTTATGAAATAAAAGAAAAGTTAACCAAAACAAGGGGAACTGAAATAAAAAAGTAGAACTAGAATAAGCAGGGGAAAGAAGAAAAAAAAAGCAGGACGAAGGACCAGAGAAGCGGGTGAGAAAGAGTGATGAGGGAAACTAGGTTACTAGGTTGTCGAGCGCTGCGTTTTTTATGAGGAGTGAGAGAGACGGCCTAGGCCTAGTAGTGATTTTGTTTGGGTTCTGTGGGTCGTTCTATGAAATGAAACGCCTTGGTTTCTGCAGGAGCCTTGCACGAAGACAGTTTTTTCCCTTCTTATCAGCACAGTAGAAGCATTTTCCATTTTATTCCATTTCCCCTTTATTTGTTCCGCTTTGTCGTTTTTTGTTTGTTTGTGTGTTTTCCATTACAAAAATTTTTTGTTGTTCTAATGGATTTATATAGAAATGGGGGACGGGGGTTACTTTTAAAAACTTCTATCGTTTTTGGTTTTGATGTTTTGTTTTGTTTTGTTTGCTACATCTTCTCACTTCCATTTTCGTCAGCTGGTGTACAATCGGCTCTGCATCATGTGATCAAAGAGGTCTTAACCCTCTTTTTTCTAGCTCTTCAAAGTTAATTCTTTGTTCTTACCCCACCCACTTACTTTAAATAATAATTAAAATAATAACTTGTCATTGTCAACTTTCTCAAAGCTGATTGCTTTTCAAAACTTCTTTATACTTTTCCTCCATCCTATACTTCACATCTTTACTGCTGGCGTACAAGTAAGACTAGTTAGTTAGATGAGAATTTACTGTGGTGTAGGGGGAATAACCATGTTTTTATTTTGTAGGCACATTACTGTAAAACGATTTAAAAAAACTCGATTAAAATCGGTTATCCTTGGCTGAACTGCCTCTTCTGCTTCGACCTACTCTTGAGGTTTAATCATTGAAGTAAGCTGGTAACAATATTTTTTAATTGGACGTCATAAATTTGAGTATTAGATACTTGAGAGGTCAAGTCTTATCTACAGTCAATTGAAGTCAACGCTTATGTGCAGTCAATTGAAGTCAAGACTTATCTACATTCAATTGAAGTCAAGACTTATCTACAGTCAATTGGAGTCAAGACTTATCTACAGTCAATTAAAGTCAACGTTTATGCGTAGTCAATGGAAGTCAAGTTATCTATTAACTCTGAAACTCTATAGAGTCAACTCTTGTTTAATCTCTAACTCATTATACTGCTGCTCTATAGATGGCATCATTTATTGACTTCTTCTGGAGGCGAATTCCATTTAATCAAAAAAAGTCAGGGAACAAGTTAAACAGTAATTGAAAAAAAAATATTGGGGTAGACGTTAAAGTCAACATTTTTATCCCAGTGTCAAGGTTGAGTTGAGTTGAGTTGGTTCTAACGTCCAACATCAGCACTATATATGCTATATTGTGGATGGGCCCCAAGACGAACGTCTGACAATTTTATGTGCTGCCACACACGAGACAGGGCGGGGATACTATGACTCCTGTCTCAGCTGGTCAAATTTATACTGACACCGACCCAACCAGTAGGGAACGCAACCGTCAGGATTCGAACTCGGGACATTTTGCGTCAGAGCTGATGTTCTACCCCTGGACCACCGCGCCCCCCAGTGTCAAGGTAATTTTCTAACCTGACATACTGCATGACATGAACATGATAATAAAGTAAACGCATGCATCCCTCCTGTCCCCAGCTGGACCGAATCACTGAGGTTCTGGGCACGCCGAGCTACGAGGACATGCCGACGGCTTGCCAGGGTGCCAGGGACTACATGCGGTCCCGCCCCCACAAGCCTGCAGCGCTGAACCAGTTCTACGCCCTGTCGGACCAGGCCACGCACGAGGCTGTTCATCTTCTGTGCCGGATGCTGGTCCTCAACCCGGTAGGTTTGGGCAGCGAATCGAAGAGAACTCATAGTGACGTTACTCTTACTATTTGGTTTCAGAGTCCTTTGTGACAGAAACTCTATCATGGGTTTTCAAAGAGGATTTGAAAAAAAAAAAAAAGATGCAATATAATATTTCTCTATATTGAATAAGTTGAGTTCAGTTATGTGGTTTTCATTTTTTTTTTTAATTATTTACAGTTAAATCTGGACAAGATAAATCATAAAAACAAGGGTAAATTTAATTGGTATCAATGTACTGCAGCAATTCAACACCTTTTCACCCAAACAAAGGAATATAATTTCAGTAAGTCAATCATAGATATGCCTTCCATGATTAAGCCAATGTGTACATTTCTCCATCTCCGACTCCACCAGAACAAACGCATCACAGCGTCGGACGCACTCACGCATCCCTACCTGGACGAGGGCCGGCTGCGGTTCCACTCCTGCATGTGTTCCTGCTGCTCGCCAGGCACCCAGGGCAGGAACTTCTGCCCAGACCTGGAGCCGGAGTGCCCTCTGCCCTTCGACTACAACTTCGAGAAGTCCCTCACCAACGTGTCTCGCGTCAAAGGTAATAATACAATGATAGTGATGATGATGATGATGATCATCATCATCATCATGATAATAATAATAACAATAATAATAATAATAATAATAATAATAATAATAATAATAATAATAATAACAACAAATTACATTCACAGTGCACATAAAATAGGGAAAACAAAAAATTTCTTAACTTATCTGTGCACAGAATCTTATTAAGCCCTCAGAAGTTAGTTATATTATTTTAAAATTCAAATAAGAAAGATTTTGTTAGATGTTTTATGGATAAATCCTATAACTATGACTATGAATTCAGCATAACAGTAAGAGGCAACCCCTATTTTAAAAAATCACTGTTAACCAAACTGAAACAATGCATACATTTGGAATCCAATGAATTAAACACTATGTGATTGTGCCCATCCACAGAGAAACTGTACAAGTTTATCCACGACCACCAGCAGCGCAGTAACAACAAACTACCTCTGTGTCTGAACCCTCACGCCGCAGCACTTGCCAAAATTCAAAGGTGAGATACCCAGCCCAGGCACCCTGGCTTCTCTGTCTCTGTACGATAAGGCAGAGGATGTCAAACTACTGTACCATCCATTTATTCAATGTCAGGATTAAACTGCATATGGTACAGAGAAACAAAGAATACACTAGATTTTAATATAATGAAATAGTGTTTGTGTGAAAGAAAGTTTAAAGGATATCTCCCTTACCCCCACCCCTCGAATCCCGCCCACCAAGCCCATTTGATCGCCCACAGGTTAGGGACCACAAAACTCAAGGAGTGCCTGAAAATTAATTTTCTATTTTACCCTTTCCTTTGTAATTTGTTAGAGATTCAGGCTATGATCAATTAAAACTGTCATAATGTGACTGCGAGGCCAAGAATCTGCCAAACTTTTCATTGATTTCACATATACCCATTAACGAATTTCTCATGTCCTGGAGAAAGGGCGAATGAAGGTCCAATACCATAGCAGTTACTGGGCACTCTGCAGAGCCTTGTCCGGAGGTGCTAAGCCAGTGCAGTAGCCGAGCACAGGGACTGTAGTTTTCTCACAGGGAGGCAGTTATTTGGCATGTCAAGCTTTAGGGGTTAAAGTTCTTTCTTGCAGGAAATTCTTTGTAACTGTTGGTTTGAGACAAGATTGCATCTGGCTTGCATCATTGCTTTAGTTCTTTGCATTGTCTCACAAGTTACGTTAACTTTATTGTTTGAAAGGGGAGATGTAGTGAATCTTTTTTGAATGTTTTAAAAAACATTGCAGTTTTTCGGTAGTGATTTCTTGACTTGACTCTATAGCGGGAGCTTGCTTTCAGCATGATTTTTCTTCTGGAACCAAGTCCTGCTGTAGTCATGTTTTACTGTAAGCGGATGTTATTTAGCTGGACCATTCTTTGTACAGCCAATGCTCCTCTTGTCTTGTTCATATTACCTATGTGTCATCTGTCTTTGTGATTTTCATAATACATAAAACCCAACTACATGTTCTAAAATTGTTGTGTACATTTTATATGTCCAAGCCTGTGTGAAGGATTTTGTCTTTTTTTAGTTCCAACTTCAGTCCTGCTTTTATCCTGGCCTTGACTTATTGCTGTTTTGCATCTCAGTTTTTTTGTCTCCAACACTTTGGCAACTTTCTTGATCCTTGATGTGAGCTCTCTCCATTTCTGTGATCTTGTTTTTTTTTTTTTTTTATATATATGTATATACTGCCTCAACTACCCTTTTTCAAAAGATTTCTCAATTACCTTTTACGTTGCTGGCTGTAATCCCTGTATCGTCTGTATATATATATTTGAGATGCAATCACAATTCTCTCCATTGTGTTTTGTAGATTTTGCCTTTTTATTACAGCTGTGTTTTATGCATTCAGTCGTAAAAAATCATTATTCTTATAGATGATATTGTTTGACTGATGTGATTAAAACAAAAATCTTGAACCCACCCCAACCCCCAAACCCCCCAATTATGCATGGAAAATTGCATTTTCACTATTTAGCTTTGATGTTTGGAGATGTGAATTTATATGTATATCTTCACAAAGGTCAAAGTTATTTATTCAATACATCTTATGATCTAACCTATTTTGTGTTTGAGTTTTAGCAAAACATGACTCCACCTATTATCTTTATTATCTTTTCAGGACAATTTCCATATCTATGGTATTTGTGAACAAATACCTTTTGAGCAGTGAGGACCTGAAGGTACATTTTTTGTTGTTGTTGTTGTTGTTGTTGTTTTTTTTTCAAATGAAAATAATTTCGTTTTCAAAATGTAATTATAACAGGCAACTGGGACTCAACATTCTCTAGCCATTGAGCCCATTCATCTTTTGCTTCCTAAACTTTTTAAAAAGGGCTATGGTTTTTGTTTCTACTTGAATTTTAAATTTGCTGTCAACACAACTTTGTTTTACTTTTTAGAAACATTAAATTTCTAACTCTTTTTTGTGTCCTTGTAACTTTTTTGATACATAGTTAGATAATAAAATAATTGACTATTTCAAATGCATACAAACATATTCTTTTTGTATTTTAATGTGTTTTTTTTTAATTATTAAATATGATTGTGAAGAGGGAAAGTGGACAGTTCAGGGGAATTGTTTTAGTTTTAGTGATGGTGTAAGCTTTATTATTAATACAAGATACTACGAGACATGTTTTGTTTTCCACATGAAATTCTTCTAATTCTTTTAAAAAGATGTCTTGAAGAAGGCTCTAATCTACTTTCTACTTTCATTCAACAGCTGGATGCACCACTGTTTGTAACCTGGTTTCAATGTGCAGTCACTGTGGTTTTGTGTGTCCTACTTAGTGTGGGGAGCCAATTGTTCCCTGGTTATGTTTCCTTTCCTGCTTTGAAGTTTGATCCCAAGGTTATGAGAGATGTAAGTGTGATTGTATACATTCTAATTCCTTTGTTTTTTGTTTATATTTGTTTTTAGAATTAAATGGTTTAAACATAAACAATTTTTTTTTAAATTTTACTTTAAACGATGTAAAAAAAAAAAAAAGGCAATGGGGATAGAAATACAATGTATGTATTAGACTATCAGAGTAACACATTGGCAAATTCAGGTTTGTGTGGAGTGTATTTGGTATGTATACAGTATATCACACCTTGCAGTTTAAAAAATAGTTTTGTCATTTTCTATATGCAGGCAAGCTTATGAACAGTTAATATGTCGAATTAATTTTCTTTGAATTCTAAAATCCCATAAAGTTTAATGGATGTTCATGATGTGAATTTATCATTTCTCTGGATAATTTTTGAAAATGATAGTAAATGTATATATGTAAATCAAATCCATTTTATATCTTCATTTCCAGACATTGCCTCTTTCAATTGTCTTTGTGTGTATGATAACATTCAACAACCTTTGCTTGAAATACATTGGGGTGGCGTTCTATTTTGTTGGCCGCTCATTAACAACAGTGTTTAATGTGGTAAGTAGAAAGAAATAGAATTTACCCTTCTCTTTGAATCCTGCCTCTAGAGTAGCATTGGTTCTATTGTCATTTGGTTAGAATGGTATACCTGATAGGTATGTAGCACATCAATGTGTTTTGTTGGATCACAAGGACTATCTATCTCATGAAGGAGTTTAAAAATAAACACCTGTATCAGAATTTGTACTGCTAATAGAGGAATTAAACATTCTTGTTGTTTTTTTCTGATCTTAAAACGGCTAACAATGAGATGTGCCATTCTTCTAGGGCAGTGACAATATAGTATAAAAGCAAAAGACATTAAATAATCAGAAAAAATAATTTGTAACTTTAAATTATTTCCTTGTTTGTCTGACCCCTTTGGAAGTAACGGAAGAAAAAAGAAAAAAATAAAGAATAATTTTCTTGGCCCTTGTTCAAAGGTGAAGAATTTGGTTTCCTGTTCATTTTGCCTGATGATATAATTTGTTTTACCTTTTTATGTCATTTAACTTTTTGATCCATACAAAGTTTTTATTTGGTTTTTATTTTCAGTTTCAATTCATAACTTTTTCCCCCAATACATTTAAAGCAAAGTGAACAATGCTATTACATGGCTATTGAGCTCCTTTCCATGGCTCACACATTTAACAAAATCAATACAGCTTCTTTATCTAACTAAAGCTCGCCTTCAATATAATCAGTAGTCAGCCGATTTCTGCTCAGGCTAGAGATTGTACTTGTTTTTTCATTATAGGTTCCTATGCATAATTATGTTTAAAAATGTATACCTTGGCTTTTATCTGATGAAATCATTTTATGATCTTTGTGATTGCATGAATTTGAGACTTCATTCACTGTAAAACAAGGATAAGTGATGTCCTTTCAGCAATCATTATGTTTTTATGAATTTTCAAAATATTGGCATAGTTTTTATGAAACTAGAGTTATAAACTTGTATACATTTTAAAACAGGATTGAGAATTTGTATTCAATTTAATATCTTTTATAGGTCTCTTAGGATGATCAGCATTAGGTACATTGTGTCATGGCATTTATGCAGCAAGATTCTTCGTCAGTTTTTTTCTTTTTGTCTCCCTTCCAGGTTTACTTTTGTGATATTTTGTTCTTTTAATTCTATAGAAAAGGTTGAGCATTTTATTATACACTTGCACTTTTCCTTCCTCCCCTCCCTCCTCCCCTAGATTTTTACATACATTCTTCTGCAACAAACCACCTCAGCCAGGGCTTTGCTGTGTTGTGGTATCATCATAGCTGGATTCTTTTTGGGAGTGAATCAAGAGGGTGCATCAGGTAAATTAAGTTCGTTACAAAGTATCACTTCATTCCAATTTCTATTAAAATTTAGTTCGCATTTTAAATTTTAGTTTCCTTAATATTCTCTTAATTTTTAATGTGATTTTTGTTGTTGACTTTATTTGTTGTAATCAATATTGAATAAAAAAATAAATAAGCTATTTTTTTTACATTCCCAATTCTGTAGAAGATCCATTGGTAGACCCATAAAAAGATTATGCTTTTAACAAACACTATGTAGAGTTTTTTTTTGTTTTTTCTAAAATCCATAGCTGTCTATTTATGAACTTTTAGATAGATTGGAACCTTACACCAGTAATCAACTTTTCTTTACTAACTGCACTGCTAAAGGATTATGTAGTTTAGACCATTGCTGTATTATTAAGGACACTGTTTTCATACAATTTATAGTAATGTAAGTTTGTCTGTGTGATATTTTTTAATGTTCTTTTTTCCTCAGTCAACATTAGTTGAAAGCTCATGATAATATGATAGTGAAGATATTAATTATGTTAGATGATTTATGTGTAAATCACTTTTAAAATGAAAGCTGTAAGGGAGGCTTAACAAAGTATTTATTAATGTATGTTTGTTTTGCAGGATCTCTGTCTATCATAGGAGTTGTTTTTGGAGTGATGGCCAGTGCCAGTGTGGCTCTCAATGCAATCTTTACCAAGAAAATCTTGCCACTTGTGGACAACAATGTGTGGCGTCTGACCCTTTACAACAACATCAATGCCACCTTCTTGTTTCTGCCCCTCATGGCCATTTTTGGAGAGGCCAAGACCATCTTTGAGTTCCCACTTCTCTCGTCTGTAACATTTTGGAACTGGATGATCATCAGTGGAATTTTTGGTTTCGCCATTGGATATGTGACTGGGCTTCAGATTCAGGTAGCAAATTTAGAAGATTTTGTTTTTCTTTCCATGTCTTTTGATATCTTGAATTCGTATGGGCTAAACATGATGCCCTTGACTTTTGTTACCAAATAAAATTGATTCTACTCAGCAACATCAGAAATGCCAATATCTTGAAGAGGTCATGATATTTCTAACCTGTTAAGTAAAAAACAATAATGTCGATTGAAGATGTCTTTTATCTGAGACCATTAGACCTGAAGGAAATAAGTGGGACAACAGCTTATGTTTTTTTTTCCCTGCTCAGTGTGCATGTTTGTTTGTTTTTTGTACTTAAAGAAAAAAAAAATACATGCCTCTCACATATGCAAGATTCCGTCCCTAAGCAATTTTGCCTTGTAATCAAAATTATTTGACTATTTAAATGAGTATGATAAAAATGTACAATTATACTTAGAGACTCAGCTCTACCTCAAAACTATTTTGGAGTGTTTGTGTTGAAAGAAAATTTGTTCTTTTTTTTTTATTTGAAAAAGCGATTGTGTTGTGTGATTTAAAACAGAAAAAAAATTCAGAATGAGATACAAAATTTTTGTGTATATGTAATGAAAAGAAACGTTTGTGTGGAGATTTTTGCTGTGCAGGCATTAATTTTTATATGATTCATTCTCCAATTCAAATAACATATCTTGCATAACCATTTCAGGGCACAGCATTTCAATATGAAAGAGTGTTACAAAAAAATTTTTTTTTTTACTTCTGACAGCGGTGCGAAAAAGTTTAACATTTTTTGTTTTGCTTTTCAGGTGACCTCTCCTCTCACGCACAACATCTCCGGCACGGCGAAGGCCTGCGCCCAGACTGTCCTGGCTTGCATGTATTTCCGCGAGGAGAAGACCAGCCTCTGGTGGCTCAGCAACCTGGTGGTCCTTGCGGGCTCAGGCAGCTACACAGAGGTCAAGCGCCAGGAGATGAAACAGCAGCACAGGCAGGACGTGGCCGCCGCTGAGAAACAGGGCGAGATTCTGGACGCCATTGAGGCGAAGAAAGGCCCGCCACCTGTTTAGTGGAATGAATTTGTGTTGGTGTGGTTGTGTGATGTGTGTGTCGCATCCTAGCGGGGAAGAATATAGAAATTCCATAATAATGATCCAGTTCGGGAAAACAAAGTAATAGTCATATATGTGTATGTAAACGATTTTCTAGTACAGGAAATTAACTATACAAGATCAATGTGTAATAGTGAGAGTAAAAATTTGTTTTATGAAAATGCTTTTACAGTAAGAAAAACCCTGAAAAACAAATTATGTTAAACATAAAACTTTCTCATACTTTTATTGTAGTCCTTGAAAGTAAAAATGCTGTTAAAATGACAAAGACAACAAGCTTTTCAATTAAAGATAAAGCATTTTGACACATTTATTGTATTTGTTACAAATACATATATGTTGTTAAAACATTTTTGACCAAAAAAAAATCTTAGAGTGGAAGAAAAAAAAAACAAATTTCTCTATTGTTTTCTTTAACAATCTTCCTTTTGGTGATATGTCACATTAACTAAAATATAAAACTTGTACTTTTACTGGGTTTTCCCAAACTGGGTCAAACAGTTTTTTGCTTCCCATGGCACTTACGGAAGGTCTATATTGGACATATTTGACCTTTTTTACTAAGGAGGGATATGATTTCTATTATCATATGTGATGCTTTTTTCCTTTTGTGATCCATGGCATTATGGATAGTTCAAATACAATTATTTTCATATTTGGCTTTTTAGCTTTTGTTGTAGTTAGGTGCATTTTTTTTTTCACTCTTAAACCACTGTAGGTTTTATTTCCATGTTACCTTTTTTATTTCAGATGAATCATTTAGTTACATCATATCTTTATTTATGTTATTTCCATATAGCATTATAATGTCATTGCTTGTATTTTTTGTTTTGTTTTTATCCTAAGATCAAAAGTTTTCATGTTGTTTTTGTCAGTAAGATGTATGAACTCTAGATAGGTGACAGGTAATTTTTGTACCAGCCGTGTACAAATACTTGTACGTTTTCTTTTTTGAATAAGAATCTGTAGTTTTGTTATATTATTTGATGAAAGCGGTATCTTGATGATGGTTGCAAATATCAAAATAGATTTACCTTTGTCAAAGTAAGCTCAAGCATTATTTTGTTATCATATCATCTGGCTCCATACCAAATTTTCACAGTTTTCAAATAATAAGTGTCTGCTATTTTTGGAGCTCTTGATTAGAAAGCTTGTTACTAGGGTGGGAAGGAGAGGAAATAAAAACATCTGTAATTTCTACTAAATATGATTTTAAAAAATCAATCATGCTTACCGGCTGACTTCAAATTGTTTATTCGTTTTTGTTATGATTTTTGAGACTTGGATCTTGAATTGTGTGTGTTTGTGGTATACCTGTACATAGGATTTATCTATAAAATATACTCATGGAAAATTTTGGTGTTATATTTATTTGTTTGTCTCTTGTTTGCCATATATAGACAACTGATTTTTGCACTGCCCTCAACAACTTTAAACCTACCCGTCTGTTTGAGGTATGTTTTTGTTCTTTTTTTTTCTTTTTTTATTGCTATAAAAGTTGGGAACCTTTGACAGTTGTTTATTATACATACATATGAACAAAAATAAAAAGATAAGTTTTTCTTGGGGTGGGGGGATACTAAAAGATTCATGTCCTTAAGAATGATTGATATTTGAAATTTCTTTGATTGTTTTAATTAATACAGGATTTTTTATTTTTTTTTTTGCTGCTGTCACTGGAACATGTTTTTTGTTTGTTTGTTGTTTTTTGTTTTCTTTTACAAAATTGGGATCAAAAGGATGCAAAAGTCTGACAGTTGCTGAATTTTATCATACATTTGCCCTGCTTCATAATAATATCTATAAATTTGTATACATCGAACATTTCTTATTATCACCAATGTCTTTTGCCCAATGAGAATGCGGGGATACAAATCTATTCCAAAAATTATATTTTCATGGTAGTTTTAGCAAATATTTGAAATCAAAACAAATACATTTCCCTTGTTATTTTCTTTTACAAAATACATAGCTCTACATATGAGAGTAAGGTTTTAATTGCACAAATAAATAATCTATTTTGTCTTTTTTAGAAAATATACTTAAAAAACATTGGGTGCACATGGATTACCTGCATGATCTTTTTCTTCAATGAAGATGCCCTGTAAAGTTACCCTGTTTGTTTTTATGACCGGCTGAGACAGGAATCGTGGTATCCCTACCCTGTCTCGTGTGTGGCAGCACATACAATTGTCACACTAATTCTTGGGACCTGTCTACAATATAGCCTATATAGTGCTGATGTGGGATGTTGGATGTTAAACCCACTTAACCCTATTTGTTTTAAGTTTGCAATGGTGCCATTGAACTTTGGAGCAAAGGAATTTGTCTTGAGGCTAGCATGATTGTGATGAAGATTAGAGGGTTTTTGTTGTGATTTTTTTAAAATTTTTGCAAGTGGTTTTTACTCTGGTAATCAAGAGTCTCAATCTGACTATGTTACAAACCTGTCAAGTTTCAGGACAAATACGGATGATATCCATGTTGTTTTTTTCATGATCACTTATGTTCAATTCCTCCCTAAGAGAAGGCATTATCAACATCAGTTGCTTTTCTAGACCATTTTCCCTGCAGATATGTTCTTCTTTTATAAGGTCTCCGTTCAATTTTCTTTAATTTTGTTGTGTAAAATCCTAAGGTAATAATTTAAAAGACAAAACATTTGAATCAAATCTTAAGAGCTTAGTGTACATTTTGAAGATTATGGTACATGCATTCATTTCTAACAATACAAAAATTTAATTTTTTGTAGTAAGCCTCATACTCATGTCTTTACTTGAAGTAGAAGTATTTTAAATGAAGCCTATTCATAATTTAAACCTCAAGTAATAAAACTTGTTAAACTTGTTTTGAAGAGGATGTCATACAAATTTTGTTGATTTGTTAATATTCACTTTCAGGATTGTAATCAAAATCCAATTTATATAAATCTATGTTTGAATTCAAGGTTTACTTAGATAAGCTAGTTGTTCACTTAACAAAAACAATTCTATAAGTACAACCTATGAGAACTTATTCCAATTTACATTGCAAAACATTTAATTTTAAATTACAGTGACATACTTTTTGATATGTTCAATTGTGTTTTTTTTTATATAAATGTGTGAGTTTTGAAATATTTTTTAAATTTTTTTTTTTTTTTTTTGAATCAATTGGCCTTGCTTGGTCACTGTTTATAGCTTTGAAGGGGTTATTCAGATAATTATATGTGTTGGAAAAACTAAGAACTGGTTGGCAACTTCCCTTCTTTGTTCCAGCTATCTATAATAAATAATCTTTTCCTTGTTTAATTTGTGCATAAAATAATGAAATTGTTAAACTTGAGAATTTGTGTATTAATTTAAGTTTGAGGGTCATTTGTTTTAACTATTTTTTCTACTGCGGGCTTAACTTTTATAATTTTCTCTACATGTACTTTTGCTGTTCATGCGTGGCATGTGAAGTATCTGAGTGTGGTTTTATGAAGAATAACCTAGAAACACGTGTAAGAATAATTCTAGATAGAATAGTAGTATTGATTTTCCAAATAGTTAAGAAAGAACTGTACATGTTATGTTGGATCAGTGTGTGCCTTGCGTGTGTGTGTTTTTTTTGTTTTTTTTTTAATTTTCTAAACATTGATGTAGTTCTTCTAGTGCTGCTTATTATAATGATATAATTATTGTTTCTAGAAAATATGCAACTATATTTTATGCCTATGAAGGGGGTTCCCGTTGGCGCAATGCTTGTGGCATTGGGCCACCTCTGTGAAGCTGCTGGGTTCTAACTCCGCCGTGGACAGATTTTTTTTATTCCCTTTGTTAACCCAGAATGAATGGGTAGCTGAGGCTCGTTAGTCACAGCAAAAGAAAATTGCAGGAGGGAAAGTATTGGCAACCTACCTGACAAATGCAGTTTGCCTAGTGCAATCAGACCCCTAACTCTTGGATTCTCCAGTGCTCTGTCAATGAGCTAGGGACCAACTTAATTATAGGAAGCAGTCAGGGTGAATCAGGCACAAGTGGTAATTTGGATTTTTCAGTTATTTATAGTGTTTAATACACTTTAAGAGGTTGAACATGAACAAGTCAATATAAAGAAGTTTTTCTAATGTTATGAGGGCTCTATCTCAAAACGTGTATCATCAACTTGTCCCTGATTCACCCTGGTTGCCTCATATGAAACAATGTGCCAATTCTTGCAATGACAATATTGTAACAAAAGAAACGACTTTAACAGCTGGTTAGAAGATTGAAATATCTTTGTGTAGGTAACGCTTGGACCTTTTATTCTTTTTTTTTTTTTCAAGAAATTAACGATCAATTCATTAAACTTGTACTGTCTATTATCATCTGTGTATACTTCATTTACATTTTTTATAAGGAAAAAATTCTGTTTCATATTTTGTTTTTGTAATTTGCTATCCCACTTTTTTGTGTGCTGAAGAATGCAAGACAGATATGATGTAAAATTTGACTGTTTGACTGATAAATGTTGAATTTATTATACTAGTGTGTCACATTCTGCAATGTATTTACTGTGATAAGCCAGTGGTGTTCTGTGTGAATGTTTATGTATTTGTTGAATACTAATTTTTTTTTTAACCAATAGTGAATATCATGTATATACTAATAAATATACATAGCCATGTAAGGGTAGAGAATCTGATATATTTCCAAAAATTATATTTTTTATTGTACCTACTGTTACAATATATGTACGAATAGCGGTTTATTTTGTTATTTTTGTTTTGCTGCCTCATGCATTGTGAATAAATTATGTGGGAGACCTTACCGCATTGTTTAGTGTTCAAATTATTTCTAAATAGAAGGACAGTTTTGACAGTCATTTTGTCACTGTAAAATGGTAAATAACTCATGATTAATTACAGAGGAGACAGATCTTTTATGACACTAATGCTTATTCTTAAACAGCCCTCTTTAAATACCGGTATATTGCAGAAATAAAACAATGATATGCTTTTACTGGTCTTTGAAGATGATGGCTTTCCTCAATTGCTAAATTAAAATTAAATACAAGCATGCTCTCAAATCTTGGAATGAATTTTCATTTTTCCTTCTCTTAAAATTCTAGGGCTATTATAATTTACGTCAGCTTTAGTACATAGTTATAATATATCCAGAATATGTGGACCACTATGAAACTGAAAAATAATACGTGTAATAAAAATAGATTTTTTTAACAAAAAAAATTAAGCTTATCAAACCAGACCAAAAGCATTACTCACTATGCCTGGGAAAACAAGCGGCAACAAAAACAAACATCACATGAGAAAAAATCATTTACAACATTATATACGACAAAAAAGCAATACAATATGTTTTGCTCTTTTGGTGGAACACGCTAATATGCATTAAACTTTTATATCGAGTTTCTTAAATACTGTAGTCGTTCCTCGTCAACTGAGAGAGAGAGAGAGAGTGAGATAGATAGATAGATAGAGAGAGAGAGAGGGGGAGTTACTTTGTTACAAGTCAGTCAGTCTCATTCAAAGCCGTAGTCCTGGATACCCCTCTCTCTGGGGTCGCATCGCCGTATGACATCTTCCTTGAGAACCTTGGAAACGTTAAACTTTCACAAGGAGAGTCTCTATTTTATGACTATAGGTTATTGTAATTGGGCTAATTGCGCTTCCCTAGCTCGCATTGGGCATTCATTTCAATCTGACAAAGACGTCCGCCAACCCTGATCGATTCTTTGTACAAGAGAATCTCTCTCTTTCATCTTATGTCCCTACACAATGATAGGTCCTACGACTGACATGTGACTCTTAAGTGCAGTCACGCACTTCAGAAGACAGTGCGGGGATACCATAGTAGGTGGCGATATCCAACAAATTCGTCGATCGTGACTTTCGACTCGCTGGCTTCCTGATAGGTTTGATGGTGTCCAGCTTTGTATTGGCTGAGTCCCCCCAGTTCCCCTACAAGAAGCCTAAAGTATGTTGCCATCTGTATGCACTGTGGCAGTATTAATTTTATTTATGGGGCATATACATCTTTACAACATTGTCACAAATTTACCTTAAAAAATATGTGGAGGCTTATGTGAATTGTTTGATCGGTAGGTGGATTACAGTACAATGTTCAGTAACATGTCTCAATTAACTACCCAAATGCCTTGCCTAGCTCTTCCAGTTATGGCTCAGCGTACACTTTTCCGCGCCTACTCCATAATACAAATTGAACCATTCTTTCTTCTCAAAAATGTTTATACCAGGTAGCCTATTGGGTAGGGCATCGAAATGATTATTACCGATGGGAAATGAAGCAACATTGAACGTGAATTTATTAGGCCTATAGTTCTCAAGAAAAAAATAGACTAATTCTCTGCATTAAGAGCAGGAGGTCCGTGTTTCGAATCTCAACAATAGCCCCCATTTCTCCCGAAACTACGGGACATAAAAATGATGAAATGCAACACATTCTTCCTGTGCTGTAATATGTGGCTTTACTCCACTGGTGCGCATACGTTGCAACGATAGATGAATCACTCGTCTTCACAATAGCCATTAATCTGAAGACACACCAGAAGGTTCTACCTAGCTATCTACAAAATGAACGACGTAATTGTTCGGAAATCTTGTATTGAGGGGGATAGAAAAAGTAGCCCAAACAATAACAAAAGAATTTTGACGTTGATCAGGCTTGACGTAGACCCGTACCCGTGACACCCGCCTCGTCCGACGGATTGCTGCTGCGAAACAAGGTCTAATTTATCAAGCAGCATGATTTCGTGTAAGTTGATTAAGCTCTAAGTTAGACATATACAATTATGCAGAGTTTGATGTTCTAGATCTATAGAAATTGATAGCTCTAGGCTAGTGTTGTTATTCAACTTATTGTATTCAGGCACCGAGAGCACAAGAAGTAGTAGGATAGGCTACATTTATATAGATATAATATCTACAGCCCCTGAAAAGAGTTTCACTCACAAACCTAGAATCTACTCAAGGCACACTTTCACCACACTAGTGTGGTAGAGTTGGGTTTTTGGCCTGGCTACTTAAAATATGTGAGTGGCTTTTTGAGGCCATGCTCAAAGCAGATGATGGTCATTCTTTAAGGAAAGTTCGTTTTTTTAGTCCTTCGATTCAGGTGCATACCCTTTTTCTGTACTCGTCGTAAGCCTTCTTATTTACACATTCTTACGATAAGTCTTATTCTTTAGCTTCAGTGACGTTGTACTTGCGACCCTAGGTGTAGATCTCTCAATAAAAAGGAATGCAACCAACCACAAATACAATTTGGACCTTTTTGCTTCATTTCGTTTGAAAATTGATTGCAAAGTGAAAATTAACCTATATTGATAACTCACAAAGTGTTACCTGAGTGTGGGGCTGACTAGTAGGCCTACTATGGCCAAGTGTGAATATTGGAGTGTGACTGTGAAGTCTGCAGTGCCTTGTGGGATGTTCGATTAAATGTGTGAAATCATAGGATCAGTTTGTTCTATTTGTATACATGTATAAAGTCCGAAAAACCCGCATTTTCTAAAAACCTAAAAGGCTTCTCAATCTGCTTTTAGTGTATAATTATTATGAATTTTTTTCCCCCTCTTTGCTCTATGGCACCTTGCCATTTCTCTTTAGTTAGAAAGAAAAAATTAGAAATTTATTGGGATCGGACACTAGGTTTAAGCACCTGTTTACCATGATCAATAAACAAGTTATAGTTTATTATCCAATGCACCATAATGCCAATAAGCCAGGTCAGAGAAAATATACCCTTTATCCTAAAGCCAACTGGCACTGACCATCAAAGTGAGAGAGTTGAGTTGAGTTGGTTTTCACGTCCAACATCAGCACTATATAGGCTATATTGTGGACGGACCCCAAGACGGACGTCTGACAATTGTATGTGCTGCCACACACGATACAGGGCGGGGATACCATGACTCCTGTCTCAGCGGTCACATACTGACACCGACCCAACCAGTAGGGAACCAACGCCAGGATTCGAACTCGGGACCTTTTGCGTCGGAAGCCGATGTTCTTCCCCTGGGCCACCGCGTCCCCCATCAGAATGAGAGAGAGAGAAGACGTCATACACTTGACCTTGCGCTTATTGGTCATATCAGATAAAGGAGCTGCCAACCCATACCCTGATTGTCAGAGAGTAGATGCCAATCTTCACTCTCTTGTTTGATGGGGATCACAAAATACAAATTGTTTTCATCTCCCCTTCACCCAAACTGAGCAGAGGCAACTTATTTTCTTACATCTCTCCCTTGCGCTTCATCTCAACCGCTATAGACAAAGGACGGTGATCTCAAATCATAAAATACCTCAATGGCTCATCATGCAAACAATGTAGCGGTATCAATACCCACAGATACCCTACACTGGTCCGTAGCATCAAACATTTGAACAATAATCTTGTAATAAGCAAACATACCAAGAAATCAGACTGCACACCTCGTGGTCTGCCTGTTTGCTTCACCCTACTTCAAAGCTGCCTCATAAGACTGATGGAACAGACAAGACCGGAAAAGTCTCACCTTTTCATTGGTTAATATTTTTAGTATAGGAAAATTGAGTTCACCCACTATAAGTGAGCGCCCCGCTTCGCTGAGATCGAGAGCTATTCCTTAATGTCTGATAAAGTTGGAGAGCTATACCCTTAAAGTCAGCGCCCAGCAGTGCTCAGGTGGGAGCACTATACCCTTACAGTCTGAGCCCCACAGAGCCAGGGATAAGATAGAATTTATATTACTGGACCAACACTGCAACAGCACTTACAATCGTAACAAGGTTATAAATTTGCACTTATATTTTTTTCAGGTGTGCTGACCCTAGATCTATGATGTCAATTATTTTTGTCTCAAATCAATAAGTAAAGAATCGATGATAAAGAAAATTAATGTCTCTTTATAAAGGAAAAGCAACCTAGCCATAAATCATTACAAACCATCTCATAGCTCTTAAAATTGTTTTTAAAAGAAATGTTAACACTAGAATTTTTTTTATCACCTTTGCCTTTATTTGGGTATATCTTTCTGGTAAATCTCATATAAATTATCATGTAAAGACACACTTGGTTTGAATGAGCTTTCAACTTTTTTTCTGAGGGGGTCTTCTTCTTTTTCTTCATTATCACTGCTCAAATTTAGCTATAAAAACACAACACACTGTATAAATGCCTATGATGTTTTACTGAATTTTATTATATAATTATATATGAGATAGCACTTTTGTAATTTTTCATGTCATCTTGTTATAGTTGGTTTGATTCCAGCTCCCGTCGACTTGTTTTTCCCTACTGTTCTTTTGAATTAAGAGAGAGCCTCGTTTGTTGTAACCAAAGGTTACTTTAATCGACTGAGCTTTCCTATTCTTGTATGTGCATGCTCACTTGATCACAAAACCACATAGAACTCGAATACAACAAACTCTGACTCAAAGAACACCCTACATTCGATGAACATATATTAAAGTTCCCAATTTTTCTTCTACTTTGTCTTTAGTAAACTATCTTGGATCCAACAAACTAATCTCATAACCACCCTCAGATCCAACTAACCAGAAGTTGGAGAAAGCTTGCAAAGTTGCATACAACACTTTAAATCTAGTTTAAAATTAGACAACCAAAGATATGTCAAGTCTTCACTAAAAAAAATAACACTTCTTCCATAAGCCAAGACTGATGTCATGTAGTGTAGTGTTCAGTGTACAGTAAAACTAAAAGGGAATATTACTATGAAAAATGATAAGCAGAGAGGAAGAGGACGAAAATGTGATGGAGGTAGGGTTTTAGTAGTTGTGAACAACACATGGTTTCAACAAACCATGCAATCAACAAACTGCCTGAAAATAAACATGCCAGTTAGTTGTGTTCGAGTTGTATTATTCAAAATTGTTAAAATCCACCACCTCGTAAGAAATGATAGTCCCTTTTATTTAATAAGTTGTAGAGAAAAGTTTGTTTTATTGCTATGGAAATTTAATTTTCACATTACTGGACTCTTCAGAAAGCAAGATTTTTCACTCTAAGTACCAATCTGTCTCTAAGCACAGCCAAAATGTATTTCTTTCAAACAGCAGGTACATTAATTAGGACTACAATTTATTTTCTGTGAAGGTTTGATTCCCTCACCACTAGACAACATGTGTTACCAGAATATTTTGTGACTGTGTAGAGGGGGCTAGAGCCTACCAAGTGATTTTGCTGAGGAGTCAAGTACTTACAATCGTAACAAGGTTATAAATTTACACTTATATTTTTTCAGGTGTGCTGACCCTAGATCTATGATGTCAATTATTTTTGTCTCAAACCAATAAGTAAAGAATCGATGATAAAGAAAATTATGTCTCTTGATAAAGGAAAAGCAATCTAGCCATAAATCATTACAAATCATCTCATAGCTCTTAAAGTTGTTTTTAAAAGAAATGTTAACAGGAGAATTTTTTTATCACCTTTGCCTCTATTTTGGTAATATCTTTCCGGTAAATCTCATATAAATTATCATGTAAAAACATACTTGGGTTGAATGAGCTTTCAACTTTTTTTCTGAGGGGGTCTTTTTCTTTTTCTTCAGCATCACTGCTCAAATTCAGCTGTGAAAAAAAAACAACTCACTGTATAAATGCCTATGATGTTTTACTGAATTTTATTATATGATTATATATGAGATAGCAATTTTGTAATTTTTCATGTCATCATGTTATTCGATTCCTGCTCTGTTCAACTTGTTTTTCTAAACTAAGAGGGGGCTAGAGCCTACCAGGTGGTTTTGCTGCGGAGTCAAGATGACCACAACTGAAGGCAGATAAAGAAAAACTGAAAAGAAACAAAAACAAGCAAGAAGGTGACTGTGGCACAGTGGTACTTCTATCATCAAGAGCACATTTTTAACAACACTTTAACTGCAACAAAATGCTCAAACTGTGATACATTGAAGGAATTCTTAGCATTAGTTTTGTTTAAAATTCAGAGATTTTGATTTTATAACTTTTTTAGCAAAAAGAATGTTATGTCACTTTCACATAAAAGTGTTTTTAATGAGATTTTGGAAGCCCAACTGGTTTTTGTTGAGTCTTTAGAGGAAAGCTTTTTTGAAAGGGTGATCTAGGCACATGTTTATTATACTTTATTTAGAGCTGAATTTTCTTCATCCAATCCATTAATCCAATTTTGTTTTACTTATAATGATAAAGTTTTGAATTTCAAGCTTTTTTTTCTCCCTCTGTGGGTAATAAATGGGCTTTTGAAATATTGGAATACAAAAACCTTACATATAAAAGTATTAACTCACATGATTTAAAATTTTCTTTTACTTCAATTGAAAGCACTTTTATAATAATAACTAAAAGTGGATGTTTTTATAAATTTTTAATTTTTTACTTTGCTCTTCTCCTATTCCTGGTGCTAAATCATATCTACTCAGAAACTGATGTTAAATGGTTCCTTTTTTCTCTCTTTCTTTTTTTTTTTTGATGATTGACTAACACCTTTGGGCTTTTGTACTGCACATGCATTTGATATGGTTTTCTTATTTTTACATTGGTGTGGCTTTCAAAGAAGCACAACTCATTTGGGTGAAAATCAACCTCTTTGTGTCATAACAAACTAATCACTGTGAGGGAAAAGTATTTGATAATCTTTCTGTTGCGGTGTGTTTTGTAGAAAAGTTCCATGTACTAGTAGGGAGTCATATTAGCTTGATTTAATTCTAACCCCTTCTTTGCTCCATCTTTTTTGCTTTGTGTGTCATGGAAAATAATAAAAGTAATACACTCCTGAAAACTATATGTCTAAAATAGTGCAGTTAATGTATTTTTTTTATTTTTGCTTTTCTGTGTATGCCTAATAACATAATTATTTGATTTCATGGCATGTTAGCCATGTTTTGAAGAGCTGCTTGTTTTTTATGCAGAAATCACAGTGGTGCCAATTTCCCATGTGAAAGTAAATGTTTGGTTTCTTATATTGTCATTGTGCTAGATTTTTGGCATAAGTCATTTTTGCTACTTTTTAGATAGTTTATCAAAACTGCTGTTTTTTTTATTCTTCAAAAAAGTTTAATTAAAAAAAAAAATTCGGGTGATCTTAAGCAGATGCTATTGCTTGCCATGGTTATTTCAGACGGATACCACTGTATATCTGTTTTCAATTACGCTCTACGTGTATATCTTTTCTTTGGTATATTTTTTCATTTCTTCTTTTCTTCTTTATTTCATTACTTAGCAAGTATTTTATTTGCCTTCTTTCAGCACGAACTGTAACAAACCATTTAATCACTGTCTATGTTTCTAACCAATAACTAATATTTATACACCATGTTTTGGAGATTCATGTTAAATGCAGCTTTTTCACAACTTTTGTCATCTCTTTTTACATGTAGCTTATTGTACTTCTAACTTTTTCAATTTCATATCTGTATGAAAGTGTGTGTTGTCAGTTCAAAACTGTACTGCATTAAAATGCTGTAATTAATAGTTGCAATGATTTTATGTTAGCACAGGCATAACCGATTATTTGCACAAACAAACAAAAATTTATATTCATTAGTATTTTTTGTTATAATAACTTGTAATTCAGTGCCCTTGTGCATAAATGAATTTAAAGTTGGAGTGTTTTATTATTGTAAAGTCTTGAGCTTGTAAAAATATAATGATTCTAAATAAATGCTCTTTATTTTTGTTATTTTTGTCATTACCACTGCTATTGTTATTGTTATTATTATTATTATTATTATTATTATTATTATTATTATTATTATTATTATTATTATTATTATTATTATTATTATTAAGAGGATAGAATATTTATTATACCTAAATATTATTCATCGAATTTTGCCAACTTACAGCACTTTTAACTTAAATATTTTGAAGTATAAATGTCAATATGATGATTGCAGTTCCTTTTTCATAAAGTTAAAACTTATTTTTTAAAGTATGAATATTTTAATCGTCATGAGTGACAAAACTTTTGCCAGCTTTGTGATTATATTTTGTCCTTCACACTCCTCAGATGTTTACGTCAGATGAAGAAGAAGAAGAAGAAGTTTTCAATTCAGAGACAGAAAATCTTATAATGAGCACTTTAAGACAAGACTCGAACCTTGTACCAAGCACGCAAGATACGAAAACCATGGAGAACGGTAATCCCCCTTCAAACGATGAGACAGTTCAGAATGGGAATGGTGACAGGCCTGGCTTGGGCAAGCGTGAAGAAGCTCACTCCACTCCTTACATCCGGATGATTTCAGCTTTTGCAGCCATTGGCGGATTCCTCTTCGGCTATGACACAGGCGTTGTGTCAGGAGCTATGCTTTTACTTAAGGATGAGTTTTCCCTCTCCTCATACATGCAAGAAATCATCGTTTCCAGCACCATTGGCGCTGCTTTTTTATTTGCTCTGCTTGGAGGATTTTTGAATGACATGTTTGGGCGAAAGATTGTGACCATCCTTGCCAGTTTTGTTTTCACTGTGGGAGCAGTGATACTTGCCATGGCTCAAAATGTCATCATGTTGATTGTTGGGAGATTCATCCTCGGCATTGGTATTGGTAGGTCATGTATAATTATTCTTTGATTACTGTCTGGATTTGAATGCAAATTTTAAGAAACATTGTTGGTTTTTTTTGTTTTTTTTCACAAAATATTTTGACAAAGAGCTGACGTGCTATACTTCCATAATCATAATTACAATTGGCTGATTGTGTAGACAAATATACTGACATAAGTAAAACTTTTTTAAAAGTCTACATGATGATAGATCATACACTTTATATGCATTTAAGTTTTTATCAACCATTTTTTTTGTTGAGGGGTCGCGCAATCACATTTTTTTTACCTTGCATTTTTCTATTTTTGAAATTGCGAAGGATAAAGTTATTTTTATGACAAAAATGTAATTAAGAAATACATGAACAGAAATAGAATTGATATTGAAAGGGGTGTCATTGATTTTTAAGTTTTATTGTGTTTTAGAATAACCGGTATACATAGTGAGCATTATTTACTGTCCAGCATAATTTTATTCAATAAATTCTTGTTATGGATAAAGCTAAATTGAATAGTTTTCTTTAATCATCTGCTGTAATAGTATAATAACAATGTTTCGCATACATTAAATAAGAGGCAATATTAGAGCAAGATATTCATACTCTATTAGATTAAGAGGAGCAGTTGAAGAGAAAATCATTTTTACAAGACCTCTGGTGTATAATCTCTTTAATCCTTGTTTAAACATAAAGATGCTTATGAGGAATCATCGAGACATAGCTTGCCCTTATCATGGAAAATTGTTCTTATCGAGAAAGTTTAATAATGACAGCATAAATTGCTCTTTTAGGAAAGATAATACATTCTTTTGGGCTTCCTGTTTCCATAATGCTGACTCAAAGGTGTGATTACATGTATAAGCGATGCTAGTTTTCAGTAAATCTACTGATTTTCAGTATAATAAAGTTAGCAGGTCAGCGTTCAGTAAAAGTCTCTCAAGGAGTTAAGTCTGGTGATTCAATACTATCCCTCTTTAGACAAACAGGTTTAGTAAAAATATAAGGATCCAGTTTGCATCACTGATGTATGTTTTACTGTATCTGTCAGGTTTTGCGTCAATGACTGTCCCAATGTACATTGCTGAGAGCTCTCCCCCTCACCTTCGCGGTGGTCTGGTCACTGTCAACAGCCTGTTCATCACTGGAGGACAGTTTGTCGCAAGTCTTATGGACGGGGCGTTTAGCTATATCAAGCCGGGAGGCTGGAGGTAGGGGAACCAGTACTGTCGTTTAGAGCGTCTGTCAATAACAGTAAACAGAGTGGTAGCACTATCATGGCTTGACTATACTAGATAGTAGATTACATTTCTAACCACTGAAAATACTAAAAAATTCTAGCTAGACTCGGATAGTGTAATATGTTTTTAATTCATTTACAATATTTATTTAAAACTTTCTGTTTTTGGAAACTAAAAATATCTTAAGAATTAAAGATTCTTTACCCACAATGACAATTAAGTATTAATATCAGTTTTTACTGAATAAATGTCTTCAACACAGTTGTACAGATTTTATCTAACTTCTTGCATATCTTTGATGTTGTCACAAAATGTGTTCTAATTTTTTTATAGTATTATGCAAAATCACTTTAAGATTAAAATATTACCACTGAAGTGTATTTTTGCCAATGTTCATGATCTTTGTTTCTTAAAAATTTTGTTTAAAAAATATAAAAGGCAGGATGAGACATAAAGAGCATCATAGTTTGTTTGATACATATTTTCTATTTTTCATGTACATGAAGATGTCAATTTCATTTTCCTCTAAATAAAGCGTCTTCTCTTATCTTAACACTTGTATATGTTAAAAACTTCCTGGGCTTGACTAATTTTTTTTTCTTTTCTGCATCAGATACATGCTGGGCCTGGCAGGCGTTCCATCGGCCATCCAATTTTTCGGATTCTTCTTTCTGCCCGAGAGCCCTCGCTGGCTCATGAAGAAGGGGAGAGAAGCTCAGGCCAGGGATGTGCTTATCAAGCTGCGAGGGACGACCGATGTGCACGACGAGATGCAGGAGATGAGGGCCTTGGTGCAGGCAGACTCACAACAAGCAGATGCAGGTGCATATGGTGCCTTCAACCTTTTTCCATGGTTTGATACGCTCTTGTCCTTGCACCTTTTTGTATTGACCTGCACACCTTCCCTTTCAAAATAGTAAATATCAAAGTTTTTAGCTTTTGAAATTTGGGAAAATTCCCAAAAATAGTTTGCATACAAGGAATAGACCTATAATCGTGCGATGGGAAAAGGCTAAGTTGAAGATGGGGATAATACATTTTTATTTGAAAGAAAAAAACACTTACAAAAAATTCCTCAGCACCAATAAATCTTAATTACATACATGACTAACTTATGGCAGTGAGGCATCCTATTCCTTCAAGTAAGACACTTGGCAGATTTCATAATTTGTGATGATAGATCCAGACCTGCCACTGTTTCCATCTTTTTTGGAATCATTCAGTTTTTTATTTAAAATCTGCTGCAGCAGATCCACTGCCGCAACTACTGCCACCACCACTACTGCTGCTGCTCCTGGCAGCACTTTACGTCAAACACAACATCGTTCACATAATTATATTGTCACTACTTATCTTCTTCCTCCTACTTGTACAATTTCTTTGAGCTTTTTTTCACAAAACCAATGAATTGGATCTCGACCCAGTAGTGCAACTGTATGCTTGATTTAATTCCAGACTTCAGGGAAAGGAATTGTATCCCTCATAAAAAAAACTTTGTAGTACAGGATTGGTATGAGATACAACTTGTTGGCTTCAATTGGGATTTTTAACTGACATTTAGTAAATGTATGGGATTCAGGATTTTTTGTTTTAGAGATTCTTGATTTTGTAGGGGGTTCAGATTCCTCTTTTCATATTTGAGGAGTGGCAGGTCTGTAAATAATTATGATTAAATGACAAATTCTTTTATTTTAAGTATTTATTTAGGAGAGATTATATGTATGCTTTTTAAAAGAGAATAATTGGTCATTTGAGCAGGTTTGTCAAAGTATGATATAGGACAAATGTAGGCACTAGTACATTTTGTTTTGTTTTTTGTTTTTGTCTTTGTAATATTTCTCGGAGCTATAAGAGTAGACCATGTAGGTAGATAGTCTCTGGGAAGGCTAGTGTGTCATGTAATTTGATTGCTTATCTGAATGACCAGGCTATCCAACAATTCTTCGAATCCTGAGAACACCGACTGTCCTGAGGGCTGTGATTGTGGGATGTGGCCTCCAGCTTTTTCAGCAGCTTAGTGGTATAAACACGGTCATGTAAGTATAACACTGCTGTTACTTTCTCTTTTATCCTTCTTTCTTTCTCTCTCTCTCTCTCTCTCTCTCTCTCTCTCTCTCTCTCTCTCTCTCTCTCTTAGTCTTGCTCTGAGTCTTTGTCACTTAGTGTCTCTGTCTCTCTCTCTTTTTTTATTTATCTATCTATTTATCTCTCCTCCCTACCTCCCCAATTTGTGTTGTTGGCATAATTTTGGACTCATTGGTTTCACCTATAGTTCTTGCAAACGTTCTTAAATCTAAAGTGCAAGTAATGTATCATATAAAGCTCAGACCTGCCAACGTTACGGTTTGGGCATAACTTATCATGCCAAAGTGCGACAGATTACACTTTATGAACGGTCCTTGTCATATTGCAGTGAGTTAAAAAATTCACCCTTTGTGGCCCTTTATTAAATCAAAATATTAAATTCACTATCTATACAACTCCTCCAAACCTCTTTGAATTTGGAGACATGATCATCCCTAGTTATAACCTTCAAGATAATACATTTAATTATTTTTTTCTTTATATCTTTGCAAAAAGTAGAAAGCAGTCATATTTTACCAAGGGGACATCATATTAAATCTATTTTTAAGTTTTAAGTTGGTCGAGGAGTCTCACACTTCGGTTGCATGCTTCTAGTATTTTATTCCAACGAAGTTCCAAAAATTACTCGAAGTGGCATTTAATATTACTCTGAGACAAAATTTAGGTTGGCAGGTCTGAAAGCTGGAAAAACAATTTTAGTTTAATGACTAAATACTGTAAATGCTATGATCATGTAAAAACTAAAACAATTGAGAGTAAATTATTTGTACACAAGTATCAAAATAAGAGGTTTATCTAGATTTTTAAGGTAGTTTTTTTGTCTCTCTTATGATACATACCAGTATGATAAATTTCCTCAGTCCACAAGAGAATATGTGAAGTTTATTCTGTGTCATTCAACAGGTATTACAGTGCATCTATTATCAAGATGGCTGGAGTTCGCAGCCAACGCACAGCCATTTGGCTGACTTCGCTGACTTCAGGAATAAATTTTGTTTTTACTTTGGTGGGCTTGTGGTTGGTGGAAAAAATTGGGCGCAAGAAACTCATAATGGGCAGTCTAGCTGGTATGTACCTATAAAATAACTTGGAAAAAAAAGATGATAAAGCTTTCTTTTCTTTTTGTTATTGTAAATTTGAACAGTGGATTTTCCTTTAAATTGAAACGGGTATAACATACTCATAGCACTCCTAATGATTGTTAGCTGTGGTCCTGCAATACTAAAATTGAGTGAAACATTATTACCGGAAATTCTAGGCTTAATATGAAATGAAGTTTCACAAGACATGAGTAAAAGACGTGAAACTTTCCTCATTTTACTCTTACTGGTAGTTAATATTATTATTATTATTATTATTATCATTATTATTATTACTATTATTAGTAGTAGTAGTAGTAGTAGTAGTAGTAGTAGTAGTAGTAGTAGTAGTAGTA
>RQTK01000027.1:594458-622449 GCA_003991915.1 Elysia chlorotica | reverse complement strand
GTAGTAGTAGTAGTAGTAGTAGTAGTAGTAGTAGTAGTAGTAGTAGTAGTAGTAGTAGTAGTAGTAGTAGTAGCAGCAGCAGCAGGAGCAGCAGCAGCAGCAGTAGTATTATGATCATGATTGTTATTGTTATTATTATTATTTTTTTTTTTTAAATGATGCAATCATTTCACCAGATCCAGTTCAAACAAAACTTTACTTGATGTCTTTTTTTTTTCGTGCAAAGTCTGAATCCCAGTTTGGACTCATAGTGTGCAATCAATACAAATGTAATGATGTAGCTTCAGATGCAGTTTTGCAATTTCATTACCCTTGTTTCCCTATTTTCTTGCGCAGGTGTACTTCTCAGCTTGGTGGTCCTGGCTGTTGGCTTTCAGATGATAGCGTACCACACTCCTCCCGTTACAAGGTTTGATCCGCAGTTTGAGAATGAATCATGCTCATCCTACAAGTAAGTGCCATGGTTGTTTAGATCAGAACCTTTAAAAAAAAAGCCTGATAATTAATAGTTGGCTCCTCTTCATTTAGAGGAATGTAGCATTCAGGTGTACAGTTTTTCTGTATTGAGTATGTACATTGACTTATATTTTGCTTACAAGGTTATAGACTTTAAAGTAGAATTCCCTTAAATTTTTAACTTTTGAAATCTAGTTTTAAAGGCTGTCATTACCCTGAGAATTTCTGTTGCTGGAGGTAATGAAAAAGTCACCTCTTTGATCATACGAAGTAATAAAAAATCACCTATTTGACCATACGTAGTAAAAAAAGTTACCTATTTGATATATGGAGTACTGTTTGTGAAGCAGTCATGGTGAATCAGACACAAGTCGAAATTTTAACCTTCTAAGTTTTTTTATAGTTAATAGTAATAAGCAATTAAGCAAATAGTGCACTTTAGGAGGTTAAAAACAAAATGTTGATATTATTAAAGTTAATTCTATTTCTATTTTAAATTGAAAAAGGTCAATAAAGGGTGTTTTTTCTAAGTTTAGAAGGCTCTAGCCCAAAATTTGATTCAGTGATTCACCCTTGTTGCCTAAAATTTACTGATTTCATGACATAGAACACTTTTGTTCGTCTTCTTTGTTGACCATGAGACTTTGAGCATTCTTTGTATGAACCACAGTTCTAATCCTGTGCCTGCTTTTTTTAACAACACATTTTGTTGTTCATCTTCTTTCGTTGCAATGCTATACAATTTTATAAATTTTACTCATCTTTTCTCAGATGGTGTGAAGACTGCATTGACGACTCATCCTGTGGATTCTGCTACCACGGCAGCGTAGGTTCCATCAATGGCTCTTGTCTAGCCAAGTCTTCTCACAAGGACACACATTCTGCCTATGGCCTGTGTGAGGAGGGAGCTGGTGGACATGAGACCTGGGCTTTGGATTATTGTCTGACGTCTTACTCTTGGATGGCTATCTTTGGCTTGGTTCTCTACCTCATGTTCTTTGCTCCTGGTAAGTTATCATATAAACTTAAACTGGTAGAGACAGTGACGCACAAACTTCTCCATAGGGAGGGAGAGCGGATCTCTTTATCTCTCTCTGTCTTTCTTTCTCTTTATCTCTCTCTGTCTTTCTCTCTCTCTCTCTCTCTCTCTCTCTCTCTCTCATACGCCCGACACACGGCTGCTCGAAACTAGCGAAATCGCGCATCTTAGCTGTCAGGGTGCCTAGGTGATCCATCACCGGCCTGGCATCCGACAATGCCCGCTGCGGCGGGGAGGGAAGGTGGGTGTGCGGGCGCCGTGAGGAGGTCAGGAGGGTTATCGCGTTACCGCCTGTAGGCCGCCGATGCACCTCTTAATAATCGACTTTTGGCGACTTTTGTTCATTAGTTGAAAATCTCCTATGCAACCCACAGTTTCCATCAGCGTATCATATAAAAGAGTGTTTCTTCAGCTTTACAACGGTATAAAATTCAGTGCTCTACCCTGCTTTGAAAGTCCATTTTTGACTACCTGTAAGTTATACTGAAGAATGTTTGTTTTACCACATATTAATGATTTGTAAAGCATACGAGGAGCTTCGAACCACGTTCATCCCTCCCAAATACCTTACCATTCGAAATAGACGTAGATTAAGTGTACTAATGCCAAATAGCAATCTTTATTCCAATGTTGCCATATATTTACAGCATGTCTTGAAACTAAGAAAATCTCTGATATAAGTAAAATTTCTCAGCCTATTAGGAATAGTGTCGCAGGTGTATTGTTCATATTGTGTATGCCAGTCTTGCATAAAAAAGCTTGTACTTTCTATTTGATTGCTATCTGTACGATGTGAACTGTAAATTTGGATAAATTATATATTCTCTGATATGTCTATGTGGTAAAATTTAGACTAAATACCTAAGAGCACAAATTATCAAACTGAAAGCTCGTTTATAACTAAAACTTACTCAAAATCTTCATAAATTGGGTGAATGGACTGAGAGAGCAAATCGAAAGTGATGTTACCATTTTGTTATCTTTTTCTTGAACATTGTAAAATTGAATTTTTTTGTCATGTTTGTTAAGGGTGAGAAGCCCAACGAACCAATAAACATCAATCAATCAATCAATCAATCTTTCTCTCTCTCTTTTCAAGGTTCCCCTGGGGGATCCTATACACGGAAGAGACCGGCAAAGCTAGACTTAGTGATGTATAACTAACCATAAGAAAAAATGCTGGTATAAAGAAAGAACTGTTCTTACAAAACTTAATAAACAAGATTGTACAATTAAGTTGTAAAAGTTTTTGCCAAAACCATGTCCTCAGTCTAGTGACAAGACTAAATACCGAAACATGGAGGATATGTTACTTGACACACATATTAGATATATCAAGGAGATATTGTAAAAGCAATCACAAAACCCCCTTCTCTAGCATTTGTCTTTTAATTTCATCTGTCTATAAGTCTCTTGTATTATCTGATGGCTTTGAGTCAGATCTAGAATAATAATGAATGCTTCTGAATCTACTTTTTTCACTCACATTTGTTTTACTCTTTATTTCCATGTGCTCTTCCTCCTTCAAATCTTTTATCCTCATGTTTTCTACTGTGGTCTGGTAAGGGGGGGGGGGGTTACTGTCGCAAGTGGTAGAGCGTTGAGCTCGGGAGGTCCTTAGATCAAGTCCCATGATCAGTCAAAACTTAATTAGTCCCCTACTAGCTGGATCAATGTGAGTATAATGTGATCAGCTGACACAGGAGTCCAGGGATCTCGCATTGTCTCAAATATCTCAAAACTGGTGAAAATAAGATATGTCACTCTGGTAGTTCAATGTCCATACTTTAAAAGAACATGAATAATCAGATAAACATGCATTTATTTTACATTTGCATAGGCATGGGTCCAATGCCCTGGACCATCAACTCAGAAATCTACCCTCTGTGGGCACGATCTACTGGAAACTCGTTAGCAACAGCGACAAACTGGATCTCCAACCTGGCTGTCTCCATGACTTTCCTCACCCTAACTGAGACTCTCACTAAAAGTGGTAAGGAATGTCACACATGTATCAACTCGCTGGCTTTGCACAGTTTTGGGCTGTGGTGCAGCTGTGTTACAAATTATTTTAAATAGGGGAATAAATATACAAATAAAAAGCTCTTCTGAATGTTTGAAGTGGTTCCCCTTTCAATGGTTTGATTGCTTACAATGTAAAAAATCTTATATTTTGCCTGACTCCAGTAACTGCAAGATGCAAACTCTAGATTTAAGCTGTCGAGCATTGGACATTGGAATTCTTTCTCCCTAAACAACAGAAATTTCAAAACACTTTCATAATTTTAAAGCTTTGTGATTTAAAAAAAAAAAAAGTAAGTGACACTACTGAAGCAGTAAGCTGACAGCTATTTTAAATGTTGTTCTTCAAGATTGAGGTTTCTCTTTCTGATTTAAACATAGATAACCATGTAAATGGTTTTTTTAAGAAATGTTTTTCCTAACTTGTAGATCAAGGGGTAAGGAACCACGGGAGTTAATTTTACATAAACATCAAGTCTCTTTATAATTTAGATCTGCAGGTTGTTGTTTTTTTACGGTTTCATGATTGAATATCAAATTGGGCTCTAAAATATGTGTATAGACCTAGATTAGGCTTGAAAATTCAGAAACTTTACTTTCCCTTTTGTTCATTTATTCTTAAGCTTAATTTTGTATTGTTTTGTGTTCTTTTTTAATTTTGAACATATCTCTATTAGTTTTCTGATTTATTTTTTTGTTTTTAAAAATCATCTTCAAAGATTCAAGAAATGACAAAAGCAACATGGTAATCTTAATAATATGTAAAAACAAAAATTTGACAATTCTGTGGCTGGCGTCTACACATATATGTAGTGTTAACTCAAAGCCTCCCTTTTGCTTTTTTCCATTTGATTTATTTTTAGGAAAAAATTAAAATTTCCAATAAACTATAATGTTATTATTTACTGTTTTCAAAAGGGTAAACAATACATTGCCTTTAACTATTTTTATACTTATACTTCCTTAATGCATTCTGGTATCTGTGCCAGGCACCTACTGGATGTTCGTGGGCATCGCCGCGCTTGGCCTGATATTCATAGCAACATGTGTACCAGAGACTAAAGGCCAAAAGCTTGAAGAGGTGGAGGAATTGTTCCGTGGGCCGCTGTGTCGCTGCTGTGGCACTCAGACTGGGCCGGGAGGTGCAAAGCACACGCGGTACCGGGCAGTCAGTCCGAGTGGTTCCTCATAGTCGTAGCTCAATCCCTTTGACGTGAAAAGGCTTTGATTAAAATAATAGAGGCAACCATGTGAATAATCTGGCACAAGTCGCTAATATAATTTTTTAGCTAGAGCCCTCTTGGCAAGGAAAATGTATTCTTTTTTTACCTTCTTTTTCCAATAAAAATATTTATCTCCGGTTCTTGACATTAAAAGGCTTTGACTGAAATATTTGAGGCAATGTGGTGAATTGGGCACAGATCGCTGATATAATTTTTTAGCTAGAGCCCTCATAGCAAAGAAAATTTATTCTGCTTTGACCTTCTTTTTCATCTCAAATTATTTATCTCTGGTTCTAGAAATGATGAGTTTTAATTTTTTCAACCTCTTAAAGTGCATTTGATGCTCCTTAACACACGGTAAATAACTAAAAAAGTCCAAAGTCTGACATGTGCCTGATTGAGTGCCACACCCTGGTTGCTTCACTTATTTGTTTCCTCAATCAATTTGACATCAGAGGACTCCAGTGCAATCTACAGTTCTTTCATTAGGATAAGAAAATCAGTCATGGAAGCATTCCCAGTAGGGACATGTTGGTATTACTGTATCCTCATAGCTCAATCAGTTTTTCACTCGTGAGATTCCTCATAGCTCAATCAGTTTTTCACTCGTGAGATTTAACTCAATCTTTGATTCCTAGTAGTTCAGCGACTTTGACATTATGGGACTTTAAGTGCAATCTACAGTTCTTTCATTGGTTCAAGGAAAATATTTGAATGGAAGTACACCCGGTGGAAAGCTGTTGATCTGTGTGATTCCTCCTAGTCATAGCTCAATCGCTTTGACGTCAGAGGGCTGTGATTGCAATATATATATTTGTTTAATGAGAGTGAGCTATGATTATGAACACTTTTTTCCAAACAGGCAAGTCAGTGTTGAATCCTTGGAGCAGAAATTATTGATTTATTCTTGAAAGGTGTAAATCATGTATATTTTATTTACACACATGGCTCATACTCTACATTTGTTTGATGTTCCTTAAAAATTGAACAAACAAAAGATCACAATTGTATAGAGCAGTAAACATACACAGTCCCATTATTGTTGGTAATTCTAAGCACCCAAGATAAACTGTGAAAAAAATCAATAGTGATTTAACAAATTTTCTTTTTATTATGTGTAGGCATGACAAAAATGAGGTTCAATATTGTAAAGAAATCCAAAATGAGATTGTATACAGTCTAACGTAAAACCCATTCGTTAGTGGTTTGTATTTCAAAAAAGAATAATTAAGAGGAATGTTTTCTACTTCTTGATCTTTATGAGTTTTAAAAATAAGAAGCAAAAAAAAAAATAAGAAAAGACTTTATATTTGTTTTGTGTTATACATGCAGCATAAGTCACAAATTAGTAAAATGGTATGAGCTTGTTTTCCTATCTTTTCTTGTACAAACAATTCTTAAGTGTTTTTTGCTTTTACTGTGGAAATGCCTTACTTCACTTCTGTTGATGAAGATCTCCTCTGTTGGTGTTGTCTCAGTATCTATTACCCTAGGAAAGTGCCTTAGCTTATAGAAGAGTTAATGAAAATGAAAACATTTAGTAGTTTCAGGTAAATTGTAATTTTGCCATTTAAAAAAAGTTGAAAATTAATATGAAAGGTCTTATTTATTTGCTAGTCTTGTCTGAAAAGTGCAATTTAGTAATTCTGATTACCCTATATTTGATTCACCCAGTTAAATTATATTTTTCATTTCAAATACATGTAACCTCTGCACATAAGTGAAGACAGTAGATTTACTGTACACACACAAAAAGAAGAATTTGATAAGGAATTGATTTGATCAGTATAGTGTCAGAGAAGTTATTATCAATGACGGTGCTTTTATTATTTTTTTAAGTTGTGCCTTATTTAAAAAAAAAAAAAAGAGAAAAATGTTGTTTGCTCCAACGAGCTATTGTATTAATTTAACCTCATGTTGTTTTAAAAATTGTTGTCATTTGCAGCTGTATTTCGTCTCTGCACATAAGTGAAGACAGTGGATTTACTGTACACACACAAAAAGAATTTAATAGGGAATTGATTTGATCAGAGAAGTTATTATCAATGTCGGTGCTTTTATTATTTTTTTAAAGTTGTGCCTTATTTTTAAAAAAATAAAAAGAGAAAAATGTTGTTTTCTGCATCGAGCTATTGTGTTTTAACCTCACGACGTTTTAAAAATTGAATTGTCATTTGCAGCTGTATTTCGGTCTATGTGCTTTATAATCATTTTACATATACTGTAATAAGTACTTGAAAATAATATTAATGGATTTGTCAAAATTATATTATTATTTGTTTGTTTTGATTGTAAATTGTCGATGTCGTTTAAATGGTTGAAATCGATAAAACTGAATAATTTGATGTCCCATATTGTGTTCTCTCTTTTATACTCCTTTTGAATAATGAAATCCAATATATGCCCATATTGAATCACAATTTTTAAAGAAAATCTTTTGCATTGAGGAAATTGAAAAAAATGTTTTATATAATATAAAATTATTACATGCGGATAAAATGGTCACCAAACTAATGGCGGTGGGATGTCTATTGATAACTTTTGAGAATCAAGAAGGAGCATTGTCTTAGTATGATTTTGTAATAAAGCCCTATTATTTTTTTTTCATAACCTTTTTTGTGGATTATTTGAATGGTAAAGGAAAGAGGGATTTCAAATCATCATTCTTATTTACATTATTTGAGATTGTTGGTGGTTGTAGATTTCTAACAGTACCATTTGTCATAGATGTACCTTGCACATTCCAGCAATTGTAGGTATGTAAATATTACTGGTAGTGTGTGACATCTCATTTTACCTACTTATATTTTAATATTATAATTCTAAGTTTTCAGTTGCATGCCACTAGAAAATTAGGCATCATTGGACAAGCCATTATAATTGGAACTTCTCATAAGGTCACATCATTCTTATGACATACACATGCCAAAATTGTGGGGAGTCTCTTTCAGTAGTCACATCAAATGCCTATTGTTATACAATCACAATTATACTGCTTCAATGGTTTTGCTTATGTTTTTTTGTTTTTTTTAGTTCATCTGAAAGACGCAACAAGATAACTGTATGACTTTTTCTTGTAATTTACTTGATTTTACATGATATACTTCAAGTCCAAATTCTTAAAATTCTTGACTTGGAGTTCAAAGGCTTAAAAAGCTGTGTGATTTTTTTTAAATTTGTATGTGTGTGTGTCTTTTAAACAGCAAATTAGTTTCTTCGCTTAACTTTTTGGATAGAAGCAGTAGCAGTTACAATTGTTAAAACAATTGCAACAATCCTAAGATGTTTCTGAATTTGTCATTCAGTAATTTCCATTGCTTTGTTAAACAAAATTACATTATCCTTTTTTTTTCCTTCAAAGTTTATAATGTTATCAAATATATGATGAGGAAAGTGTTACAAAATGACTTTAAGGCTGCAACAAACTTAGCCCAAATCTTTAATAGTTAGTTATGATCTTATTTCCCATACAAGTCTTATTACATCTATAAGTTTGTGACTGGTTTTAATGAAAAATAAAATGCCACATTGTTAGGTTATCTGTAAATTGCAATCATAGTAAAAAATTAAGCATGTTAGAATTATATTTTATTAGCCAAATATGTTACTTGCATTATACCTGAAAGGTAATTCCCCTTTTCCTTTCTTGTACCATTTTTACTTGAAAAAAGAAAAGCTGTTAATGTACATTCATTTTGGTCTTATTGAATTTTTTACCACTAACTATTTTATTCAAGATTTATGATAATCAGAATTTAGCTTGAGTGAAATAATTTCTATGAATTGTGACAACAATTACCAAATTAGTATAAGCTGAGAGCATTTTGCTCTAAGAGTAGTCTGTGACTGCTCATTTTTAGTACTAGTATTCCTATTTTTTCCTAAAGGCAAAAGAACTATACACATCAGAGTATTAAAGATTCAATCTCTATGAGCATGAAAAAGTATCTATCATTAGATTAGCGTATAATCACATGTTACTGTAAAATCTATTGTATGGCTCTAAATCACTAATTATAGTGAATCTTCCTATATTCAGGAACTTCTCTGTTTTACATTACCAGATAAGCAGGAAAACAGGCCCTGATTTATTTCTTATTTTAAAAACCACAGAAATGAAACGTTTTGTGGATTCGGATTATTAAAAAAATGATCACAAAATTCCTAATTTTGGAAACTTTTCAGTTTATAAAATCTCCCTAAATAACCATGTGAATGCTCTGATTTATGGACCTTTTTTCTGAAAAGCTAACTGACTAAAATACTAAAACTTTTTAATATATATTTTGTTTGGCAATATGTTGACTATTCAAAGATTGGGGGGAAAAGTTAAACAGGAAGTTCTCTTTTCATTTCATGGACAGGTAAAAATCAATATTTTATTTACCGTCGATTAGACTTGCTGATTTTGTTATATTTTGATCTATGGATACATTTGTAATGTGCTATCCAAAAACTGTGCTATATTTATTAAGAAAGCAACTATATGTGCATGTGATCCTGGTCTGCCTCAGGCATTTTCTACTTGGTAAATAATTTGCATGATTTTCTAATGTTAAAAAAACAAAATAATTATTATTTGGTTTTGTTGTTGCACTCACAGCATGGTGTTATAAAATGTGTGTTTAAATTATTCTTTCATTGTTATTTTCAAAATAATGTTGATCATATTACAAAGTATACAATCTTTTATTTAGTGAAGACTGTAAACTGTGAAATGCCAATATTACGCTTAAGTAGCTTTTAAGCTTTATACAGATCACAATTTCTGACACGCCGCCAAAGATGATTTGTAGAGCAAAGCATTTGAGGCCCAACATTTATCACCTTTTTACCAAGCTTAATAGCAATTTACTTTTCATGAACGCAGTCAGTTTGCCTCCCCACCAAATGCTTTTCCTTCTCTATGAAAAATGAAAATTTTGGTCAAATTGAGCCAACACTCTTCAATTTTAATATTTTTCTCTATTTTTTCCATAATGGTTAACTAGATGTTAGTATACAATGATAATTGCAATTAAAAAATTTCTAGATAAGGAGAGCCATTCAAATTCTAGATTCTTAAACATACACGATTTGCAGGCCATTTCTTGTATTAATAATTTTGATGGAATATCTTCATCCTACTTATCTGTTAAATTGGGATTACTTTTAGTTTTCATTGTTATAAAACATTTTTTTATTCTTTTTAATAATATCCATAACTGCAATGCTATAACTTTTTAAATTGTGACTTGAATTCACGAGGGTTACTTAAGAGCTGGTTAAGGGAAATCATTAAATATTAAACCCTTTCATGGGGAGGGTTGTTATTTAATTTTGTACTAAAACTTTGTTTCAATTTGTAGACATTGCTGTGTTGGATGGTAATGCAGCGCTTTTAGATTAGCTGTAAAATTCTTGACACCACATTGAGCCTATCTAATGCACCTACTTCATAAAGGGAACTATCTTATAAGTAACTCCTGCTTACAATAAATACATTGTAGTATCTTTGAGTATAACCATTTCCTTATTTTTTTTCGTAAATAAACAAGTCATTTTATCTAATTTTGTAAAAAAAACAACAACTTTGGAAATATTCTTTATCCATTAATTTTGTTAAAGGTTGAATATTTTCTTGTGTTCATTGTACTTGTAACAAGATTTGTGGAAATCTTGATGGTAGCTCAGTTGTTAAATCATTGTGCTCGTAATTAGAAGTTTTAGATTTAAATTTAAACCAGGCAGACTCGATCTCCCAACTGGTTGGGTGGCTGTTAACATATTAATGTGACCTGCCACAATAAAAGTCCTGATAACCTTGCTCTATGTGTAGCAAAATGTAAACTGTCAGACGTTAGTCTTGAGACCTGTGAATAGGATAGCGTAGTTACTGTTGGTGGATGCTAAGAAACCAAACAAGTATAACTATCTTGAAAGAATTTTAAAAAAATAGTTGCGATCCCTAGGAGTTGACTTTAATCAGTCTTCAGCGTGCTGATTTACACTGAAACATTTTCTTTTAAGATACATTTACTTGAAGAAAAAAAAGAATCTGCACAGATGATATTTGAGAATAGGTTTGTGGTGATCTTTTCAAATTTTTATTAGCCTCTCTTATAAGTTTGTGGGAAGCTTATACTAATTATTATACTAATAAAAAAAGGTTTATGTATTTTTATACATGTATTCTGATTGATTTACAAAAACAAACAATAAACCCATTAAAAACAATTCTAAATAATACTCAATTGGAAGTTGTTAAGTTTTCAAAAACAAACAAACAACAACAACAACAATTTTTTTCTTTCACTATAAAATTGTGAATTTCTTTGAAAACTTGCATGGCTAGTTAGTATTTGAAATTTAAAACAACTGTTTATACTTATATTTCTAAAGTGATTGTCAAAAAAACTGACAAAACAGTACAATCACAATTTATGGTAATAAATACTTAGCAACAGTATTGAAATCTAAAATTCACCAAATGTGTTTGAGATTTAGTAATTTGTATTACCTTGATTGGTTATCTCTGGGTACAATTACAGTTTTTTAACCTTAAATTTGATATTTAAGAGACTGAGAACTTGAGTAGGTCGAAATTATGATGAAAATGTTTCTTTAAAATAATGCTACAATGTTAATATAACAGTGTTGTTTAAGGACTCCAGGTTACAAGTTAAAAAAAAAATTGAAATATGAAAATGTGTATGTCTATATGTCACAAATTTTTACATTAAAAAAATATTTAAACCTAAGTGTGTTGGCCTTCCTTTTTTTGTCTTTTTGCATAATCCGTTAACGCTAAAAGCAAATACCATTTACTTAACATTTGGTTTACCAACAGTAAATTATTATTGATCAAGATAGTATTTAACAAGTCCCAAAATGGCAAAACTGATTTCTGTAGCTCCTACAGTTTTAACTTATTTTAATGATACAAATCGAGGTACATGAAAAAAGGAAAAGGGAGACCCAGAATGACATGGAAGCAGGTGACAGAGAGGGATCGGAAAGACTGGAAACTCTCAACAACTGACCCTCATGACAGAAACACCTGGAGATCTGGTGTGAGATCAGCCATGCGTGCAGCAAGCTAGCTACCTGGAAGGGGGTCCACTGATGTGGATGTTGCCCCAATACCTGCACGTTAATCAAAATACCGATGATGATGATGATGATGATGATGATGACAATGAAAAAGGCAAAAAATTGAGAATTTAAAAAAACAAAGAAACTCTGTCCTTGAACAACATACTTAGGTGCATAAATCAATCAAAATCTTACGATTTTCCTATTGGAAAAAAACAAAACAAAATAAAACCATGACATATATGATAGATATAAAAATGAAATTTATTGAGTATGAGAAAAAAAAGGATATAACTGTTAACAACACAAGCGTTACATAGGCTTGATTTAACAATCAAAGGTGCAATAAACTTTTTTATTCAAATGTTTATGTTGAAAAGATAAGCATAAATGTACAATATGAAATGACACTAAAAAAATACAAATAAAATAACAGTAATGAACAAGATAAGGATCTAAAATTTTACAAAGTATATCAAAATTATGTCATTCAACATTAATTTGTGCCAAATCCCCGGATATTACTGGTACTTTATATGTATGCAATGGATGTGCACATAGAATTACATTTTTGTTTATTCTTATTTTGGCTCGGCGGTTTGTGCTATGAATAATGTGTAAACTTTAAATAAGATGATACACAGTGGCAGCTGTAATATGTTATATTTATAAAACAAAACAGTAATTTGTCCATTAACCCTTAGACCCTGAGTGCAATCCTGAGGTCGCGAGACAGTGCACACAATATACAGAGTGCAATCCTGAGGTCGCGAGACAGTGCACACAATATACAGAGTGCAATCCTGAGGTCGCGAGACAGTGCACACAATATACAGAGTGCAATCCTGAGGTCGCGAGACAGTGCACACAATATACAGAGTGCAATCCTGAGGTCGCGAGACAGTGCACACAATATACAGAGTGCGATCCTGAGGTCGCGTGACAGTGCACACAATATACAGAGTGCGATCCTGGGGTGTTTTTGACTAGGCCCTAAATTTAGACCTCTCTAGATTAGATGATTTTTCTAAATTTAATCAACCAAACAGCTGCTGCCTTCAAACCCCATTTTCCTACGTCATTTTTTCACAATGGCTGCGCCCATGGACTGCAAGTTATCATGAATTCTACCTGGTTTCAACATGAAAAGGTCTGCTCATCAAGTGCCTACATTGGAAGAAGCTAAAAAATGTGAACATCTGTTCACAGCTGATTAAGTTTTAGTTGATTTGGATAGTTCTGTCGATGAACAGGAATTAAATGCTAGCTATCCAGACAGTGATTTAGAATCAAAAAGCAGTGGGTTGATATGAAAATGCCTCATTTTTACTCAGGAGTTCAGGTGCAGGCAATTTTAAGACTCAGGAGCCCAGGGTTCATAGGGTTAAGAATAGCATATATTTAGAATAGTGTATGTACATTGCAACAAATGGAATGTTTTCGAGTAAACACTGTCGTCGTTAAGCAACAATTGGATAGTTTACATGAAGGATGACATTAAATAAGAAAACTGACACATTCCTAATAATCTGACTTGGGCTTTACAAAAAGAAACGCTTGTACATGTATATAAGTAATTCTAAATCTAATTGTATCTTTCTTGTCTTTTAAAATGCCAAGGAATAAAGCAAACCTAAAAGTGTCTAACTTAGTTGCTTTATGTTGAAATTTATGTCATTGGTCTTAATCTACAAAAAGTGTCCATACCTTTTTATGGTATTTTGAAAGAATTAAAAAAAAATGTACAAAGGAAAGTGAGTAAAAAGAAATACATCTTTAACTCTATAACTTCATTTGTAAAATGAATATTCTTAAGGGCCCTTTTGCAAATTTAGAGAAAAAAAAATCAATTATGAGATTGTAACTTCGTAACAAAATATTCAATAATGAAAGGATTGGATTTTTTTTTATTTTTAGCTAAAGTAATCCACCTGTAATTTGATGAAAACTTTAAAAAAAAACACAAAAAAACAACAACTTAAGACCTTTTTTTTTTTTTTTGGAAACCAAATTCCTTATACCTATGGTCTGATTTTTAAAAGTATTTTTTTAACTTAAACCTCTCCAATAAAAATTCACACAATGTTGTAATGTTCTAAAAATATGTATATCATTCACACTTCAAAAAAGAATGTGTTGGAAATTATTTATTTGAATAATAAACAAGTGTCATAAGGCATGAAAGTACATAAATTATATGTATACAAAAGGTGACCTTAATTAAACAGGCCAAATGAATGAATTTATGATAACATAGATCGCTTTGTGAAAGCAATAGCATTATTCATTTGCAGTTTGTTGACATCAGATCATGCAGGCACTAAGTACATAACTCCTTTACACCAATTTATTCTAAGGGTACCTTGATTGAATTATTGAAATGGTCTAGATATAGAATAGTAGGCCCTACAGCTTTATTTATACCCTCCACTAAAGATCTAATTTTATAGCACCATTGTACGCACTACCTCTAAACTTAAAATTGATTCAGATAACTACATACTTTGATCGTCAGGTTTTTTTTCTTTATGTTTACAGGTAGATGTCATGATTAATATTGTTGCTGGTATATCCCACGAAAATTTCTCTTGTGGATGAATACAAGTTTATATTATCTTATGTAAACAAATAAAAATTGCACCTCGTTACTTGAATAAAATTACACCCTAGCTTAAGATTTAACCTCAGATAATAAGGAAACATCCAAAAATGCTTTATTTTTCAGTCTTTTACCTGGCTCTTATAACAATCATCAAAAAAGGCAATTAACAAGAGGTAAAAGTCAACAAATGAGGGCTGTTTATGAGCTGTTGAAGTGAGAAACTAATAGTACTTTCATCAAGTTGATGTCCAGCTGATATAGCCACAGGTATCACACCTAAGCCATTCTTTTAAACCAGCTACTCGAAGAGCTTTCCTTCAGTATCAATATGGCTATCACTCACAGAGCACATATCATCCAACCAATTTAAATATTAAGAAGCAGAAAATGAAAAGCTCAATGGAAAAATAAACCATGTCAAACAAACAAAAAATACCACTATTTTTCTTGAACTTTAAGACTGAGCTATAACTTGTAGGCACAGTTTCAAAGTAATTTAATAGCTAAACAATTTTCTTGTTTATTAAAGAAAATATAGTTTGCTAAGTTATAGCCAAATGTCTATTTTGCAGATTTTTGGTAAACAAAATGTGACATTGGCATATTTCCAGATCCTTTCAATTACTCCAAAAGCTATTTAATCTTTTCTCAATGTCAAAAAGCCCTAAAAAAGGTCTTTATTTACTTTTTGGTGGTCATTGGCGATTTAGAAACACCACAAATATTTACATTTTAGATCTATGAAAGAATTATTTATTGCATACATAAATCAATAAAGCTGAAATTATTGTATATATTCAATTTGATAAAACCATGATGTTGGAAAGGACACAAAGTCTGAATAAATGGAATGTTCAAATGACAGTGAAATATACTTCTAACAGATTAGATAACATATGTACAAGCAGGAATCTTATGATCTCAATGACGGATGAAAACACAAGAAAAATGAATTACTGTACAATATATTTTTCTTTTGTAAAGTAGAAACATTATCACAACCATTTAAGTAAATATTGGTCTTGACCATACACATCAATTAAAACCATCAATAACTGGAATGTAGGAAAGTAAGTGTAGGATGTTTGCAAATTGTTATGCGTCCTAATAATACAAAATATTCCATATCAAAATTTATCCAAAATTTAATTACAGCTGTGAAAACAGTGCATGTAGTACAGGGACCTGTGTATGAAAACTTGCCACCAAATAATCCATTTAAATGTGCCAGGTACAAAACTGGATTCTGAATACAGCAACCAAATGGCAGATTTTATGAAACACATGAAGAGCTAATAAAACTGCTTTGACAAATGATGATGCCTCCAGGGAACCAAAAAACCATTGGTTGTTGATTTTATCAAAAAAAGTTTCTGATGAGTGCCAACCCATCCCCAACGACTTTGCCAGTTTGGACAGTAAAAATGACAATCTTTCAATGATTATTGCAGGTCTTCCTTACAGACGCAGGCAAATTGAGCACAGATAACCATGTGAACAGCAATGTGCTGGGGGGCTGTGTGAAAGTCGGACCAAACAGTGGCAAGAACGAGGAATATCAATAACCTGATCCTTGGTAGATTTGTCTATCAACAAAATAAAGCAGCTTCGGTGGGTAAAACATTGGTTGTGTTGGGACTTCTCAATCAAATCCATATTTTTCTTTATGTGAATGTGTAATCTTAGGGCATTTATAGCATAAAATATGGATCTTAGAGGGGGTATAGTATTTTTAAAAACCTGTAATTATAACTCGGCAAGATCTTACACAGATTTTGATGGTTCAAACTTACTGATATATCACTATTATTAACAACCATGAACTCAAAAGAGATGTATTTTATAGAAAATCAAAGCTTGGGGGATTTTCATGTACACTAATAATAAAATTAAAGTTAACCTTTTGAGCAAAGAGTGTTGACACCTCCAAATATGAAACAGGTAACTTCCCCCCTCAAGGTCAAGGCAATGAATTTATACAAATAAAAAAAAAGAATGTTTTTAGTTTTTGGTAGGACATAGATAAAAAGAATAAGAGGGTAGTCGACATTCACAAGTTTCAAAAGCCATATCATTGACTGTAAGTGTTCATTGTAAACTATCGTAAATCATATATTACAGAAAAAAAGAGACTTCTTTCAAGAAGGATCATATAAAATATTGGAAATCAATATGGAATGTAATCAAGATATTGTAAAGAAAATCATATGTAAAAAAAAAAATGAGTATATGTAATTTAGCTCAGCTAAAATGTTCTCAGTTAAAACATTTGTCTTCAGTCACTGTAAATAAGTACCATGTGACAAATGCAGTTACAAAAAAATCAGCCCAAAAAACATTTAACATATGGATTTTAATTCTTAACACCAGAAAAACATTATCATGTTTTTCCTAAAGTGTCATAAAAATCTAAATTAAATTGAAGTTTCTGCACCCTATTCTAGGCTGGGTCCTGATGTCTTTATATATCTCTATTAAAAAAAAAAAAAGATTACATTTTGATGTAAACAAACTTTAAAGATCATAGAAAACTAAAATTTTAAGAATAGACAACTTAAGTGCGTAAATTTCAATCTGAAAAGAAATAGACATGTTCTGGTATGGTTATACCTTCCACCCATTTCTGCATAAAATCAATTCTTTCAGATGAGCTTAATTTTGTTAAAAAGGGCTGTGCAAAAATATTGTGTTAAAATATGTTAAAATACAGATCTGCAATGTGAAGCCAGAAGATGTGGCCACCACTAGGTCAAATGAGCTATTGACGCTTCTTGGCCTTGAGGACCTGAACCTCATTCTGAAGGAGAGAAGACTCCGGTGGTATGGCCACGTGGAACGGTCAAGCGGAGCTATCAAGACAGCATTGGACATGCAAGTAACAGGAAGTCGTGGAAAAGGGAGACCCAGAATGACATGGAAGCAGGTGACAGAGAGGGATCGGAAAGACTGGAAACTCTCAACAACTGACCCTCATGACAGAAACACCTGGAGATCTGGTGTGAGATCAGCCATGCGTGCAGCAAGCCAGCTATCTGGAAGGGGGTCCACTGATGTGGATGTTGCCCCAGTACCTGCACGTTAATCAAAATACCGATGATGATGATGATTCTGTGCCTCTTTAATTTTTAAATCTGTTGATTTCATACCCCAAATACATTGAGTCTAGTCTTGGTGAACTCAATAAGCAGAATGCCCAATTTATTAAGACAAATTTTCCTAACCTGAAAATAACAAGGCTCCATCATAATGTACATAAAGAAAGCAGAGAGAACCTTCTTATTCCTAGGTCATCACAAAAATGTCTAAAGAATTTTGTTAAGAAATCCATGTTATCCTTGGATCCTTAAGGTATTTGGGAGACACTCATGACTCTGAAACTCATCAAACATTCATTTATCACCCACCCCCCAGTAGTGAAAAAAAAAATTTTTTTTAAATACCTATAGAAACCCAGGATAGTAAAAACCCATAAAATACACCTCCCCCCTCCCTTTCCCCTCTCTATTGTATGAAAAAAATCAACAAAACCAACCCTCAATTATCAGAGGTCAGGGGCTGACGGCGCCGACGCTGGAGCATCATCTCCGCATCCTGGCCCGGGACCCGGACTGGTCGTGCTGGTCCCCTCTGGCTGTGGACATTGCAGGACAGCAACGGACATGGAGGACATTGAGGTGGAGGGGAGGCTGCCACCATCGCTGTACAGAGTGTCGTAAGCTGGGGGCTTCTCGGCCACCTCGGGAGAGTACGACGGGAGGCTGAGGCTTCCGCCAAGGGTCGCCTCCTCGTAGGACGGCAGGCCAAACACCTGGTCCGAGCTGGTGGAGGTCCAGAAGGCCGGCATGTCTCCACTCACATTGCTGCCGTCGTAGCCGGTGTTGGGGGCTGCTGGAGAAGCGCAAACTGTAAACAAAAAAATTTCTTTTACAGGAGAAAAAAAAGATAAAAGTAAAAAATATATATATATATTGGATATAAAAGAGAAAACCCGCTGAAGAGATGAAAAAAAAAAAAAAAAGATGAAGTGAAAAAACGACAACATACATGTTGAGTAGCAAGAAAAACCATAAAGGGAAACAAAAATGATATGTTGGGTGGTATTAAAAAATAAAAGGCAAAGGGGCAAAATAGACGTGAAAAAAAAAAAATTGAAATGTAGCATGGAAGCCAAAAAAAGAAAAAATAGAACTGAAAAAAGGTAATATGGGGTAACTAGAAAAGCACTAAAGAAAAGTAATAGATAAAGGAAAAAGAAATGAAAAGATAAATTTACAGTATGTGTCCTGCCAAACTGATTAAATTTTCCCTAATGCCATAATAATTCATTTATCTAAGACTTTTTAAAATTACATAACAGGTTATATAATTCTTTTTGTTTTCACCAGCATTCAACCAAATTTTAATATTTTTAGTTGACCATGGAAAATAAAAAACGGATCTTGAGGATTGTAAAGCTGGAATGTTTCATTGTTTACAGGTAAAGGAATACTCAACTATGATTCAGCGATAAAAAAGTATAATTTTGTCTAACTACTTTTTCTAGTGTAGCATTCAGTTCCATATTTGCATACGTTTTTAATTGACTGATATTTTACATTTATATATGAACTATGTTCATCACTCTGAGCTTTCGTTACAAGAGAAGGCTCTTTATTCCTCTGTCATATCTATTATTATTATTATTATTATTATTATTATTATTATTATTATTATTATTATTATTATTATTATTATTATCATCATCATCGTCGTCGTCTCATCATCATGATTTAAAAATTATTTTTTTTTTTTGTAAATTAAAAAAACATCATCATTATTATTATTATTATTATTATTATTATTATCATCATCATTATTATTATTAATATTATTGTTGTTATTATTATTATTATCATTATAACACTAAAAATACATAGAAATGTTAACATCAACACCTCTGTATCTTAATATCTCTGTTAAACAATACTCAACATACCTCTCCTCTCTAAGCCTTGGTTGCGATGACGATTGCGGGCTCTCATGCGTAGACAGCATAGACAGGTGAGGCCCATGATAAATATGCACACAGCTATCACTGAGATAAATACCGCCATGTACAGATTACGCCTGTTTAAGCCTCCGCCTCCACCTAATGCTAAAAAAAAAAAAAAAAAAAAAAAAAACAACAAACAAACAACAGTGCAAACACTTTTAAAGTTTTGGTTGGTTGGTTGTTTGACGCCCAGCGTCAGCACTTTATAGGATGGGCCCACTGACATAATACTGATATTGAGCCAACCAGTACGAGAAGAAATCAGACAAATACATTTTTGGTCAATCATGAGTTTTGAATCAGGGACGTATTGATCAGAAATCATATTTTTATCAGACAATAAATATCCTGGAGATTGAGGGAGTAATTTCTTGCACTTATATAACTGAATATGCTCGACAAAATGATAGGGAAGAAAACAAACAGCCAAGTTAATTTGCAGGAATCCACAAATTCACTTCTCTTATCAGATGATACAGATCTAAGTTTATACTCATCCATCTGCATATTTCTAACATAAAATCAATTAAAATCTGTGTTTTTTATCTTTATTTGGTGCAACAATGTAAGAGACCTGACATGATGTTACAAAGAAATTCAAACATATTGTTTTGCATCCAAACTTTAAGGTTTAACTACAACTTACCTCCTGAAATAGGTCCATATTTGATTTCCAAAGCAAACTTCCCATGACATCCCCAACTGCTTGATCGAATCACAAGGTTGGGGTAGACATTGTCTTCAGGTGCATTATAATATTCAAAGCAATATGTTTTTCTATTATCATCATCATCATCATCATCCTCATCACCACCATGGCGCGATTTCTCAAGACTTGGCAGGTCAAATGAGAGATATTCCACCATGCCTTTCTTTACTGAGATATCAACACCACAACTGAAAGAGCAGAAGATGTTTAGCTTAATTAATTTACGATTTTATCCTATTTTGAGTTATAAATTGGATTCCATGGTGTGATTCTTGAATATTCACATCTTTAGATATGCAAAAAAAGACTGATATAATTTTGATAAAGTCTCAAATCTATATTAAATTTTTTTAAAAATGTATATTAAACTAAAAAGACAAATTTAAATTGAGACTACCCCACCCTAACTTAAAGCCCACATTTAGTTTTAAGTGATTTATACAAACTTTCACTACATTGAGTAATATTCCAGGGCTTGATAAAAACATTTTTTAATGCACACACACAAAAAAACAACAAAACAAAAACAGAAAAGTTCACCTGAAGTCGGGGCTCAAATATTCCAGAGCAAAACACATCTCTGTTTGCTTATATTGAACCTGTGGCCGTAACGAGATTACACAACCATATCTGTAGCTTCCTTTCCCAGATGCGATGACTTTTAAAATGGAATATTCTTCAAAGGGCTCGAGCATGACTTGCTCGCAGGCCTGTATCATAAGTGTACCTTCAACAGCCCAGGCAAAACATCGACGGGAAAAAAAAAGATTTGTTAATTAAATATCAATTTATTTTCAGGGACAAACACATCAATTGGAAATAATATAGAGCTTCAGTTTGAGAGTCATGAAGAGCTCAAATAAAAACTTTCAGCAAAATTGATGGTAAAACTGCTTCTTTTGACCCACTACTTGATAGCCGTTGTCAGGATTTAAATCTCAAAACTCTCTGTTTAACTAAGACCAAGGGATGAACAAAATGAATACTCTCACACCACAATTTAATAAGACCGCCTGCACTGTTCCAACAAAGTCCATAATATTATTATCTTTGCAACAACAAGACAAAAAGAAAAAAAAAATGAAACAAAAACACTGATACTCACGAGTTGGTACTTCTTGCTTCAAAAATACTGTCCCAAGACTGATATTGTGATTGACCATCAAAGGCCAAATGACTGGGCACATCTTCACCGAGTCAAGAACTCGCAACGAAACTTTCATAAGCTCAGCTGGTTCTTTTGAACACTGTACACTGTATGATGTGCGATCAAATCTTGAAGATTTAACATAAGCTCTCTGAGGAGAAAAAAAAAGGTTTCCCCGTTTGTGCACATACTTTTTTTGTAAGGGAAAAAAGGGGGAGTAGTGGAAAGGAAGAAATGTTTTGATGTATGTGTGTGTGAATTAGTGAGAGAGGAGGGAGAGAGAATGAAAGGGAAGGAAAGATGAGAGGGGGAGAGAGAGAGAGGAGTGAGGAGGTGGGTGAGGAAGGAAGAGAGATAGACAGATAGAGAGACAGGGAGAGAGAGAGAAAGAGAGAGAGAGAAAGAGAGAGAGAGAGAGAGAGAGAGAGAGAGAGAGAGAGAGAGAGAGAGAGAGAGAGAGAGAGAGAGAGAGAGAGAGAGAGAGAGAAGAAATTCTCATGGTAGTTATAAGACTTGAAAATTGTTATGGACAGTGAGAATTCTGATCAGATATTTTGCTACTGAACATTAATTCTGAAATAATCAACGAGAGTGTTTTAGACCTTGGTGAGATCCTGTCTATGGCTTTACACAAATTTTTTCCACTAAAAAACCACTACTGAATTTTAGTTAAGGCACTTCCTAAAATGAACTTGGCGTAAAATAAACTTCAAGGCTGTTCCCAAGAGGTCCTTCTTAATCAATATTTCAGTGTCGGAAAAAAAAAAAAGCATTTTGGAAATATTGCCATTGTTTTCCAGCTTATCAAACTATTCACTGTGAAGCTGTTCTTAAAATGCTACGTCTAACTCAAACATGTTTGTCCTACCGCCACTTCTCCACTTTGATCAGATGCGATGACGGCAAACTGGTTGTGAGGAAGGGATTTTCCTACTCCTTCCAGGTCTATACACATAACACTTCCAAGGGCATCAAAATAATCTGCTACAGAGAATATGGCACCACATTGAAAACCTCTCTGATTAGAAGGACACTTTGTGGCTGCGTCTCTGATGTTGACAAAGGTTCTATACTGGTAGATGGACTGCACAGTAATGTGCATCATCCTCATACATTGTTCTTCATCCGTAAGAGGTACTGGTTAGAAGATAAGTTGAAGAGAAAGACTAAAATTAATACAAATAGAAAGTTTATAAAAATGGTGGCCTGTTTAGCCTTTTTTTTCAAATTCATGCATCCTGAAAAAAAAAAAAAAAAGACCAGCAAAAAATCAAATTCAGCTAACACTAACAGTTTGTGTCTAGATGCACAACATGATACCTCATGATTTGTACGTGAATATTATTTGTCAAACTTAACAACAGTGATATACAGTGGAAATTTCACAAAATGAAGAAAATTATTTGTTTTCTCTTTGGCTCTATTAAAATGAGACTCATAATTCAAAGTTTTTCGGGTTTGATTCTCTTGATTTGAAGCTGACACTATCAAAGGCGTTACAAAAGTACTATCTGTTGAGTAAAATTCAACGCTTATTGCTGCCCGAGACATGCACTAAAAAAAAACGGGGTTGGGAGAAGATTGCTTTAAAAGAAAACAGGAAACTATGGAAGTGCATTTTTGGCAAATGAGATAGTAAATGTATACTAAATTTAAAACTTTTGTGGTTCATGTATATCCCCTTCCGTGATTCACATCCTCTTTATTCAAAATCAAAGTTAAGTTTATATCAAATCACAGCAATTCAATTGATGAGTTTTCTGTTTTGATCACTATATATTTCACTGTAACCATTTTCTATTAATACTAGTGGCCATCTTAATTTTAAAACTTATTTACTGACAAGATAAGTAAAGAACATTAATTCTTTTTCTTTTTTTTTTTTAAATTAAATCCATGAAATGCCTTTAAAATCTATTTTCGATCATGAATGACAATGCCATATTAAGTCGTTGAAGATAAGATTGAGCCATGGAACTTTTGTTTAAAATTATTAATCCAATTGTTATAATATGGGAGCTTATGACTACGATTGTGGTAGTTTAAATATGTTTCGAAAATGACATTCATTTTTAAATATATTTATTAGATGTGATCCTTTGCCATATATATATTTCATTTTCCCTACCAGAATGGCATGATTTATCACTTTTAGTGTCCTTTTGTTAAATGACTCAGAGCGTGTGATTCCTAACAATACATAAAGAGCATTTAAATTCAGTCTTTTGCCACAATTTGCCACTATTTTAAATGTTACATTGTAAGGTATTCTTAAAACCAGAGCCACATAAACTACTGACACGTAAAGCACATGAAAAGTATTTAAAGGCTACAGTTGATTCTGAAAAGATCATAGAAGAAGGTAGGGGTAAAAATCTTACTTTCAATCAAGGTTGTCGTCTTCTGTTGAGATTCTGTTACACTAAGAACAAGAAGACACAAGGTTATATGGTACCAGCCACTGTCAAAGATATGTTTTGCCATGTTGATCTCACCTAAAAAAAAGAAAACAAACAACATTAAAAACATCATAACATCATCATCATCATCATCAATATTTTGATAAACGTGCAGGTACTGGGGCAACATCCACATCAGTGGACCCCCTTCCAGGTAGCTGGCTGATCTTTTACCAGATCTCCAGGTGTTTCTGCGTCCTTTGTCAGGCATTTCAGCCCGCTGCATTTCTTGTGTACCCACTTCTTGCAGCCTTTGCAGAAAATGCTGTTGCTACCCACACCAGTGCAGCATACAGCACAGGGGGACTCGCCTGAGTTCTGGAGAAGATCCAAGTCATTACCGCAGATCATGATCTTGGTCTTCCTTGAATAATGAATTCACTCTCAGACCCTTTTCCTCCATACCTTCCTTCCATGTCAAAAGCCTACTGACACATTCCTCAAGTGACTCCGCTATGATGACTAGATTGTCAGCATAAAGGTCCTCCCAGGGGACACCAGATCGGAATTCACGTGAAATTGCTTCAAGCACGACGATGCAGCAATGGGCTGAGTACAGAACCTTGGTGGACTCCAACTTTCACTTCGAACTCTTCACTGTAACCGTCACCTACCCGGACCTGACTCCGTGCATTTGCATACATGCCCTGGACCAGACGCACAGTCCACTCCTCTACACCAAGTTTCCTCAGTGCCAACCAGATGACCTTCCTAGGGACTCGATCGAATGGTTTCTCCAGGTCCTCAAAAGCCATGTAAAGTCTTTTGTTGGCTGCTAGGTATTTCTCCTGCAGTTGTCTGACAACAAAGATTGCATCTGTTGTGCCCCTGCCTGGGACGAAGCCAAACTGGGACTCATCGATCGACACCACCTGTCTAATGAGGCTGTCCACAATCCTCTCTAAGACTTTCATGACCTGCTCCGTTAGCTTGAGTCCACTGTAGTTGCCCCTATCCAATGCATCCCCTTTGCCCTTGTACAGGCAGACAATGAAACTCTGCTCCAAGTCGGAGAGGACGTTTCCATCGCGGATGATAGCATCTGCGAGGTCATGGATCATGGAGGCGCCGGTGTCACCTGCCGCCTTTATCATCTCTACCACTATGCCTGATGGGCCCGCTGCTTTGCCTGACTTCATCTGTGAAATGGCCTTCTTTACCATGTCAATGGTGATTGGGTTTGACGGACCTTCCACAGGTGGTTCATCAGATAGTAATAGTTGCTTTCAAGAAAGTTGCTTTTGAAATACATAGTCTGGGTTATAAATTTAAGTGTACAGATCTGCAAGTTGGATTTATTTAAAAGCAGACACAAAAATCTCTGTAGATGCCATACTTAGTAATGAGTGATATTGTAGAGAAGAATATTAATATATATGTAAAAGGTTTTTTAATATAAAATAATGACTGCTAATACTTTTCATTGCTCGCTAAATATAAATATTTACTTTCCTTACACTCTGAATCTTATTGCCTTGTTTCTTTTTTAACATGTAAGTAGGATCTCAATACTGATGCTTCGTTAATGTCTTTATTGAAGAATCTAGTTCTAGTACTATCCAACAACACACAGTCTGAAGTTTTAAAAAGCGTTTATGCATTTTCTGATATTTGGGTTTTAAAATTTTATTAAGAGCTCACAAGTATTCTCTTTAACTCCATTCACAAGTTTCTCAAGTGAAGGAGAAATAAGGGGTAAATGAAGACCTGCTAAAATAGCCAGATGGGGGATACTATTTCAAAATCTGTGAAAGGCTACAAGGCAGTTTCAGACAGAGTATTCTATGTAAAGGTGACCGATAAGAGTAGACGAGATTCAGGCATAGTTTTTAAAAGCACAGACGCAGAAACTGAGAAGTTTTATAAATCATTACATGACTATAGTCTAAAGAGCGGGTAAAAAATCTATGTAATTCATTGGAACTAAAGATGAAAAAAAAAATCCTGAACTTTTTCCAAGAAAGACTTAGTCACTATTAACCTGACATCAATTTTAGTAACTTAACAAATAGATAAATAAATAACAATTTTTAATAAAATACTGTAATCATTATATAAACCAATGCAAGTTTTACAGTTCCATAGCTAGGGGGTGCCTTTAGTTTGTGATCCATATAGGTATTTCTCATTGTTTAAAAAAAAAATGGCAACTGATTACGAACGTTTTGAGTATTGGGTATTCCTCAAAATTCTATTTCGACTTTGATTCTGTATTTGCAGCAAAGTAAATGAATGAAAGTACTCTGATCATATTAGTTAGTCATTTCTACTTCTAGTCTAACCCTTCAAATTCAACCAACCTGGCAAGTATAAGGGGATGAGGTTAGAAAGAGGAAAAAGAAGATCAGAAAGAAAATGGAGAGAGAATGTGAGAGAGAGAGAGAGGGGGAGAGAGAGAGAGAGAGAGAGAGAGAGAGAGAGAGAGAGAGAGAGAGAGAGAGAGAGAGAGAGAGAGAGAGAGAGAGAGACTCAGAGAGAGAGAGACTCAGAGAGAGTAATTATTTTATAAAAAAAAAAAAATAAACAGACTAAACGAGACACACAAATTGGAAACTGTGAGAGTAAGAAAGAGAGAAAATAAAAGAGGAGAAGAATTTTAGTTGGTTGCTTCTAAGGACTAAGCATTTAGATCTAACCTACACCAGCCCTATAGGTTAGATGTGACATTGTGGGCGGTTCTTTAAAAAAATATTATTGAGGCAGAAATACATCTAATTCTAAAGCATAGAAGTACTCAGTTTGTGTACACATAGATAGGCCTACATTTATTTGGGCAGTACAAGTGCAACAATAGATTCTAGCTGCCTTATTGCTCCTCATGCCTCTTCCTTTACAAATCCAGATCTAGATCTATATACTAGAGATCTGAGTTATGTACTTTCAACACCTAGATCTGGAATCTAGTTCGCTTTAGATCTAGAGCCAGATCTAAACCCAGTCTATTTTACACGTCGGGCCCAAAAATTGTATATATAGCTTATATAAAGAAATAAAATTTTGCTAACTAGATCTAGTCTACATCTACTGTTTCTTTAAGATAATCGTAGGATACTGAACATTGTATTGATAAATAGGAAAACCAAAACACAAAACCCCCCAAAGAACATGGATGCCCCATTAAGCTACTAACATTTTTGGGCCCGACGTGTAAAATCCTCCCTCTACTTTAATTCCCGGTGAATCTAGATCTAGATCTAGTAATGGATAACAAATCAAACTAGATCTAGTTTACATTGTGACTCGGCAAATAGTGTACATCTTTTGATCGGTGTCAGTGTAATCAGACTGGCTAAGCCAACATATTTTGATTCACTTTTAGTTTTCTATTTTGTTGTGATCTTGATTATCTTTATCTAGATCTAGTCTGGGGAGCACTTAATCTAAAATGTAGTATAGATTGTTTTGGACCATACCGCAATACCTCTGATTTTCAAAGTTTGAAAGACTTAAAAAATTAACGCTCTTGTGTCTACTCCACGGAAGTCGCCATCTTAGCTGGATCAACTGATCACAACCCCTGCGCCCAGCCCCAAACACCCCTCCATGTAGGCCGAATCCAAAGACCTTATAACTTCCCCATTTATATCTATGGCCGAATCTTATCTACTCCTCAGGATGTCCTTCACCTTAACTAGAGTCGGTGCAGGTAGAGAGCAGTGATGCTTGCCTAATGTTATTCGTTTTGTTTAGTACTATTACATGGACTTTATTACATGTCTAGATTAAATGATTTGATACATTGCATATTGGTGTGTACTGTTATAACAATAACCCCCCTCCCCATCACAAAAAACAACAAATAAACAAAAAAACAAAACAAACAAAAAACATCATTGATAGGCCCATTTCAAGCAGCGTTTCGCACGAATAACCACACATAATAAGATTTTCAAATTACATAAAACACGGATGTACATTGTTCATGTGCTGAAAGTAGAACAAGCATGTCTTTGAAGCAATCTTATATTTTGTTCCAAAATTGTATTCCGGTTGCACTGAGAAAATTTTTAGTTAAAAATCTGATGGTTTTTCTACCCCTGATCGCCTTGTCAAATACCACAATTACTGTTACTAGGCTTAATACTACGCGTAGACTATAGCTACTACTGCTACTACTACTACTACTACTACTACTACTACTACTACTACTACTACTACTACTACTACTACTACTACTACTACTACTACTATTACTACTACTACTACTACTACTACTTACTACTACACT
>RQTK01000027.1:547561-563921 GCA_003991915.1 Elysia chlorotica | reverse complement strand
AACAACCATTCTTTATATCTGACTGTATTTTATCACGTCACTCTATATCTCTTTCTTTCTCGCAGTCTCCGTTTCTGTGATCTGTTTTTTTCACTTTCTCCCATCTCTCTTCCCTTTCTCTCTCTCTCTCTCTCTCACTCTCTCTCACTCTCTCTCTCTCTCTCTCTCTCTCTCTCTCACACACACACAATTTTTATTCATTTTGTTCAGTACTTTCATGTTTTATGATGTGATACTTCATTTAACGCTAGTAATGATTAAAAGAATACACAATATGATTATTCTCTTTCATTAAGGTGATGAGATAATGTATAGATAGCTAGATAAATAGATAGATAGACATATAGAATGATAGATAAATAGATAGATAGATAGATAGATAGATAGATAGATAGATAGATAGATAGATAGATAGATAGATAGATAGATAGATAGATAGATAGATAGATACAGACAAACAGGGACAGAGAGAAAGAAGAAACATGGACAGATATAGAGAGACACAGAGAAGACACTGAGGGATATATAGAGAGACAGAGACACACAGAGAAGGAGAGACATGGACAGATATAGAGATACAGAGAACACACAGAGGGATATATAGAGAGACAGAGACATACAGAGATATGGAGAGAGAGAGAGAGAGGTTAAAAGTGTGAAAGATGCAATCATAGTCTCACAAAATATGAAAAGAAGAGACTTAGAGCGAGCGAGGTATTCAAACATACACTAAAGACACCACAGACAAACACTGTGACAGAGAAACAGTTGAACTGACCGACATATCCGTCGCATCCATAGCGTCAATCTGGGCGTCTATCCTATCCAATATGGCGCACACCGGATCCGGAGCTGACGTCATCATTCTGGGACTTCCGGAAGATATTCCCAGTCCAGAATAATACGGCTTAGAATTTGGGAAATCCCCCATACTACCAGAAGCTGACACTGAAACTGGCACCGCTTCCTGGTTGCTCTTTGTGTTATGGTGACCGTAACTTCCACTGTCGCCTTCCCAGCATGCGTCGCGATTTGCTTGACCTCCCTGGTTATCGGGAGCCGATGACGTGCTGATCTTCTTGATCAGGGAGCCCAGGGACGGCCGGTGGTGATGGTTTTTCTGGCGAGACGTACGTCTTCCCTCCGGCCCGTGAGGTCCAGCAGACGTGCCGTTGGCTGTGGCGTGGTCACAGGTGTCACGTGACTTCCGCCTGTCCTGACCGCTGGAAAGTCCGGTGTCTGGGTCGTCAGAGACGCCTGGTGGTGTGGGACGGACATGTGAGGCAACCAGGGTGAGACAGGCACACAGAACATATAAACTCTCTCTCTCTCTCTCTCTCTCTCTCACACACACACACACACATAAATATATATCATATTATATCTTTTACCTACATTCCTTCACATAAAAATATCATACACATGGGAAGTAGCGCTCTGTCTCTTTTTTTTTGTCTTCTCTCTCTCTCTCTCTATCTCTCTCTCTCTCTGCGTCTCTCTATTTCTCTCTTTCACTTTCTCTTTTTCATTATTTTTTTTCGCTTCCAATTACTTCAAAAATCGAACATAATGCACATTCAAATAGTTTGATGCGGCACAATAGAAACATTCATTTTTACAAAGATGTATATATAACATCATTGGAAACTTAAGTCACATTAAGTTAAGTTAAGTAAGAAATGTATCCAATAGCGTCCGGGTAAGAAATAGTTATGCTTATTGGTTCGATTTATTCAAGTCTTTGCAAAGCGTGTAAACGGTACAATGTTTACTCCAAAATAACACTATGGTCTTTCTATTATAAAATTACACCATACTCATGTCTTTCCGCAATCATAGTCCCTTAAAGTTAAATAGGAACGCAGGAACGAATTAAATCAAAAGCTGTTATCCCGGGAGACGTGGCTGCACTGACCTGTCTGAGAACCAGATTGTAGCAACTCTTCGTCGCTCCACTCGCCGTCAGCGTCGGTGCCGTCCATGTCAGCAGGCGTGCACGCTAACTACTCGACCACCGGTCATTGGTAAGCTGTCACAGATCTAAAAAAATGCGACAAAAAAAAACTTGATTTAAAAAAAATTAGGTTTGACAATGGTTGTTTTTTGCCATTAACAATTGAAAAAAATGTTATTTTAGAAACCGATGGTGTCTGTAAAATAAAGTACGGGACACAAACTAAAGTTTTAACACTGGTCCTCCTGCTGGTTGATCCTCGTTGGGAGGAACATCTTAGGAAACAATTGGGAGGAACATCCAGAAAAAAACAACATAACATTATATGACAGCCAGTTTTTTTTATATATATACTTATTTCAATAGTCATACGGCAAGAAATTTATCTAAAACATCTACGAACACGAGTACACTGATCCACACCTACTTACAATAAGCCAAGAGCACCATGGGTTAAGCTGTGCTGTCCCTACCACTTTAAATTTCCAATATAATTTATTTTGCATCACTACGTAGACTTTGCATCCCCACTTTTCCTCTTTTCATGTGGATTTTAGTACCATGTTGACTAATCTGTTCAAAACAACTTTGTACCTCTGCAATTTTCCTCATTTTCCTGTGGATGTTAGTACCATGTTGACTAATCTGTTAAGTCCCTATTGCTTTTGCCCCTTTCAAATGGCATGATTTCAGGCCGTTTTCTTATGTGCGAGCTATTTCGGGGAATCGTCAAGTTTTTATAAAAGATACAATCTTTGATTTTAATTATTTCGAATTGGAAGGTGTGCAGATCAATACAGAAAGGTGCTAGCACAAGAAATTATCAATGCGCACAATTATTATGTTCGCATCGTGATGGGAAAAGGTTACAGTGCAATTATATCAAGTATACTTATTTTGTTTCATTGAAAACGTTGCCTCACTCTCCCCTCGTTTTTTTCTATGAACTTCAGTACATGTACCATTTTTTACTGGACTCGACACGTTCCAAACCTTTCCCGCCAACATGGAAGTAAAGTAACCAAAAACACAGGCCTATTACATTACGGTGACGTGGGTCTATAGCAGGGTGGGGTCACTAGACAAGTCCGAGGGGTAGTCGCCAATCATTAGTTTGTCTAATGAGGGTCAACAGACTTTGTGAGGTTTCCCTCTTTACTTGTGAGACAAACATACTGCAATAAGCTCTTCATTCGATCCCTGCTTCTTTTCCTTTTTCTAACATAGACGGTACCTTTAGTCGCTTGGTTAGAACTTGGGTTTCTTTATGCCCATCGGCACCAACTAGGCTACATAATTATATTATGGACGAATTCACTAATAATAAAGTACACAGTTTTGTAGATCCTTATATTTGCTATAACTTGTACTGTACATGTAGTTAACTGCTTGTATCTCCTGCATTTTTTTACTATGTTTCGACGTTATCTATGTTCTTTAAGTCATTATACCACAGTTATCTGCACATTCTCTCCTTGCTCTCTTTCTTTTTCAGACACCCACCCGTTTGTCGCTTGGTTAGAATGTGTTATTCGTTATGCACATCCGTCGCAACTATGCTACATACATAATACATTATAATTCGTACTAAGCCACACAAAGTAAAATACAATATTATGTCGATCCTTAACATATTTTTATATTGTAATTAAATGTTTAGGCACTCCATATTCCTTCGATTTCTCTTTACATGATCTATACTCTACTTGTGAGCGAAACGTGTTACACGTATCTCTTCATTCGCTCTCTGCTTTTCTTTTATTAGCAGAAACATTAAGTTGGTTGGTTAGAATGTAGGTCTTCTGTGTTTATCGTCAGCAAATAGGCTACTTACATCTTGGACGAAACCTTATAAAGTTTAAAACAAGATTATGTAGATACTTATAAAATATAATATACTGTCAGTAACTGCTAAGATACTCTCTTTCATCATAATCTATTCTTTAAAGAAATCGTCTTAAGGAGTCTAATCTTGCAAAAAGGTCAACAAATATCAAAACATATAATTCTAGACCGTCATAACTACAATTTTGTCAATATCGATACGTTTATATACATTAATTTTTTTTCGCTTACTTGGCATTTTGTTATCATGTTCTTGTTATAGCCGTCTATACGTGCTGAGCGACAAAAGTAACAACAGTAAAAACAACAAAAACAAAAACAACAGCAAATGCAACAAAATAGCAACTATAACAACAACCAAAACACCAGGAACAGAAATAAAAACAACAGTATTACCAACTACGACACAGCAAAGGCAAAACTAGATAAAATCACAGGTTATTCCTAAAAATGGACAGACACTCTATGCTATTTTCTCTTTATACGTGCCTCTCATAAACTAAGAGAGCATGATATCTTCATAAAAAACAACACATTAATTATACACATCGTCTCACTGTTTATATTGTAACTGTCTAGAGCGTAGACAATGCCTAGGCTGCAATGTTTGGTTGAGGCGCGGAATTGTCTCGAGTCGATCAACATTGGAGTTTTATCACTAATACCGTTACATGCTAGGCGAGGGTGATTGCATTGTGCCCGATTTATGCGCTGTTTAGAGAAGATTAAGCTTCATTATGTGGCTGTTTGTATTCATCAAGCGGTCAGTGCTGTCTTAACTCTGGGTTCCATAGTTTGAGTTTTTTGTTCAGGGGAAAAGTGTGTGTGTGTGTGTGTGTGTGGGGGGGGGGTGATGTGGAAAAGAAAGGTCGGGGCGGGCCGAGAGAGCTTGTAGAAACAGAAAGAGAGATAAAGAGAGGAAGAGAGAGGGAGAGAGAGAGAGAGAGAGAGAGAGAGAGAGAGAGAGAGAAAGAGGGAGAAAGAGAGAGAGAGAGAAAGAGAGAGAGAGAGAGAGAGAGAGAGAGAGAGAGAGAAAGAGAGAGAGAGAGAAAGAGAGAGAGAGAGAGAGAGAGAGAGAGAGAGAGAGAGAGAGAGAGAGAGAGAGAGAGAGAGAGAGAGACAGAGACAGAGAGAGATGTCTCTAGGGAACATAATGATATATAAACTAAAATTTTGTTCGAGAGACTGTATCAGTTATAAGATATTAACTGAGTCTCGAACCCAGCAATTTACTATTCGTGAGGTCAGCGCTCAAGCAAAATAACTATTCCAGCGCCTTCCCAAAAATACAATTGCGACACTTGACATTCTTAATAATGGTCCTGAAATTAAATGTATTCTTTTCATATCAGGGAATACTTATCAGCTCATTAAAAAGTTATGGTTTTGGTATTATGAAGTTGGATTTGAAATAGAAACAACAAGAACAACAACAATTACAACAATTACACCTTAAGTTAACTCAATTCTCAACCCCAAAAATTATGAAGCTCTAGATTCACCGCTCTAACGTCTCATGAAAAATATAATTTTATATGCTGAGACAAAAAATGTCAACAAAACTGCCCAAGCTTGACAGAATGACATGTTCAAGAAGTAGGCGAGGCGGGAGTGGGGAGGTGGTTGGGGAGGTGCAGATTATGTCCTTCTTGATCGATCGATGTAGGTAAAAGATTTGAGGTGGAACGGGGGAGGGGGGCAGTATGCCGCTTGTGGAAGTCCTTTTGTAGAAAAGTTCGCATATTGAAGACAAACTTTTAAAGAGGTTCACAGTGACTGTCGCGAAGGTTTATTTGTCGCTTCGCGTCTAGCGTCAGCACTGTGTAGGGTATACTTTGGCGGGTCCCAAGACTGCCGTCTGACATGGACATGGAGGGTTATATTAGTTTCACGTTTTGGTTTAAAATTCGTCTTAAGCCTTCTTCGTCCCACACTATCACAACGTTCTACATTTAACTCGAGGTGTGCAAGTATTTGTGTAGTTGCGATTGTTTGACAATCAAAGTATGAGGTTTACAGCCAATACAAAACAATTCTCTTTTCTTAGGGCCGGTGGAACTTAATTTTGTTATCTTTGCACTAATCTACGAGGAGGATTAAAAATACACAATAATCCTTAATAAAACACGAATGTAATACAATATCCCAATGCGTGTTGTAAAAGTAAAGGATAATTATGTAAATTAGAGGCAATAATAAGGGTTGAATAAAAAACAAAACAATTTATACTGTTCGGTTCGGTGTCTGGATAATAATTGCAATCGGATGCGACAGAACTCAGAACCGGTATCCCCGCTAAGTATTTGTGCGGCAGCAAGTTATCAGTTTACTCTTGGAACGCGTCCGCGATGTTGCTTAGGGGCCGCAAGAACAACTTCGCGATAAATTACAAGTCGTCGTAAGCCTTTTTATTCACACAATCTTAAGACGGGGCGTAATCTTAATACAACTTTGCATTTACAACCCTAGGTGCAGATTTTGGACTTGGAGAAACCAATGAACCAACCAACCAAGGTACTGAATTTCTATAATAAGAAGTTGTTTTTATGAGCGCTGCTAGTAAGCGGACTGACACGAAGCGATTTCGGGCACGGAGGGCTGGGGTTGTAAGTCTTATCACTCAAGGGAGATAAGTAGATCTAAGAAGACGGATTACCCCCCGTTCGAAATCCCGGGCTCCTCGATAGTTTTTTATCGGGCCGATGATAAGATAATATATTCCATTATTATTAGCCACTTGAGATTCCCGTACTTGAGGGACGTCAGGATTTTATCTAGGGCCTCGGTGCCTAGCCCAGATTTGTATGTGGTTTGTAGGGCTTTCTGTACTAGCTTTCTGCACTAGCTTTCTGTACTAGCTTCCTGTAATAGCCTTCTGTACTAGCTTTCTGTACTAGCTTTCTGCACTAGCTTTCTGTACTAGCTTTCTGTACTAGCTTTCTGTACTAGCTTTCTGTACTAGCTTTCTGTACTAGCTTTCTGTGCTAGCTTTCTGTACTAGCTTTCTGTACTAGCTTTCTGTACTAGCTTTCTGTACTAGCTTTCTGTTCTAGCTTTCTGTACTAGCTTTCTGTACTAGCCTTCTGTTGGTTTCTCAGAGTGCAACGAGCACAATATAGGCTGTATTATGGACGGGTACCAAAACCAACGTCTGACAATTTTATGTGTTGCCACACACAGACTGCCGGATACCATTACTCTTGTCTTAGCCCATCACATTTTACTGACAACTACTCAACTAATGGCGGAATAAATCAGACTATTGAATGCTTGACCATTAATGACTGACCATTAATGAATGTTTGACCGTGGGTTTTTGAATGAGAAACCTCTTGGTTATATTTGTATGGGTTAAGTACACCAATTTTGAGTGGATTTTTTTACCACCAGTCCCCAGTGCTTGTTTGTGTTCGTGTTGAATTTTAATGGGGCATGCTAGGCTAGGTCTGAATTTGACCCTTGAATAATTATGATAATTAGTACGTAATGTCTCGGAATGCTCTCAAGCCATTGTTACAGTAAATCGACCCAGGCATATGGCATGTCCAGATATCTGTGTAAACCTGTAAGACTCTTGATTAGAAATAGGTTTGGACTAATGTAGTCGTACCTGTAGATATTTTTTTAAAACAACCTCTTGACTAAAACTCATGCGCTCTACCTAAAGAGGTATCACCGATGGGGGCAACAGATTCTGTTTTAAAATTGCATCAAAATCCCATATTAATATAGTTTATATTATCGATTTTATACCATAATAATTATTTTTTATGGTCTCTGTATTCATATTGCAAATCTGGGGAGGTATAGCCCTGCCAAACCTAACTTGCCACCAGTGCTTGTTTAAATGAGCCGTATATGTGTGTGGCCATGTCATAAAACAACATAGGCTGTCTAAAAACATTGGATTAGTATATAAAGTTCGGTATTTTCTCCTGAATTCCGTAAATATATTAATATATGTCCATGAAACATCCACACATAAGAAGGCACCTTGTGTCTTTAATCCGACACCATCGGATATGTTTAAACCCTATGTTTATCACAATAGCCATGGCAAAATGTTTAGGATTCATCTCTGGTCATAATATGATTATTATGAACATAAACTGGCCAATAGAATACCCAAATTTCTTACCGTGGTGTTGGTCAGTTTCTAAACATTCGTTACCTGCAACAAGGATGTGTCGCGGATAGATTCTAAGACTAACGAGTGACAATTGTTCATCGCTGCTACACAGATGTGATACGGAGTGGGACTTTTGGAGCTTCTGACTCAAACGGGTACATTCAAATGGCACCGAAATAACCAATAGGTAACCAGGTGATTAATTTATCAAGAACAGAACCCTGGATAACATGCATAGAAGTCGCGCTCTCTACAGACTGAGCTATACCCCATCCCTACATGAAATAGATAACATTGAAAGCGGGACGTTGTTTTGACCTCCGTAAAGAAACCATGTAATATTTCTTGTTGGTTTCAAGGCTGGAATATCGGGGAGGTTTGGTGCCTATACGTATCACAGTGGGTTGAATGACTTGTATTACTGATCTTATCATAAATCGACACTGCTTGACGGAATGCCCATAATTATGTCCTACCGTGTTTTTGTAAGTTTGTGATTTCTTAGTCATCGTCAGTTACAATGTTTTTTTGCGGAAAGGTTCAAGACTGAACAAATCATTATAGCTGCATCATAGGGGCCAGCAAAGAACAATGCGATATTATGGGTAATAGTTCCCAAGGCATCATGCTTAGAATTCTAGCGCTTTAAAGACTGAGTTATTTCCCCTACTTTCTGCAGGAATAAGAGCACAGGGTCGGGATTTTGTTTTGACCTCCATAAAGAGATTATGCCCCTTAGATATCAACACCGTGTCCTTGTTGGTTGGCCTGTGTCTTCAATGCAGCATTGTCTGAGAGGTCTAGACCCAATACAATGTCACAATGGGTTGGCTGAATGACAAGGATTACACTGGCCCTATTAACGACCCTCGCCGATGGAATGCCCAAATTGTCAACCATGCTGTGGTTTGGTCGTTGGTTTCTGACAGCCAACTTCAGTTACAAGGTTTTATCGTGGACAGTCTCAAGACAGGCGTGTGGGAATGTACAAGCGCGCTACACAGAATACCGAACGGGGCTTCTGGAATTTATGAATCGAACGGACACATTATAATGACACTGAAAAAACAAGTAGGAAACAAGGTAATTTGATCGGGAACAGAGCCCTAGACGTAATGATTAAACGTAGCACGCCCAACCAATTGAGCTGTAACCCTCCCTACCTGAAATGAGAGTCCAGGGTTAATGATTGTATATGACTTCCTTAGATACATTATGTCCCCGAAATAGCGACGCTCTGCAATGCGTGATAGTATCTGCCTGTCTGCCTTCAATGGATCATGGTTGTGCTGCTAATTTAATACGTATACATACGTCACTGGGTTGGCTGAATGACTAAGATTACTCTCTGGTCTTATCATAAATCAGCACTGGTCTGTAACTAATTGTATCCCATCACCAAGTCTGTATGAACGATTTGAACCAATAAGACTCAGTGAGATGTAATGGGTGCCTTAAATTTGGTTATCGAAAAGATTTAGCACATAGTCGATACAGGTCCCAAGACTGATGCGTGACAATGTCGACTGCGGTTCATATGACGCATTGTAACAATGTTTGAGCACTGCTGCACAGGTACGAATCGAAGATACCAGGACTCTTGTCTCAAGCGCTCACATTATACTGGCACCTAAACAACGAAGACGCTTTAATCGGGAACAGAACCTGAAGGCCATTAGTGGAAGTCGCTCTCTCTGTCGACTGAGCCAATTTAGCCGCTTCTCTATCGTATATTATGATATAGACATCGAGATTTCGTTTAGACCTTGCTTAAGACACAGAAAGCCCCCTAGATAGGGAAGCTCTGCACTGCCTGTTGCTTGTTAATGCCCGCCTTTAATGGGGCATGAACGTAGAGGTTTAACCCCGTACACATCACCCTGGATTGGCTGAGTGACCAGGATAACTTTCTGGCCCTATCATAAAAAGACTGTGTCCGTAGAATACCGAAATTGTCAATCGTGCTATAGTGAGTTCGTTGGTGTCTTCCCGTCCCTCGACACCAACAAGGCTATGTCGTGGACTGGTCCCAGTACTGACGGATCACAATCGTTACGAGCTGCTACACAGAATACAAAGCACGGATCCCGGAACGTCTATAACAAGCAGTCACATTTAAGTCACGCTAAAACAATGAAAAAGGAACACGGTGATGTCATCGGGAGCAGAACTCTGGGCATCATTATTGTAAGTCGTTCCCTCTGTCAACTGAGCCAATACAGCCCGCTTTGCTGTCGCACATTATGACATGGTTACCGAGTTTTTTTTAGACCTTGGTTAAGACACACAATGCCCCCTAGATAGGGACACTCTGCACTGCCTGTTGCTTGTTAATGCCCGCCTTCAATGGGGCATGCAGAGGTATAGAGGTTTAGCCCATACACATAGCAACATAATTTTCCTGAATGACTAGGATTATGCTCTGGTGTTATCATAAAAAGACTGGCCGACGGAATATCCAAATGACGTATGGTATTGTTGTTTGTTGATGGGTTTCTTACCGTCACAAGGATATATCGTCCCCCGCCCCGCTGAACCGTCACCTGGTGCCTTAAATTACTGAGGGAAACACTACACGATTTATTTTGACCTCGGTATAGATATCACGTCCCTTAGATAGCCTCATTCTGCAATGCTTCTGGTTCGTTAGTCTCTGTCTGTGATAAAGCGTGCTGGGGGAGGTCTAAATCTTATCCTTCTAAATAATACTAAATGTATATGATAGTGGGAATGTGTGACATTGCTGTCTTGGCATGGTTTTTATCTCGGACTTGCACTTGTAATGACCGTTACAACGCCCAAATGACCAACGATGTGAAACCAACCATTTTTCTCACTGAGGGCCTAGGGCGCCAGTTCCATTCCTCTATGCCGGTGATGTGCAACGGAATACTATTATTATTTACATTACAAATAAAGACACGGTGTAGGGCAATTTGATAAAAGACAAAACAAGCAACATCATTTACATGGCGGGAATTTTTGACGGTGCGAGAAATAGTTTCGACGTACATAGAGATCGTCATTTTTTCATGTATATTTTCAGAGGTTAATGTGGATTTTTACATAATTAGCCGCAATATAATTGTGTATTTTGTTTTATTTAAATCAATGTAAATTATTAACCGTACATTATGGTAATATTCCTTAAAGTTTTAAAGATAAAAACAATACGAGATATGGATTCTATTTTTCGTTGCGTTTTGTCCCCAGTGCTTTGACTTATATCGTCCGAAAAATATGTCTTCAGACTTTAGATCTATATAGAGTAGGGAGGGAACAATTTAGTTCAAGTGAATGGCCTGTGGAGTGACACATTTTTATGAAAGCAAAATCTTTGTGGGTTTAGGGGCCCACACAATATCGACAGATAAAAACATGGGCTACCCCAGACTTGAGTTAAGTTAAGTTGATTTAACGTCCAACGTCAGCACTACGTAAACTATACTGTGGACGGATCCCAAGACTGAAGTCTGAAAGTTATACGTGCTGCCCTACACGAGACATGGTGGGAATACCATGAGTCCGGTCTCAGCCAATCACACTAAATGGACTCCGACTCAACCAGTTTCAGGGGACAAAATTAGACAAATAAATCTGCCGATCGTGGGATTTGTACCGTGGACCTTCTGATCTAGAGACCAGTGCTCTACCACTGAGCCACTTTTCCCCCCTCCCATCCCCTCTTGAGCTACAATATTTATTACTAATTTGATTTATATAACATGTACATTGAGTAGAAATACGGCTGTTTTAGTGCTATAAAAAGACAATAAACAGACCAGCTTTCAAAATGTGCATGTGGTGATCCAACAAGCATTTTAGAATTATGGCCTCTTTTCTTTCAATGCTTATTGGCACATTTTTTTTTCAAGATAAGCTGTTTTTTACTAAATAAAACTGAGCAACTTACATTGCTGGCTTTACTCGGAAATTTCATAGGGTCATATCATTGCTTGCTTGCGGCAAATCGCTTTGTGTAAAACGTTCCCGAAGGCTACACCATTAAAATCTAGTGGATACTGCAACCATTCCGTGTAAGAAATACTCCCATAAAATAATCATGACCTTAGCTCTAACTGTCTACGGGGTATAATGATCTTTTTAACCCATCAATAAAGATCGTTGGGTCGGCTTATCGCCTGTCGTAGGAGTGCGGGGGAGACTTAATAGAGCTTAAAACATAACAGTAAAACGCTCTCAGGTTGCTTTCAGAGAGAACTGAACAGAAATAATTGAACCTTCACCTGGTGCCTTAAATTAATGAGGGTCACACTCCACGATTTATGTTGACCTCGGTATAGAAATCACGTCCCTTATATATCCTCATTCTGCAATGCTTCTGGTTCGTTAGTCTATGATAAAGCGTGCTAGGGGAGGTCTAAATTTTATCCTTCTAAAGAATACTATATGATGGTAGGAATGTGTCACACTACTGTCTTGGCATGATTTTTATCCTGGGTTTGTACTTGTAATGACTGTTACAATGCCCCAATGACCAATGAAGTGAAAGCAACCATTTCTCACACTCACTGAGGGGTGCCAGTTTCATTCCCCCATGCTTGTGATGTGCAACGGAATGCTATTATTATTTACATTACAAATAAAGACACGGTGTAGTGTAATTTGAGAAGACAAAACAAGCAACATCTTTTACATGGTGGGAACATTTGACGGTGCAGGAAATAGTTCCGACGTGCATAGAGATCTTCATTTTTATGACTGTATAATTTCAGAGGTTACAGAATTAGTCAAAATTTAATATTTTGTTGTATTTAAATTAATGTAAATTATTAAGCTTACCTTGTGTTCGTATTCGGTAAAGTGTTAAAGATAAAAAAACAATATGATACCTGGATTCTATTATTCGTTTCGTTTTGTCCCCAGTGTTTGACTCATCAGGTCCAATTTGTATGTCTTCAGACTTTAGATCTATGTTAAGTAGGGAGAACCAAGGTAGTTCAATTTGAGAACGAGTGGCCTGTAAAGTGACACATTTCTATGAATGCAAAATCTTTGTGGGTTTAGGGGGCCACACGAAACTGAAATATAAAAAGGGGCACATCAGAGTTGAGTTGCATTATATTGGTTTAACATCCAACCTCAGCTCTATGTACACTATATTATGGACGGATCCCAACACTGAAGTCTGAAAATTGTATGTATTGCCCTACACGAGACAGGGTGGGAATACCACAAGCCCCGTCTCACGCAATCACACTAAACGGACTCCGACTCAACCAGTTTCAGGGGACAAAATTGGACATACAATGTATTAATCTGCCGATCGTGGGATTCGAACCCCAGCCCTCCTGATTTAGAAACCAGCTGTGCTCGACCAGCTGTGAGCCATTTCACCCCCCCCTCCCCCCACCCGTAGCTACAAGATTTATATTACCAATTAATTTTGATTTATATAACATGTACATTGAGTAGAAATACGACCGTTTTAGTGCTATAAAAAGACAAAAAACAGACCAGTTTTCAAATTGTGCATGTGGTGATCCACAAGCATTTTAGAATTATGGCCTCTTTTGTTTCAATGCTTATTGGCACATTTTTTTTTAAGATAAGCTGTTTTTCTAAATAAAACTGAGCAACTTACATTGCTGGCTTTACTCGGAAATTTCATAGGGTCATATCATTGCTTGCTTGCGGCAAATCGCTTTGTTTAAAACGTTCCCGAAGGCTACACCATTAAAATCTAGTGGATACTGCAACCATTCCGTGTAAGAAATACCCCCATAAAATAATCATGACCGTGGCTCTAACTGTCTACGGGGTATAATGATCTTTTTAACCCATCAATAAAGATCATGGGCTCGGCTTATCGCCTATCATGAGTGCGGGGGAGACTTAATAGAGCTTAAAACATAACAGTAAAACGCTCTCAGGCTGCTTGCTTTCAGAGAGAACTGAACAGAAATAACTTGAGTTGTGCAAAGCATAAAAATTATACCTTGATTGTATTCCATAAGAGCTCCCCCCCCCCTCTTTCTCTCTCTCTCTCTCTCTCTCTCTCTCTCTCTCTCTCTCTCTCACACACACACACACACACACACACACACCTATCTAACAGCTCCGCGGCAAGGCGACAAAGTTCTGCATAGTTTCTTTTTTTACGTTTTGCTCCAGGTTTACATCATTTATTACATTCTTAAAACGTGTAATTTAGTGTTAAAAATCAGTCGCAACTAAGCACAATTGGGCTATTCTGGCATATTCTATGAAGAGGGTTAGCTCACTTGTTTGACTAGATGAGAAGTTGATTCAACAGTAGAGCACATTAGGTTTTTAACCGTCAGGTCCCCGGTTCGATCCCCTATTGGACTGCCTTGTTCCCCAATGGTTAGGCCCATGCCTCATTATTGTCTGACTGGTTTATCCAGAAGTCCCAATATCCCCGCCCTGTCTCTCTGTGGCAGCACTTACAATTTTAGACGTTATTATTGTGGTCTGTCCACGATATAGCCTTGTTTGTACAGATAGACGTTAAGTCACCTAGAAATCATATCAAACCAAACCGAAAAACGACTATTACTACAGTGCTAATCTAGATATCCTCAAATACCTCAATTCCAACACCTCCATAATAATTCCCATGCCACTCGGCTAATCTCTGGACTGGTGTTTGTCTGATATGACTGTGTCTGGCACCGGAACAGGGTCACGATCAAAGAGCCTGGCAGAGGTACCAGTTTAATGAGTTGCTAAGAAAAGGGTCCAACGCTTGTACAAGGTGTTAACTCCAAACCTAAGGTGTGATTTATGGCCTGCTAATATAGCATTCAGTTTCTTTTACAGTCGCAGGAGAGAAGCCATCTCGTAGTTTAGTTTCCTAAAGTCGCAAGTCTAAGCTGGACATATTCAGACGAACTGAAGACAGAGAGGCTTGGAAATCCCTGATCGTCGATGTCTGCGCCAGACCTAACACCTGAATGAATGATGAAAGTCGCAAGTACAACGTCACGGTAGCTTTCAACACGTCGTAAGCCTTATTATTATACTTATACATGTATACTTATGACGAGTTTTAAGCTTGGCACAATGTTGTACTTACAACTATCGGACCACGACTACAAGCTTACTACAACGTTGTTCTTTCGATCCTTGGTGCCGTTAGCCCAGCGTCGTCGTAACTCGTAAGCCTCAGTATTCTTATATCTTATGACTGGTAGTAAACTTACCACTACGTTGTACTTACGACTGCTAGTTTTTAATGAAAGGTCCTTTATAGCGAGGGAAATGCTAAATACAACAAGTAGCAGGCAAAAACGTGAACCTTTATTATGTAAAGGCTGGAGAGCTCATGCATTGAGGAAAGCTGTGCACAAATTTGGTCTGGGTAATAGAGACTTTGTGATCACGGCACACATAGAGAAAACGATGACGGCATGTGGTGTAATCTTCACCACCGTCCAATCGTTGATCTATCTAAGATTGGTGCAGCCAATGAGCGATCAGAAAACCTCATGTCTTAGGGCGTGATTATGTCATCTCTAATCATCGTGTGGATTGCAAAGCCTCTATTGAAGAGAGAAGGAATGGTTAATGTGGCGTCACACGGTATAGAATTTAATTGATAATTATATGGAAGCAGGTTCACTTTCTATGACCATTGTAGCGAAAGGGTTTACCGGTGCATGTGTGTATGGGAGATGGTGGTGGATTGGATTGTGTAACTTTACCTGTTGCTTACCTTATATTTATTGATTGGTTAGTTGATTGGTAAATATTTTTTTATGTATGATTAATTCATTGATAAATCTATTTGCTGATTGATTTATCAATTATTCAAAGGATTTTCTGGTTGTAATTATGCGTAATCCGTACAATACTACAGTACTTTATGGTTTGGTTACATTATAAATTGGCATGTTGATCGATTGATTTATCGATTTCTTTAAGGTATGGATTGGGGTAATGTTTTTCATATGCCACAGGAATTAAATTGCATATCGTAGACGTTTTTGTGGGTTTCTTTTTACTGCAAGTCTTTATATCAGGAATTTTTGCCTTCATTTAATATTCTATCTGCGTGCAAGGTTTTAATTCATTGTTTTTTATGTTGTTTTTTTTTTAATGAAACGCTTTCGTGGGCTTATTCACAATGTTATTTTTCTAAACAGAAGTAAATAATGAGCGTAACGTTTTTAATGCCACATTGGTTATAAAGATCGTCCTGTGATAGAAGCTTATGACAAACTTATGGCATTTGAATTAATTCAAGGCTTACTGTGCTGAATATAAGTTCATATTTTTCATTCAATGATCACAATAGCGGTAAGCCCGGAGTGAAAGAAAATGTTTTAGCCTTATAAAAATAGGCAGAATGTTAATTGTATCAGTCTATCGCTCGTAGCGAACAGCATTGATAAATTATGGTGTTAGAGAGAGAGAGAGAGAGAGAGAGAGAGAGAGAGAGAGAGAGA
>RQTK01000027.1:516928-527590 GCA_003991915.1 Elysia chlorotica | reverse complement strand
GGGGTGGGCGGGGGAGAGGGGGGGGGGGGGGGGGGGGGTGCATGGTCATGGTTTCAGTGCTGGGGTGTAGGGAGGTATGTTAGTTCTAATTCTACCGGGATGGGGGTATGGACGAATCTGTTGGGGTGGGGATTTAGGGGAGGGGGGTGGGCATGGTCATGGGTTAAGGTATTGGAGCGAGGCATGTTAGTTCAAGAGGAACTTGTGAGGGGATGGAGGGGGAGTGGACAAGCCTGGAGAAAAGAGAGGGAGAGGGTTACGGGAAGGTTGTGGGATGGGATTTAGGTAGTGGTTCTCATATTTTGTTTACAACACATGGCTGCAGTCTTTTATGAAATGGGAATGGAAGGGCAAAATTCATGTGCATATAAAAGAGGAATAGTGTAAGATATTTGGTTAGGAAAGAAAGACAGGCAGCGGTAGTTTGAGTGTAGTTTGCTTAGCGTCCAACGTCAATACTATATAGTCTATATTGTGGATGGGTTCCAAGACTAACATCTGATAACTTTACGTGCTGCTACACACAGGCATGGCGGGGTTAACATGGCTCCTGTATCAGCCGGTCACACACTTTGAACATAACTTAACCATCAGGAGAGTAGCCTAAAGAGAGTGACAGAAAATTGGGAAACAAAGGAAGAGAGAGAGAGAGAGAGAGAGAGAGAGAGAGAGAGAGAGTTTAAAGAGATAGACTATGAAAGAGAAAATAGATAGATGGATTGGGCATAGGGCGAAACTGTGATATATTTAAAATATAATAGAACTGTCTTATCTTTGTTGAGCAAACTAATTATGTAGAGCAACAACAACAGCAGCAACAAAAGCAACAAACAAAAACAACAACAACATCTTGACCAAGAACAATAACAACTATAAACACCAATTGCCATTTCTTGCAATATTAACAATGACAGGAACGATGACATTGATCTTAAGGTTTAAAGGAAATTGCGATATACATGTACTTCCAAATTAATTACATTACGAATAGCAAATCCAACAGTACCATTTATATGGACAATGACAAAAATAACAAAGCAAACGTATTAAAAAAACTAAAGAGCCTAATAAAATTAAAAAAAAAAAACAGTTGCAAAAGCAAGAACTAATGCAAAAAAACAACAAGAACAAGAACAACAATAACAACAACAGGTACAACAACAACAACAACAACAACAACAACAACAACAACAACAACAACAACACTAATAGGAACAAGAACAATAATAACAAAATAACAGTAGCACCAACACCAGCAGCAACAACGCCAACATGATAGAGGAAGCGAAGACGATCTGTTGACGAAGGTGTTTTAATCGCAATGATAAGGATATACAAGGCTACTCTAAACTGAGTTTGAGAAAATCAGAATTGTCATCTCATTACACAGACACTGGTTAGAATAGATAAGACAAGGTACGATTAGACGAATGTGCATTATCGTATTTTATACTCGTCTATTATCACTGTAGTTCTTTACGAAACTTAGATCTAGAATGGTTAGTTCGGATAAGACAAGATAACATGAGACCAATCTGCATTATCGTATCTTATACTCGTCTCTCATCGCTGTAGTTGTTTACAAAACTTAAATCTAAAATGGTTAGTTTAGATAAGACAAGATAAGATTAGATGAAACATCTTTAATCATAGCTTATACTCGCCTCTCATTACTGTAGTTTTTCATGAAACTTAGATCTAGAATGGTTAGTTGGGATAAGACAAGATAAGATAAGACCAATCTTAAACGTGTCATTATCAAAAAATGTTCTTTATAAAACTTAGATCTAGGCTAGTTAGTTGAGATAATGGTTTCATCTTATCTTACATGAATCCGGCAACGCAGATATCTCCAATTACCACTGTAGTACCTCTCCGATTGCTCAAGAACTTTTCAGATGTAAAAGGAACATGAAAACGGACAGTTTCGTTTTTTTGCATTATAAGTTTAGTATTATTATGATTATTTTAAAGATTAGGTTTGCTGGATTTGCTGACAACTGTTTTAAAACCAATTTTTACAAGAACCTGGAGGAGTCGTTTTGAAAAAAAAATGACAAAAGAGGGTTGAAATTAATAATGTATATATTATTAAAAAAGAATGTTTTTCTTAATATCTAATTAGGCGATCTTCATTAACGAATGAAAAAGGACCCTGTGGATATTTTATTCAGTATTTAGATAGAACACGAAGGGGAAGTTACCCCATTTACTTCAAAAGCACAGAGAGGTAGCTTAACTTGCTTACCAAGACAATTTTGTCATTAAACAGCCTCTCTTAAAGTTTAACACTGATATTCAGGCAGTTCTATTTAATTTTGAAGTACACATGGAAATATAGAAATTGAGAATCACAATATTTATTTGACATACACAGGAAACATATTTATACAATTTAACGACAGTGCAATGAAGGCATTCTCATGATTTTTATATTTAAAGACCTAAAGAAATAAACTTGAAGTATCATAAAAAATTGTTGTTATTAGAAATCAATATGACTATGTTAAGAATTTGAAAAATCAAACAAAAATGGCAAACCTTTACGCAAAAACATGAAATATTTACATCAAATTGCATGCAATTTGGCATCACGTAGACATTTTCTATAGGCGTGGTTTATAATATACACATATAACATAAGCTTTTTAAACAGGTATGTTTTAAGTTATAAGTAGGTGAAGAATATTACATTGGGAGAAATAGAGAGAGCGGGGGAGACAAAGAAGGAGAGGAAAAGAGGGAGGAAAATAGAACAAAAAGCGGAGTTAGCGCGTAAAGAAGCGAGAGAAAGAGAGAGGAAACAATAGAGACAGAAAGAAAGAGCCAGTAGAGAGCAAAAAATAGGGTGATGTAGAGAGGAAAAGAGTAGTAGATATATTGTGTGTGAGCAATTATTATTAGGACAAAGACATTATTATTACATATTTACTGTACCATGTTTATAGAAGCCCTTTCTAACCTGATCAATTTAGTAGATCTGTTTTGTGTTTTAAAAAGAAATATTTGTCACAGCAAAACCACTGTTTCAGATACAAACGTATCAACAAATAATTTACATCTGTAATGACGAAAATACATCCAAGTTTTTCAATTTCAATTTAACTTGTTGAATAATATAAGAAAATGTACCGCGCTGGAGATGTATAAATGTTTTAGAATAAAGGTTTATGAAAATTGTAGAAAAAAACTAGTTTCAAGAAAAAGGAGATAAAAAATAGAAACCCGAGGTAAGTATAATGTGTGAAATTGTCGCAAGAAAGTTGTTTCAATTTTAGGGTATATTTTACTGAGATGGTACATATTGCATAATTATTTAAAACTGAAAAAACCCACTTTAAAACAAACATCAACGTCACAATTTCAAACAATCAAGGCTTTAAATAAAAAAGTATTAAAAAAAAAAAACTAGAGAAAAAACCAAGATAAGAAGATATCTTGAAGAGCCTTTTACAAAACAATGTTTATGTTTTATTTACAGCATTACTTCCCTTGATTAATAAAATGATAGGACGTTAAAATTAACTGTGTGAAGCAAAAAAAAAAAAAAATGAAAACAGTTTTACACTTAAGTGCACTATAACAGGTTTCGGTGTCCTTTAACAAACATAACACTTGTGTAACACCAGGAAATTAGTTAACACAAATTTAAGAAAGTTAACTGTTAATTGCCATAACAAAACTTCACTTTAAATGTTTTTGTGTGTGTGAAATAATAATAATAATAATAATAATAATAATAATAATAATAATAATAATAATAATAATAATAAGGTGCCATAGTGTCTTTTCCGCTTTGCATTGCATCAGAAATAATTCTTGTTTTTTGTTTTGTTTTTATAACAATTTGTTTCTTTCAGTTTTTCTTTGTTGAGTGCGTATAAAAGTATGCATTATAAGTAGTCAAATAAATCGGTATCATTGAAAGTGAAAATAAGTGATTTAAATTTTAAAAAATGTATTTCCTTACGAATTTTGTTTTTAGATGACATTTCTTGGGTCTAATTTTACACTTCAGTTCAAGGGAGACCAGTGTTACAACGAAAACAGTTTTTGTTTGTTATATAACGAATTGTTCCCCTTATGTATGGGCCACAAAAAAGGCGCGATTTTTTTTCATGATTATCTCGAAATCGGTACCATATAGATCATTATGTAAAGTTTTGGACTAAAGAAACAAGATGTCGAAAATTCGACCTCAGTGCATAGCTTACTGTTGGTTTGATATATTATATTTTCCTCTGTATAGGGGTTTTCCGAAAATCTAGAGGACATCTTTTACTGAGATTAAATTTAAAAAATGCATATGCAAACACAAAACATAGAAATAAAAACCTAGTCATTGTCCTTCCCAAAGCATTGCATCGAATATCTAAAGTTGTATGAATTTCAGGACTGTATATTTGCATTTGTATAAAAAAAAGACGGGTCTACCAGAAATGTTGTAATTTGTTAAACCTAGTACCATTAAAATAGTGACTAAATAGACAGTGAGTTACTAAAATGTATTGGCTAAAATGTATTGGATATAATCACTGCTTGAACATAATTATTAACGGGGGGTAATGTGTTTTCCATATACCTAAGCAGAGACAAAGTACACATAAAATATAGATAGCATGGAAAATTACAGCTTGTAGCACATACATATTTTTCATACAATTATTACACTGACAATACTGGTTGTACATTTTTTTTTTGCTATAATATAAAGGCGTGCAATATTCCATAACAACAATAGCAGGGGTACTTTGTACGGTACGTTCACACTTGGCATGGCGGCCGTGGTGGGATCAAGATCAAGTAGCGACGACGTCTTCGGCTAGGAACACTCTAAAGAGTCCACCCAGTGTAGATACCGTTTAGAAAGTCCAGTAAATACGATGGGCCCTTTTTTGTCAGCCTATAAAAGTCCAGAGTTAGACAAAATTGATCTCCATTTCGCCGTATGAGATCCTCTCAAGGAGATCTAAGACACGATATTCCCAGCTCTTCCAGTGTACAGATTGAAGAACTGTCTGTTTTATGGTTATTAGTCCAAAAACACGAATGCTGGTACCAGTATGGATTTCCAAAAACCGTGAGTGCCAGATTGGTGCTATGCTGCGTAGGGCGAAAATCGATCCATTGATGATAATACACCAGAGCTATCTGTGCAGGAATATACGTCCACAAGTGGCCAATTAAATTCTGCATCTTCGCAAGTCGCTACAAAGGTTCAAGACAAACATCAATATCGCACACATGCGCCCAGATTTCTTACAGGGAGTAGTAGTCCTGAAGAACTGCCCATTGTTTCGACATAACCAGTGTTGGTTTTTATCAACGTCGTAATCCATTTGGTTTTTACTGGCTGCGGCAATGTCCAATACACCAAGCAAGAAAATAAGCACAATTTGGACTTTTCCTACTGATCTAGTCCTCATCAGTACAAATTCGAAAGTAAAATGTCCCTACAACTTTCAAAACTATACAAAAAATACGATCTGCTACAAGCTTCATGTAAGCTTATTTCTTCTGGGTACTGTTTGCACACTTTATTACTATGAAATGTTGAGTTCGCAACATGCTAAAAATAATAAGTTTTTATTTGATTGTTAAAACCTATGTTTTTCTGTAAATAATTATTACGCTCCAGTTTTACGCGGTTCAGTGAGTTGTACGCAGTTCACACAGTAGCAAAAGCAAAAGTGTCCTGTATAACTACTAGATTTTCTTAAAATTAATATAATGCTCTCCTTGGTTCAATAAAAATTAAAGATGAACTTTGCTTTTAAAGCACACTATTGATGAGAATGTCAACAAGGTCCTTGTATTGCATTTCAATATATAAATAGTAATGAGCCTTATTATGGTGTCATTAAAGAATCACTCCTCTAGAAAAGCTCTCTGGCAGCACAAAGATGTTCAACTTTGCTTTGCGCAGCTAGATAGGATCCAGCCAAGAAACGCTGTCCTCGTATGTACTGTCACATCAAAATGTCTTCCAGGCAATCAGATGAATTGACTTGGAGTGCCTCCAAAGCATTCCGCCAAATAGCCTGAGAAATTGCTTTACCATTAGTTTTATGTTACACTTACACCACTTAGACCACGCCTATTGGCTTTGACTTCCTGTCCACACAATTATCCCCCCTTCTCCTCCTCAGAACCGGAAGTTGCCAGCGTGCCAGTGTGCCTGGGTCGGGGCGACCGGAAGTTCACTTGTCCGCGCCGGGCTGTTCCGCCGGCTTGATCATCATCTGGACGGCCTTGAGCGAGCTGTACATGTGGATGGTGTTCCACTGGATGCCGTCGCGCTGGAAGTAGTTCTTGTGGAAGCCCTTGGTGTAGTATTTGCCGTTCAGGTGCGCCTCGAAACAGTTGTTGAACCACCAGGCGCCCTGGTACTGCTGCGCGCACGAGTCGTAGTACCTGGGAGAGGGTTGTGGGGGTGGGGGGATGGAAGGGAGGTTTTGGGTCATGGGAGTAACATATTGGAATTCAAAGATGTATCCCCTACAGCGTGATTTAATGATATTATGTTTAGGTGAGTTAAGTTATACATGTTTACTTTTAGGTTCTTTTTTATGTTCGCTCAAAGGCTTTTTCAGTATGTTAAATGACAGGAACAATAGCTTGACAATAGTTTGTTCCTATTTGTTTTTTTTTTATTTTGGTAAGTTAAAATATATTGGACATATTTATTGTAATGTGGAGTTGCCTTTAGCGACCTATTTGAATTAATATCGGTAGACCAACTGAGGCACATATATTCACGGTTCATTTTTTAGTTTGTTATGTTTTGTGCTTCACAAGGTTTAAAAAAAATCTTTAGTAAATTTTGTAAACGAAACAATGGCTTTAGTAAAGTTTGTTTCCATTTGTTTTCTTTATATGAAGAGTCTTGTTGTGAATAATAGTTGCAACAGTTTAAAACACTTTTTTTCATGCAAAGCAAGAGCAGATTAAATATTTTGTGGAAAAAAACTAAGATTAGAGGGAAAAAATGGAAAGATGAATCATCAACAAACAAACGATAAAAAAATCCGAAAGCGATTATTTTTTTCATTAGTTGTTTAAAGCATCAGTGTGTTAATCATAACATAGTAATTGTCGCCAATTCAAGCAAAGAGATTAATCATGTTAGTATCATATTAGCAAAATAAATTTCAATTCAATCAAAGAGATTAATCATGTTAGTATCAGATTAGTAAATAAAATGCTAAAGCAATATGTCGCCTTAAGTATTAATGAATCACTATTTTTAAGCATTATTTTCTTCTATTAGTTGCCCTTTGGTCTCATATCCAATTATGATGTTATCAGCTTTTTTCAAATGTGTTTTTTTGATTTAAAAAAAAAAATATTTTGAGTATACTTTTTATTCATCTTAAAACATTACCTTGACTTTTACATTAGTTCACTCTCTTTAGAAAACAGCTAACAAGGAGCAACACGCTAGATCTTTATCTATAAACGGTTAGTGCAAAGGGCATCGGCAATAAATACTATTACAAGCAAGTATTATGAGTTTAGAGAAAAGGATTCACGAACAAGAAAATAGCTAGTTCTAGTCACCTACTTCAATCTATCCCTGTTAAGCAACTGCAACGAAGCAGAACCACTTTATAAATATAGTTGTTCAATAGAAGTAACTACTACAAGGTCGTAATTTGGAAAATAGAATAGTAAGAAAATAACTGTTCCTTGATGAATTATTTTATAGAAGATGGTTGATACGAACACATCTGATTCTTTCTGCCAAAGCAGAACCACTTTTCAAGTATAGTTGTTCAATAGAAGCAACTACTACACTGTCGTATCTAGGAAAATAGAGTACTAAGAAGACAACTCATTGAGGAATAATTCTTTTTTTTAGAGAAGACGGTTGGTACGAACACATCTGATTCGTTTTGCCTGGTGTATTTTTTAAAAGAAAGTTATTACGAGAAATACGGGTTATACGAAGGTAATTACTCATTGAGGGTGCATTTTCAAGAAAAGAGTTAATACGAAAACATTATCACTCCTTGAGAAATCATTTTTTGAAAAAAAAAGGGTTGATACGCATAGATCTAATTATTAAAAACGTATTTTGGAGAAGTGGTTTAATACCAAGACAATTGTTCATGTATGGTGTTTATCTATTATATATAATTGTCTTCAATTCAAACTTAGACATGCGATCATGCTTTATGCGTCCCACAATTCCCACGAATTTCGTGGGTTCTCAACTAGTTGGTTAATACGAAGACAAATATTCATTGCGGATGCATCTAAAAGAATACGGTTAATATATAGAAGACTATTCATTGACGATGTGTTTTGGAGAAAAGTGTTCATGAAAATGACACTATTCCAGGGATCTATCTTGTATAGGGGCGTTGATATTGAGAAATCTTATCGTTAATGGCGTAGAGGATTAATACTAAGAAAGCTATTCTTTGAGGATGTTTTTGGAGTCGAGGGTTAATACCAAGAAAACTATCGTTTGAGGATGTTTTTGGAGTCGAGGGTTAATACGAAGAAAACAATTCTTTGAGGATGTTTTTGGAGACGAGGCTTAATACGAAGAAACACATTCTTTGAGGCGAAGACAGCTATTTTTGATGTTTTTGCAGAGTAAGGTTAATACCAACACAATTATTCTTTGAGGATGTTTTTTGGAGACGTGGATTAATACGAAGACAATGTTACTGCTCTTTGACGATGTTTTTGCTGTCGAAGGTTAATACGAAGACAACTATTTTTGGGGTTGTTTTTTGGAGACGAGGGTTAATACCAAGACAACCATTCTTTGAGGATATTTTTTGCAGACAATGGTTTATACATAGGCAAGCTAAGCTACTACAATATATTTTCGACGTTTGCGAAAAAGGTTGCGGAAGAACTTCTCACCTACTCTGTGCGAGTTCCATGCAGATGCATTAAAAAAACTTATACAAAAATTACCAAAAATTACCAAAAATTACCAAAAATGTATACCTCGGTATTATTATTTATAGGTTAAGGACTTAAAGCCTGCACAGGGAATGAAATGAATGGTACATGATTTTTTAGGGTTAATACGAATGTTTGAGAGGAGGGTTCAGGAAGAGACGTTGTGTTGTTCTCTTTCCCAAAAGCACAACCAATTTTAAATTATATTTGTTCAGATTTAGCTTTAGTTTAGTAATACAACGCAAAAAAAACCTAAAAGGGGCTGCATGCTATATTATCTATCGCTGGTTACTGCTAAGACAAATGGAACAAACGTGTAGCCTACATACAGTTTCATAAATTAAGACTTAATTTAACCTTACTACACAGCTAAACGAAACAACAGCTGTATGCTATATCTAAAGCTAGTTAATACAAAGGCTATTATTAGTAAAGATGGATTAGGAAGAGATGGAACGATTCTGTCGTCTACTTTAAACACTATTTGGCAAAATGGAAAAAAAAAACTACCGCTGATTACTAATAGAGACTTCTACGAGAGAGATTGAGTTCAGGAAGAAGAGGAAAAACTTACAGCGTGCTATAAAGGTATACATGGATTCTGCCAGAGAAAAAACTTGAAAAGGTTAAAGAAGAATTGGAGCGAATTTGTTACCTAATTTTAGTTTTATAGATTGTGTCTCAACTATAATAAAGCATCAGCATGCTATAGCTATAGCTGGTTAAAACTAGACAAGAGTGGCTTAAAGCGCAGCGGCATCATTCAATAACTATCTCTGGTTACTACTAGACAGGAAAGATGGGCTAACCCTTTGAACGCTGGCATCCTGACTCTAAACCTAGCCTCCTGAGCTGAAAATGGTATCTAGGCCCATAATGTCTATCATCAAAACTAGGCCCATAATGTCTATCATCAAAACTAGGCCCATAATGTCTATCATCAAAACATGCTTCCACTGGTGTATTACTGTCTTGTTCTTAGTCCATTCTAGATTTAGATCTACATGGTTATTTGACGGTGTTACAGTGCTCAGTTAAAACAAAAAGCTCCACAGTTTATGCCTCAAAAGGTTAAGCCAGCAGTCGCTTCAATCTAACCCTTCTAAGCAACTAAAACGAACCAGCTGCATGCTCTAACTATTACTAAGACAACTACTCAGGAAGACTTTTATGCTGAGGAGGAAGGAGACGAAGACACTAAGATACTTTCTCAATTTAACCCTACCATGCAGGTAAAAGGAAACAGCAACATGCTATAATATATAAATAATCGCTGGTTAATACCAAGGCAACTACTACAGGAGATAGGTTAAGAGTACGAGAATGTGTCCAGTTAGCCCTACTAAAAAACTAAGCAAGTGAGCGGTATGCTGTACATTTTTGGGGGGTTACTACTAAAGAAATATGATGGCTTAAGGAAGAAGGGGCGAACATGCTGCCAATTAACCATACTAAGCGTAAAAATATAAGCTGCAGCATGCTATTGTTACTGTTGGTTACTACTAGAGAATGGAGGGTTAAGGGTGAAAAACAGAACCCCTCGCCTAGTGTACTTACCTTTCATTCACTAGATTTAGCTAGACTTTAATACTGCTACACAAATGAAACGAAGTTGCAACATGCTGAATTTGTCGCTGGAAATACGAAAGCAAGTAACAGAAAAGAAGCTGAGTAAAGCTGAGTAAAGCTGAGTAAAGCTGAGTAAAGCTGAGTAAAGCTGAGTAAAGCTGAGTAAAGCTG
>RQTK01000027.1:499428-511928 GCA_003991915.1 Elysia chlorotica | reverse complement strand
AAATCGTATCTGATAATAAACATTTCATAAATAAAGAGGCTCGGTGACAAATGAATTGATAAACCCATAGACTGACAAAAGTCCATGACAACTTCTTCGTCTTAGATGTGTGCTGGTATGGTCATACATGTAATAGACAAGGTATGAATGCTAGCGCAACCCCCCCCCCCTTTCCCAAGGAGATTCGTACCGTAGTATAATGCTGTCTGGAAAAAAACAACAACTTAGGATTAAATTTAAACTGTCTAGGTAAATGTGGATATCTCTGCTGGATTGTGTTGTTATTTGTGTGACATTGTGAAAAATGCTGAGTTTCTTTTTTTAATTATTCATTTCGTATTTCCACTTACCCGTCGTCGCTAGATTTTTTCAAATAAATATATGGGGAGACGGTGGCTCCTTGTGACCAACAGCTGAGAATCAAACTCAATGCTTCAGCATCTTCTTTTTAGACAAGTCATCTTCTAAACACTTAACTTCCCAACGATATTGGCCAATAAATAAAATCATAACAGTTTTATCTTCTTAATTTCTTTGTTTGCAGATGACGAACCTGTCAGAAAATCAACCTATACTAAACGCTTTCCAGCAGGGCTACCCATAAACCAACAGACAAAACAATACCATGCCACCGATTAGAATTCGATACCATGTGCCCGTCAGTCCCGGAGTCAGTGTAATTCGATACAACGATCCTTTGAAAGATCAGAACCGAAAACGCCCTCCACAACAGCGGAAGCATAAACATGATCATCACCGATTACGCGACAACAAATCCGATTTCGACTACGACTACCGGCCTAGACCTGACGACTTCGAACACATGAGGAAGAGCGTTCCCGACAAATACTGGGGACCCTACAACCCTTATATCTACAAGAGCAAGAGAGACTGGGAGGGTGACGGCGATGATAAATACTACGATTTCAAGTACGACTCGCATCGCAAAAACGCTTCAGAGGGCGATTACCACGGCGAATACGATCCCACCCAACGTGTCCACCCAAGGCAAGACGAGAGGCGGTATAACGGCGGGCGCTACGATGTAGAAACTTTACCACCGCATGACTACCACAGACAAGACCGAGGGTTCGAATCCCACCGACGACCACCTCCAGCCGAGTATGATCGCGGGTACCACACACACCGACCTCGGTACGAGCCGGACTACGATCGCGAGTATCGGCGCCCACTGGCGGAATCGTATGACCGCGGTTACGACCGTCATCATAACAGAGGCCCCGGACGATACGATTACTACAGCAGACGTCCTCAGTACGTGCAGAGCGAGATAATTCTCCCCCCGGACCGGTACAGACCGCTGCCCTACCTGGGGGACCCCAAACGGAAACCTTTTGAACATCGAAGGAGACCCGACGAACCCCCTACCCATCGAAGCTACAACTATGAACATCGATACCACTCAGACGAGCACAGGCAATACGCTCACTACCCATCGCCGCGATCCGAAGAACCGGATAGTTTTTCGAGTCCATACCCGTATCCGGATGGCAGAATTTGGGAGTCGCCTGAACGGATGGCTCTCGTGAAAAAGAGGTAAGTTTGTTAGCCAGTTGGATAAAGCGTGTCCATCTATACAGATACGTTTTGACAATGGGGCTCATAATTATAGGGGACGTAAGATAAGATAATCCTTTATTATCCCATAGGGAAAATTTTCTATGTCGTACATACATAAATACACCAGTTGTACATGTGTGAAATAAAAATAGTGATAATAATAATTATAATAATAATAATGATAATAAAATAAAATTAGCGTTTTGTGTTCACATGTAAAATTATTGAAATTGTACACTGCCAAACATACATAATTCTCATTTAAAGACGTAGACAGTAAGTAAGGGAAAGTACCCAGCATCCAATAAAAGCTGCTATATCTATATAATTTTACGGATCTACTGAGCCATTTGGAAAATCCCATGTCTATTGGGGGCAAATTACGTAACTCGTTCTTGTCCAGTGCATCACAAAATCTGCAAGATCCCATGTCAAAACGGCACTAGTCCATAATTAGGTTTGTGAAAAACTAAACAAGCATGTACCGAAGATAAGTATTTTTGGGCCCTGTACGGTTTATCTGTACATTTTAGTCACATAACGAGTCTTATTTTGAAATTTCGGTTCGTAGTCTCAATATTTAAAAAATGCATCTCGAGGTTCTAAAAATTAAACCTTAAATAATTTTTATTTTTGAATGTTTAATATCTATTTCTAGTTAAGTATTTTTACTTTAATATTTATTAACGCATAGATATAAATTGCGCTAGCTTACTGTTGGTTGTTGTTGTTTTTTTCGGTCCAAATCGAGACCACAAACTAAGCATTAAACATTAAATATTAAAATTTATTTGAACATTCAAAAAAATATTTTTTCTCCTCTAAATCCACAAGTTTTGGCCCAATTCCATTGACACATCAATAGTTTTGCTTTCTTTGCAAACCAATAATAATACCTTGACCTGTAAATGTATCCCATGACCAGTCACTGGAAACATCACCATGGTTACTGCGACGCGTGCCCAGAGAAGTCGAGCAAGTATATTCCAACAATGCATTACGACGAAGTAAGTAACATACTGCTGAAGTGCTTGCTTGTTCATTAGCACTTTTCCCCATCACCCTCTCTTTCTCCTTGTCTCCTCCTCTGCCTATCTTTAACTTGTATTGCAGTTGTTGGTTTTCTTTCCTGCATTCCTTTCTCGCTCTCTTTTGTCCTTTTTCTTTTTGCCCCTTTTTTCCATCACAATGCCTTTGTATATCTATTTCTAATTTGTTTCTATATTGTTGGTTTTGGTTTAGAGTCCTGCTTTCCTTTCTTTTTGCCACCTTCCCTTCAACTCTTTTTTGCGCTCTCCTTCTCTCTCTCTCTCTCTCTCTCTCTCTCTCTCTCTCTCTCTCTTTCTCTATCTCTCTCTCTCCCCTTCTCTCCCTTTTCCCCCCTTCTCTCTGCATTTCTTGCTATAAACATCAATTAATCTTCCTAATCACATCTATACTCCCCATGTCTCCACTTCAGCTGCGGTGCCGTAACTGCCAGGACAAGCTGCAGACCTACCAGGACGAGGTGCTGGCCTACCCATGGACCGTGCAGACTTTCCGCCCAAGGATCCCCATATCGGACGCACAAGCGTACGTCGCTTAGCCGACAGGATTGTCCATGTTAATAGATTTCAGAGCTGACCACAAAACTAGTTATCGATGTAAAAAGTTTTAGTTCTTTTCTCTTACTCTCCTTTAATGTTAATCTAGATGGTTAAATTACAATTGTGCCTGTAAAATCTACATTTAAGTGAACATTTATCCATGCCCTATCATTGTGTAATGGGTGCTATTTTTGTTTGTTGACCTCGTTTATTGTAGCTGGCATTCTTACTCTCTTAAAAGATAACCCTTGTAGTCGACCTTGACCTTATTTCTAATAATAAATAATAATAAATATCATTTTTAAGCGCTTTATCCCAGCATAGCCGGCCGGCTCAAAGCGCTTTACATAGTTAAGACGAGACAACTTATCAGCCATTCACACACATTATAACGCAGTTTTGCACATAAAGGACTTGATACATGAACAGCAAAGAAATTATGAAAACTGAGTAAATTACACATATAAATAAACATTAATGATAAGAGGAAAAATCCACTGACAAGTGCATTGTAAATAAGTAGGTTTTTTAGGCCTCTTTTGAAACTATCAAGTTAGCTGCACTGTCTCAGATCTAAAGGCATGGATTTCTTAACAACAGGAGCATAGTGCACAAATGCTCGCTAACTCTACATGATTTTTTGTACTATCGGCTCAGGTCTGTCATCACCCAATCCATCCTGACTGAAACCGCTAGGGATATTGGTCAAGATACAGTGGACAAAACAGTGGTTAGTAAAACGAAAACTCGAGCCACCGCGCCTTTGAGCAACACCGATGACAACAACAAAAACAACAACAACAACAACAACAATAAAAATAACAATAATAATAAAAAGACAGATAGCCAAGAAAACAAGAACAAGGATGCCAAGACTGCTGTAACAGACACAAAAAACCAAACGGAGGCCGCCAAGGACAAAAAGACCAAGCAGGATAAACCAGGGAAGGAAAACAAGAAAGAAAACAAAAACAAAAACAAAAACAACGTGCCGGCTAAGGATCAAGAAACCGCAGACGGGCCGCAAGGAAAGAAAACCAGCAAAGCGCCGCTCTCCGAGACCGGAAACGTCCCGCCGCCCAAACCGATCTTCCGGTCTAACGGTGACGTCACAGACGGGTCAAAGGTCGGGAACCAGCGGGGATCCGAAAATAAACCTATATCGAACCCGGGCAGGAGACCAAGTCACCAAGTAAGAGCTGTCAATAGTGTTAAGTCTCCTAAGTAAACAAGTACTGGCACCTTTGAACTCAATAGAAAGTTGGAAAGCTAAAAGCGAGAGAGAGAGAGAGAGAGAGAGAGAGAGAGAGAGAGAGAGAGAGAGAGAGAGAGAGAGAGAGAGAGAGAGAGAGAGAGAGAGAGAGAGAGAGAGAGAGAGAGAGAGAGAGAGAGAGAGAGAGACAGACAAACAGAGAGAGAGAGAGAGAGAGAGAGAGAGAGAGAGAGAGAGAGAGAGAGAGAGAACGCGTGTATTATTTACCTAAAGAAACGAGAAACCGTTAGCTCTTTGAACGCGGTCCCTCAACTGTTAGAAGGGAACTAAATCAATCGACTTTTAAATGCCCTTTTGACTGACAAATCGATTTTACTTTATTCAAAGGTCGATAGAAAAGTTTCCAGCTATAATAGGCGATTTGTTAGAATAAAAACAGCAATTTGTAAAGGGGTTGTGTCGGAAATGTTAAGTCTGAAGAGCTGTAGGTAATGATTATATTTAGAGCCGGGTTCTTCCTTTCATCCTTCAAAACGATCTAACTGTTTAGAATATAGCGTGCACTCAGAGTCACAAGGTTCTATCTTACAACTTTGCTTGCTGTAAAATAGGACATTATCGATTCTTTCAGAGAGACATTTAAAAATCGATGAAAGTGGTAATGTTTCTCAAGTGTGTTATTATCTCTATACTAATTGCACTGCCGTTTACGTTTTATCGTTTGGTTGAATGCAATGAAAACGTTTACGTAAATGGTACTTATGAAAACCGAAATGGCGTTCGAATATTCCACGTTGCATGTTTTTTAAATAGGAAACAAAAACGACGTTATAAGCCGAAATGTCAGTTGGAGAAAGTAGGACGTTCTTTTCAAAAAGTGAAGCACCAATTACATAAAAGATCAGCGTTGAAATAGATAACTCCTGTGCCTTTAATTTATAATAATAAATAATATCGCAGTTAAAAAATGAGTTGTTGATCTAAATAAAAATATTATTGTGCTAAATAGTTTCTAACCATACCAATGCAGGTGTGTCAAAATTATTAACACTGATTTGGAATAAATCCAACTTTAAATTTTACGATCAGGATCCAACCGCCCCCTACCTCCATATTCCCCAAAGAAGGTTAAAACCACCCTAAAAAAAAACACAAGTTGATGACACGTGATATCTTTAGAGCTAGACCCTACTATTGAAAAGCGGGTGACGAAGTTATTGTATATGTGTTTTTAAATTACAGTTTAGGCTACTGTAGCTCTTCTCAATTTTAAATACCCTAATTAAAAATAAAAAAAAAAGAACATGGATCTAAATTTAAACAGACAGAATTAAAGAGTATAAACATGACATAGGCAACGGAAAAGATATTTAATTTTTATATAACACAACATTATTTGCTTTGGAACGTAAGTACAACGTTACCGTTGCTTAAGACTCTTCGTAAGTCTTCTTATTCTCATAGTGTTACGCCTCTTCGTAGGCCTTGTTATTCTCACAATTATTGTTACGTCATAAGCTATCAGGACCTTGTACTTACTACTCCTTGCCTTTACTTTAGATTTTTCCTAACTTTCGCATCTTTCATTTTTCTTTAAATTTCTCTTTACTTTGATTTTCTTTGCGTTTTCCTTCTATGTAGGTTTCTTTACGTTCGCCTTATCTTTTCTTTCGATGTTTCTTTACTCTAACCTACCCCTTTCTTTTAATGTCTTTTTACTTTAACTAAATTTGCCTTCTCTTTGCTTTATCAATTCATTATTTTTGCCACTTTTTCCCCCAGAGACCGGCGCTGGAGACGGTGAGGGAGAGTCACAATGAAAATGACGACACGATTCTCGACTTTGATCCGGACGACTTCGACGATATCCGCCCACAGGACAGCATCAGTAACGTCCGACTCCCGCCACTCCGGGCATACTCAAAAGGACCCAACTACACGGAGCATAAGAGGTGGGGGTTGAGGATGGCACGATGGAAGGGGTCTCCACGGTGCTTAGGTTGCAAGAAGTAGATAGAAGAACAAGGAGCGAGCATTTGTGCACTATGCACCTGTTGTTTGGAATTCCCTGCCTTTAGATCTGAGACAGTGCAGCTCACTTAATAGTTTCAAAAGAGGCCTAAAAACCTACTTATTTACAATGCACTTGTCAGTGGAGTTTTCCTCTAAATTTTCATTAATGTTTTCTTTATATGTGTAATTTACTCATTTTTCATATCTCTTTGCTGTTCATTTATCATGTCCTTTATGTGCAAAACTGCCTTATAATGTGTGTGAATGGCTGATAAATTGTCTCGTCTTAACTATGTAAAGCGCTTTGAGCCGGCTATGCTGGGATAAAGCGCTTAAAAATGATCTTCATTATTATTATTATTATTATTATTCACAACAAGCAATTATACACTTTACGATACATGCAGCTAATTTGATGACCTCATTTACACGACATTTTGATTATTTCGTCTTATTCCGTCCTCAGACTGTCTGTGGGCCGCGTCAGAGCGGAAACGGAAGTGACGCCATATTCCTTTCCTTCCGGTCGCTACTTCCCTAACTTGGAATACATTCCCCCTCCCCCCGCCCAAGCCACGCCCCTCCCCAAGAGACGTGACCCTATAGACCCGACACGTCACTTGCAAGGTCGTTACTACGATAGGCGTAAGTATGACTATGCCACAATCTTGTAATAATGGGTCGGAAATAAAACTACCGCTGTTGTACGCTTTCCAATATTTTTAGATATAAGAATTAAAAGCGTTGCGTTGTCTTGTAAGCTGCCGAGACGTTCTAATCACGACCCATTATAAGAACAAGGATGTGGCATTGTATTTTTTTTCTTACTAGTATTTTTAAAAGGATTGTATTTTAAGAAATACTTTTTGGGTGATAAATTATAACAAAGATAAGCATGCACTATCGATAGATATGTATTTAGATTGGACAGACAGACATATAGATATCTGGAAATTGTGATAGATAGATAGATAAATAGATACATAGATACACAGATACATAAATAGATACGATTTAGATTTTTTCGCGGTATTTTCATTACTAACACATAATGTTGATGAATAAACAGTAAATTACGTGCATTATTACATATACAAACCCCATAGGCATATTTATTTTTAACCCCCTATATTTTCGTTTCATGTCTAATTCGGTCCTGACCACCACAGAAAGCGGGCGGATCTACGACTACGACGTGAACTACGCGGGGAGGCGAGTTTTCAGCGAGAGGCGCCCGCTACGATAGTCTGGGTTCAACTTCCGGCAGGGCGCCGCTATGTTTGTTTGGAGAAGACTTCTCGGCCATCCTCGCTAAAGAAAACACACTACTCCATCGCTTAAAGGGATTTGGTTGCTCATGATGTGCGGACTTTCATTTCATCTGGTGCCATCGCTGGTCTCAACGTGAAATGGGGTGCCACTCCACACTGTTTTGGGGCTTTGGTGTACATTCTGAAAGAATCCCGCCTATCCAGTCTTTTATATGTGGCATAGATTTAAGGGTATGTCTGGATGAGTCCAATGGTATCTGGGTTAAAAATGATGTGAATGGATTATGGTTTTGTGTGTGTGTGTGTGTGTGTCTGCGGCTCTAATAGGTACGTTAAAAGTTAAGAGGTAGGATTTTTATTGCCTTATTCGGATGTCGTCTAGTCTATAAGACGGATATGAGTCTCAGATTGAAAATATCCACTGGTGTCTGAATCACATATTCCTTCCTTAGACCAAGTTTGTCGACACAATGGATTTGATTGTTTAATAGAATCTATCAGGGGAACATAAATATGCGACGTTCAACCCTGAGAAAATCATGGATGTTTTGTGATGTTTTTTGTCGTCAATAATCTCTGGATATTATATGGTAATTTTGTTACTATTGTAGAGAAAGGTATAGGGAGGATGCGACGGGTGCTATGTGGAAGAGATATAGACATGTATAACTTTTTTTCAATAATAAACTTATATAGGATACCCCCTACCTCCTCATCATGGGTCAAAGGGAAGTAACGCGTCCTTCCATAAATGAATTATGGACACAAATACTTCATTACTCCCCTTAGATTAAATGGTTTACCCAATTATTTGGTTGGCTCTATATTATTATTATCTTCTAAATGTTTCGTTAAATACCATATTTTTGTAACTTTATTGATATTTATTACATGATTATGCATTATAATATTACATTATTAAAAAAATTAATACCCAAAAGGTGCGTTGTTTCTGCTCCTAGCATTGCTAGTCTATATAAATTATGTTTTTCTTTAATCATTAAACGAAATATTTTAACCGGCAACTACTGATTGGATCTCCGCAAGTATGAGTACATCTAGAAGCTTCTCTCTTTGAAAGAACTGACACCGAAATCTCAGTGATTAGAGCAGTCCGCCCGTGGTTTGATCCTAAGATGGTGCCGTGTATGTGTGTGTGTTGACGAAAAGCTGCCGTCGCGGTTTGGCATCATCTAAAAATCTGAATGGTGGGAACCTAACCAAAGTCTACTTTGTTTAGTGGTTTTAGATGTGTTAACAACGTATGACAGGCATGACTGCTCTTGGTTAAGTGGTTTTAGATGTGCTAACCATACTATGGTAGGCAGAAGGTGGGTCTAAATTTTGGAGACAGATAAATAGATGATAGATGAATAGAAGTAGAGATAGAGAGAGTCATATACAGAAAAATATTTAAGCTGTGAAATAAAAAACGGTTTTGATAAATGCATTACGATAAAATTGTGGACGAGGGTTAGGTCTTACATTGATATAGTGAGATTTAGAGAGATAGAGTGAGAGAGACAGAGAGCTAGAGACAGAGAGAGAAAGAGATAGACATATATACATAAATAGATACATAGAGGGATAAACAAAGAGACAGAGGGAAAGAGAAAGAGTAGAGAGAGAAAGAAAGAGACAGAGTAGAAAGGATTAGAGCGAGATGTAAACAGATAAATAGACAAAAAAAATAAAGGCAGATAAAAGAAGGTACTATGTGAAAACAATGTTGTAGTAATGATAAAATAAAGTCATTATTTATGAACAGGGATCGGGTCTCACTTTGAGAAAGTGAGATAAAGAAAGACAGACGCAAAGAATTAAAAAAAATGATAAACAAGTTAATACATTTGGTAACAGTGTCACATTATGAGCACGAGGGTAGGGTCTCACCTTGAGATGTAAGGTAGTGGATGTTGTCGTTACCAAGCCAGAATTCACCATCCAAGGATCCGAACCCAACTCTGTAATCGTCCCAATTCCGGTAGAAATCGACTGAGCCATCCTGGCGTTTTTGAATAACGGTCCAACCTGTAACAAATAGTGGGTAAAGTTTGGGGATTACACACACGTAGAGGCTTGATGACTTGAAGGGGGGCATAACTGTATGGCTCTCTCTGAAAGAATATCTTAGAAAGGAGAGCAGACTGCATGTGGGAGAGATTGAGAGAGTGAGAAATATAAGAGCTGGTAGTTGCCTTGATTAAAGTGAGAGATAGAGAGAGAGAGAGAGAGAGAGAGAGAGAGAGAGAGAGAGAGAGTGAGAGAGACAGAGAGAGAGAGAGAGAGAGAGAGAGAGAGAGAGAGAGATAGAGAGAGAAATAATCGAGAGAGCCAGAGAAAGTGAAAGAGACAGAGAGACAGAGATAGAGATAGAGAGTGAGGGATATAAGAGCTGGTAATTGCCTTGATGAAAGTGAGAGTTAGAGAAAGTGAGAGAACGAGAGAGAGAGAAAGAGAGAAGGGGAAGTTAAAAATAGGGACTAAGAAAAACGTTTTTGAAAAGACAAAACTACGCATACATTTTGAAGACAGACACTTTGAGTTCGGATGGAGGCACATCCCCGATATATTAACCACTCTACACTCGGCCTTGAAAGCATGGGCAACTACTATACATGGCAGAGCCAGGCACACCACAGACATGAAAAATTAAAGGCATTAAAGAGGGTAAAACAGACAAATATAAGACAATAAGTATGTCAGGAAAGACACTGTAGCCCGACTGTTGTGAAGAACCAAAGACTACATATAGTAGTTCTTGTGAAGAACCAAAGACTACATATAGTAGTTCTTGTGAAGAACCAAAGACTACATATAGTAGTTCTTGTGAAGAACCAAAGACTACATATAGTAGTTCTTGTGAAGAACCAAAGACTACATATAGTAGTCCTTGTGAAGAACCAAAGACTACATATAGTAGTTCTTAGGAAGAACCAAAGACTACATATAGTAGTCCTTGTGGAGAACCTACCCGCGCCGTCCACCACCTTGCACTTGGCCTTGAAAGCATGGGCGACCCCCCTGGGTTGGATCATCACGGAGTATTCGTCCAGGTACGGCATAGAGCCAGACAGGTACACCTCGTGGCATTCTGGACACACAGATAGATCAGTTGAGGGCATGTTAAAAATTAATATGTCATGGGTGAATATGATTATTATTAGAGAGGAGAGGTTAATACATTATTAAGCGTTTTGTTGTCTGTTTAGAAAACAGAGAAAACGTATGTAAGAGAGAAAGAGAGAAAGAGAGAGATGGAGAGAGAGAGAGAGAGAGAGAGAGAGAGAGATCGTTAGAAAGAGAGAAAGAGTGTGTGTGTGTGAGTGTGAGAGAGAGAACGAAAAAGAAAGAGAGTGAGAACGAAAAAGAAAGAGAGAGAGAGAGAGAGAGAGAGAGAGAGAGAGAGAGAGAGAGAAAGAGAAAGAGACTAGCATGAAAGTATGAAAATACCATGGAACAACAATAAGATGTGGTACATAATAAGTTGAATTTTTTTACATTAGTGGTTTAAGACAGTCCAGATAAGATTACAAAGCATAACAAATAGTGCGTTTATATAATACTACCAACCCCATAGTGTGCCGTGTGGTAGACCCGTGGCCCTTCTAAATGTATAGACCCCCCAACAGACACACGCGCACACACAAAAAAAACCACAATACATGGCTTAATTCCAAGAGCAAATGGAGTTGTCATACAGAATTTTGAGATTAGTTTGGGAGATTTAAAAGTAATTCCTCAGTAATGGATCCACTGGCAGTCACATGCGGGCAGTCTTAAGGTAATTGTGAGGAGGAGTGGGTAAAGTGACACAGGAGAAGGAGGCAGAAAAATGGTATGTGTTGGGGTCTTTCTCGCTCAATCTCTCTCTCTCTCTCTCTCTCTCTCTCTCTCTCAATCTCTCTCTCTTTCTCTATCTCTCTCTCTCTCTCTCTCTCTCTCTCTCTCTGTCTCTCTAAGAAAGCCATGTACACGGTTTACATATTTTGCGATCCATACGAGGATGATAAAATCACATAATCACGTCTGTTCTTTATAGAGAGGGAGAGAGAGAGAGTGGATACGGATTTAACGTTTCCTAGGTCCCCTGAGGGATCATATAAAAGAAGACAAAAAGCTCAAGATAAAGGCAAGACACGATAGATCCTTTACTAGTCCATTCTTTTACTGCGAGGCTGGTCCTCTAATGTGGGGGTTCCTAATTTTGGAGGTTCTAAAGTAAAAAGAGGGGTGGAAGGAGGCAGATAAGAACAATCTTCCATTCCACGCTAGGTGTGGTGGGCGGGTAAGATTAGATTTATACATTTAAATATCACGGCTGTTAAGGCAAGTTGGTTTTCTGACCAGTAATTCGCTCCATGAGTTTAGGACAGGGCTATCAATGTACGCTCGTGCAGACTCCCTATCCTGAAGTCTTCGTTTTCGCACTGACCCATCATATCACAAGATCTCTACTAAATGCCAAAGAAGGTGGCAAAGAGTAACCCGATTCTTGGGTGACACGGAACAAATTTACTGGGTGACAAATGTGATAAAGACACCGTCTACATGGTAGAACACGTATAAATATCATGCTTGTTATTTCCAATGCCTGCCTTTTCACAAAGTACCTGAGGAAAGCCGCCATGTTTTATGTATGTCTGTTCATCAGTATGGCTGTACCTATTTGTCTGTCTGTATGTCTGTCTGTCTATCTATTTGTTTGTCTGTCTGCATGTTAACTTATTTGTTTGTCTGTATATCACAGTCTCTGTGTGTATATCTGTCGCTCTTTTTTTCTCTCTATGTCTGTCTGTCTGTCTGTCTGTCTGTCTGTCTGTCTGTCTGTCTGTC
>RQTK01000027.1:440861-478642 GCA_003991915.1 Elysia chlorotica | reverse complement strand
TTGCAGCACCTGTTAAGAGAGAGGGGATATGTGGTGCGGCCTTCAGCAATGACGTCATCATACTATATTTAGAACTCTCATGTCATTCATTGTCTACGACCCTTTCTCAGATTTGGCAAAGCACCTTCTATAACAGGTGGAAGGAACACCATGATAAAAGCCGCACGTACATAGATAAAACGAGCATATCCGGTACGCCGCTGGGTGTATATGGGGGCATCTACAGGTTCGTGGATATATTTGTCCTGGATTTTTTTGGAGGTATCAGAGGGTATCTCGGACTTCTACAGATATTTGAGGGTATTTTGAGGGTATCTCTGCATATCTGGGTGTATGAAGGTTTGCCTAGTGATTCCTCCAAACATGAAGCTAGTTTTTCTGAGGATCCACCTGCTGTTTAATCTTTACGTAGATTGGCGTACCCTAGATTTTCTGAGGAGTCACATACGGAGACTGGGGCACGAGATAAGGATGGGATTTCGAACCTCCAACTCGTTAATTCGAATGTTAAGAGCAATACCGACTCAGCTATATGGACCTCCAAGATTGAAAAAAAACACTTACGTCATAAAGTTGCAATTGGGAATAATAACAGTGCAAGTAGTCAAAATAATTATAAAAATGGCGCACGTGTCTGTGTGTGTGTGCGTGTGTTTGCGTGTATTTCTCTTCTCCGTCTGTCTCTCTCACTGTCTCTCTCTGTCTGTCTGTTTCTTCCCCCCTCTCTCTGTCTGTATCTCTCCCTATGTCTCTCTCTCTATCTCTCTCGCTCTCTCTTTCTTTTATTATTTTTGCTTGCTCGGTCCTTTTCTTTAACACTATATCTCTTTATTTTTCTATTTCCTTTCTTTATGTTTCAATCTTTAAAAACAATCTGTCTCCATCTCGCTCCCTCTAATCTCACACTGTTCTTCCTTTCTCTCTGGTCAACATGGTATTTAGTTCTGGCTCCTTGCTCTTTAGACGTATTGTTTCTGTAGCAAAGAGAATGTTGTTCGTCTTGGGGCAAAGCATCAATATGCCATTTATAACCTTTAATTGTTATTTCCGCGCGACATCTCTGTAGCCAAATTAGTAATAACATGCACTCATGTTAACACAGGCACAAAATCTTTTCTACTTTCACTGCAGGTGAATAAGGTCATGCCATTAGGTTTCCAGATATAGGAGAAAAGTCATCGAAACATACATAGAGTGGCAAATATATCATGAACCTGTTAGAATTTGTTCGGAAAAGAAGCTGAATCCTAGTTAAAGGTATCGTTAACTTGCAATGTTAATTTTACACGTCATATGGAAAAAACATTTTTTTTTCACCTTTAGCTTATTTTACGTTGCTGAAGTCTAAGTTTAGTAGGCTGTCAAAAACCTTGAAGTATTATTCTAGCCTGGCTTTGCTAATTAGTTTAATAGAAACAACTTACTGCTACACTTGTTATGCAAATGTTTGATAACTGTGTCAGTTTGTTGACTATGCCTATTATTTTTAGAAGCATTTTGTGTGAAATATTTTTTTGCTTGTTTATGTGTTTTTTAAACAAAATTAACGTGTTTACCTTGTAACGTTTATAACTTTGTGTAATTGATGTCTTAGTAGGTGCTATGAGTTGCATCACAAAAGACCCCACCTTGAACCGAAGCTTATAAAATAATTAAAAATATATTAGGCAGACTACAAAGACGATAAACATGTGTCTAGAAGGAATTTAAGCGGTTATTTTCGGAGATCGTTTGCCGAACGCCGGTAACCGCAGTTTACACAGTCTAAACCTTCTCGAGTGTTGGGGAATTCCTAAAAGCTAAACTGTCAAGAACGAGTGTTGACTGACTTCTTGGAATTTCCCAAGATTGCGACACAATTAGAATTATGTTATTGTGTTGCCACAACAGTTTTTTAGTTAACAAGGACGTGATTAACGAAACCTAAAATGTAAATATATACTATAAAAAATATTGTTGATGTTTTTCTTTTGGTTTTTGCTTTTTATTATTATTGTTGTTGTTTCTGTTGATGATATTATTCTTCTTACTGTTCTTGTCGAAGTTGTTGCTGTTGTTGATGATGTATTTGTTGTTTTGAGATGAATTACAAGCTGTAACCGTTCCGTTTCGTTTCCATAAAGGTAGCGTTCTTTGACTGCCAATATTGTCCATAAAGTTCCTTTGATCAGCCTTTCATGATGACCAAAGCATCATATATGATTGCTGTTGTTGCAGCGAGATTTCTTACTAAGCTTAGTTTTGCTAAATGCCACAGTTCTAATAGTGTGCGTCTAACGACGATTTTACAACTTTGAGCACTTCTTCGCACGCATTGAAGTATCTTCGCTGCATATACTGCATATATTCGCATATCTTTGTACGTGCCACAGTTGCCATTATCAGAAGCTAAATCTACGCCCACATAGTTCTACGTCAAACAACAGATGTTGTTTGGACACGTCGGTATAAAATGTCGTTAAAAAGTGAAAACAACCGGGAAAATCCCCAAACAGGAATTGGGTGCGATGGTCATATTTTGTTGTTGTTGTAGACCTCATTAATGCAATGTTTGTAGTGTTCATAAACAATGACTATCATAGATCTCGTCGACCAAAATTGATAAACAGCACAAAGGCCAACAAATAAATTAATGGCGGGGTATTGCAAGGTTGTTTTGTTTTTTGGAAAAAAAGTTAACTTTTAGTTATTTTAAGTGCATTATGTCGCATAAAGATTTTTCCGCTAATACGAAGATATCCGTTGAGTTTTTAATATTAGAACTCTAAAAAATCAAACGCGTTTTCTGGATTTCTTTTAGATAATTTTAATGATCTTCGAAATGCCGCAGAAATGTAAGTGTCTGTAATAATCATTTCCACACCAGGAGAACGATCAGACCAAGTTGCTTGCTCTCTGAAAACTAGAGTGTTACACCAGCAACACACCAAAGTAGCAAGATCAGTAAAGCTTAAAGAAAGGTTGATACATTGAAATGGCCAGGAGAGCTTCCAGAAAATGTGTTTACTTCTATCAGTCAATACAGTGACTCGGCTTCTATCCCGGAATTCCTCAAAATGCTACACGGTGATGTTTTTGTTATGGAGTATGTTCTCACAGAGGAAAAGCTGTGTGGTCCTTAGACGAAAAGTCAGGGAGCCCTTTAAAACACCGAATGCTAAATACCACGACGGATTTTGAGAGGAATAACCTTTAGGAATTTCCCTGTCTTTCTAAAACATTGTCACATAAACCTAGCACAAGTACATTGTATTTATTGTTCATATTCCTAATTCCGATCGAGTTAAACACAATTAGTTATTCTGAGTTTCTTTTTAAATTCGGAGACTTAAAACATTTGCATTTGAAAGTTTAAGCCTGATTTAAGAGATTTTGTTAAAAAAATATTACATAAGCAGAATTCAAGAATGTTATTCTTCCCATTTTGTGAATCGAGTTAAACACACTCTGTATTTGTTAGTTCCATAACGACATCGACTTGGTAGGCTAAAACAATGTCGATATTTTAAAGTAACAGCCTATTGGTATACCGGGGACAAGGCCTTGTTGTTTTGTGAGGTTTTTCGCTTATCCGTTGACCTTCTGTTAGGTTACGAGAGGGGAGATTATGAAGCTGTAGCAACAGGAGGCCACAGGTAGAGCATGTTGAAATACACTAGTAGGGCTCGTTAGTTGGGAGGTGTTTTGTGTACGAACACCAGGCAGAGAAGGCACGTGTCGGTTATAACGGGTGGTGGAGGGTTGAGGGGCGAGAGTGAGAGGGGGAGATTGGCAGGTTGGGAGAGTAACAAACAATTAAGTAAAGGCTGTATTGGAACCATGAGCGTATATGGATGAGGAAAATAAATAAAAAGATTAAAAGTAGATAGATGAAAGGGAGGAATAGCTCGACAGATAGTAAGGAGAAACTTGTGGTTCAATAATGAACAATGCATGCATTACAAACTTTACTCGACAACAAACATTAAAAGATATACAAAAAGTGGTTTCGAAACTAAACGAAAGCACCAACAAACAAAAAAAGATAAATTTTTTAACTCAAGAAATCTCCTTAATGATTAAATCATGAAACAAAATACAAGGCATTCCAAAAAGTCAAAAAATGCATAATTGTTTATAAAGATGACTAGGATTATTGGACAAAACAATAACAACGCAACGTTTTCCGGCACTGCGCAGTTAGGCGCACTGCGCATATCAACAACTACCTCATCCTTTTTATGAGAATACGCTCCCTTATTTACTAACAATTGGATGGGCATTGGGGTTTTAACCAAATGATTGAGTTTTCCGTTCAACTAATTGGCGATCACACCTCTCTCTCAACAGGCCGGGCTCGAATTTCGCTAGCTCTAGACCTAGAGCTAGTTATCATTAGTGTTGTAGCAGAGGCCGTAGTTATTAGAAGCCAAGAAGCGTGACTGTAAGATATTGAGAGAGTTTTTTTCTATGAAAGTGTGTACACTAACACCTAAATTCAGATAGATTGAAAAAAATAGAAGTGTATAGAGAAAGTTGTTGTTTATGAAAGGTTGTACACTATCATCTAAATGCAGATAATCTAGATTGAAACAAAGAAACTAATAAAAAAAACTTTTAGCAGCCACAAAAGAAATGTTGGAAAACATTACGGCAACAAAAAAACAACAAGTAAAACAAAATCAATAACAGCAACAGAGAAAGCAGATCAACAAGAACAACATCAGAAAAATACCAACTACAGAGAAAACAACAACAGCAACAACAACAACAACAACAACAAAGAAACATTAATGTGTATCTTTATCACCAAATTATAGAGAGAAGCGACTTGCATTGGCGTCTACGTAATTTTTTTTTCATAATACCACTCCGGCATTTGCATTATCAACCTACGCAAGAATAGCAAACAGATGAAAAGGAAAAAAAAATAGACGATCTATTCATGCTGTGTGCAGACTTTTTGACTTGTAACGGATGATTCCTACAAGAAATGAAGATTGCATATATAAATCACTACTATGGGTCAGCTGTAGCATTAACAGCTGAGGTCAGCAAGATTTCTAATGGCAGAACTTACATACCTTAGCAAGGAGAAAGGAGTAAAACAGGGAAAAAAATAATATCGAGGTGGAAAAGGGACATTGAGGAAGAGAGATAATCAAGATATAGAAAATAGAGAGAGAGAAAGAGAGAGAGAGAGAGAGAGAGAGAGAGAGAGAGAGAGAGAGAGAGAGAGAGAGAGAGAGAGAGAGAGAGGGAAGAGAGGCAGAGTGAAAGATGGCGCATTATTTATTTTGCCAAAGTGTGTCTAAAAAAATGTGTCTAAAGTGTTGGTTTTGAGTATGTTTGGGCAGGAGTGTGAGTGTTCAGTTTATAATATAATGTACACACACGTCCAAGTCCAGTTTTCCTCAAAAAGACAAAACGTTACCTTTTTTTTTATTTTTCTTATTCTACCAATGCAGTTCAAATATATTTCACTATTTAACCAACATTATACTATAATACTATGGATTGGCCAGACCCGCATCAAGACTCATTTTTGCTAGATCGCTGCACAAATCGTGTGTTTGTGCGATGGACAACAACCAGCGCATGTGGGGGACACATGTCTAGTGTCTAGAGTCAGGGGGTGTTAGAGAGTGAGACTGTTACAGAGATACCAGCCACTGTCTGCATTGTGCGGTCTCTGGTGATTCTGGGGGTGTTGCGATACAAGGGTTTATAGCGATACGAAGTCGATAGGTCATGGAATCTGTACTGGGGTCCAATATTATAGAATCTACCCTAGACTGACATCCAATATCATAGCTCTACCATAGACCTACATACTGACGTCGAATATCATAGCTCTACCCTAGACTTACGGACTGACGTCGAATATCATAGCTCTACCATAGACTTACGGACGTGGGTCCAATCATAGCCGTTTCCTAGATTTACAGACTGACGTCCAACCACAGTTTTATCCTATTATTACTGACCCAAATAGCGATCAGAAAACTTCATTCTTACGGGGCGTGATTATGCCATCTTTTACGTTTGTTTGGACCGCAAGGCTTGCACTTTGTTGTGGCTGCGGAATGGATAACATGGCACGCCGCCATATTGTGAGGTCAGCCGATCAGCAGTGGGCTGGAACTGTCTATCGCCACCTTTGGGCTACTCTAGATACATCTAGCGCATCCAAAAACCGATATACAGGTGGGAACGGCAGTGAAAGTGAAGAGCTAATGCCTTCTTATTTGAAGATCGTGGTTTCAACTCTCGTTTTCGCCGCTTTGGTTTTTTTTTTCTTTACTGGTTCAGTGCAGTCGCGTGTATTCGATGTAATGGAAGTCGTAAGACAGTCAACTATTATAACCCTACACCTCCGTATAACACAACTCGGTGTAGGATATGATACAGTTCAGGCAGTCGACGGCAGGCTAACATCTTGTATTGACATACTAAGTGAGGAGGTGTAGCCATACGGTACTACCACTGGTTGACTTGGTGCCAATTATTTCTGGATCGGATGAGTCTCTAGCATCTCGCTTTGGTGTACCATCACCGAAAAGAAACTGTCTTGAGAACCTAGGAGACGTTAATTCAAGAGATAGATCCATTTCTCTAGACATAGGAGATTTTCAACCATGCTGATTATGTACCTGCTTCCAAGAGTGCCCTGGTGTGGAAAGATCACCTTCCGAGCAGAACTGACCTGTCAGCAAACAAAGATCTCACGTGTATTTGTATCCATCTCGTTAAGATCTCGTTTGCAAAGCTGCCAAGCTTATGACAAAAGATCGTATTTGTATTCGCTTTGTTATACAATTTTTTTGTTCTAAAATGTGCCTATTTGATGGCTCGTTGAGTTTGGCGGTCTATGTTTGTTTTGGCGTTGATATTGTTTTGGTTGCGGGAAACTAGGTACAAGTAAACAGAGCATGAGGTTTGTCTTGTGTTAACGGGTGGCTGGGTACGTGGTGGGTAGAACAGTAGGGGATATGGTGCCCGGTGGTAGGGTGGTAGGGGATAGGTTCCAAGTGGTAGAGCGGTAGGGGGATAAGGTGTCCGGTGTTAGGGTGGTAGGGGGATAGAGTGCCCGGTCGTAGAGCGGTAGGGGGATAGAGTGCCCGGTCGTAGAGCGGTAGGGGGATAGGGTGCCCGGTGGTAGGGTGGCAGGGTTGTTAGGTAATTAGGTAATAGAGTGGTAGGGTGGTGAGGTAATGTGGTACAGTGATAAGGTGGTGAGTTTGAAGGTAAGTTGAGTGGTAAGGTGATTTAATCTGCCATCTCTACGCCAAACAGTTTATTTTACTTGTAATATGGTAGGGTGATGTCGCGTTTGAGTGGCGGGGTGATGGGGTGGTAGTTGGATAGTTGACTAGAGCTGACAAAAATTTCCTTGTGAAATCTGGATTACAAATCTCGAAGTTGGTAGAAATTTGCAGTTGAAGAAAGCGATAATTGATTTCGGAACATAGTCATTTAATTATTCTAGATTTATAAACTGCTTCGTTATGTGGGTTATTACTTAAATAATATTTTTACCATAATCGTAAATAGACACTTTGGTCATTTTTATTAAACACCTCACCATTCAATGAAAACGACAAAGGGGTATGTACGACCCACACGTTAATTTCAACAAAACCCATTTTTGGAATGCTCAACGTAATTTTTTTGTGTTCTGGTAGATATGATTAGAAAATCAATAGTGGTTGTCTTATTCTTTTTTTAAAGTTAAGTAAACTAAAATATCCTAATTTAACCCAAATCATAGAGCAGACAATAGATCTTTATTTCTTTATATTGTTGTTTTAAGCCAAATGTGGGTATAGCAATATTTTCCCATACTTGTACATTCGTTTATCGTGGATTAAAAAAATATTGCAAATAGGTAAACATATGAAAAACCAATAAACAAAACCAAACGTTTTGATATTGGCGTTTAATAAGCATTTCTAATGGCAAATCAATTTATCCCCTGTGAGGAAAGCAGATGGCTTTTTCATCTGTTGTTATCCGATGTAAAAAAACGGAGATACTGAGGATGTCAAGAATTCGTCGTTGTTGTTATTTTTTATAGTTATGGTGGATCTCTCACTTGGATAAGAAAAGTCCTTTTCTTTCAAAAAAAAATTCCTCAGAGTGAATTACACTCTAAATTTTCATTAATACATAATTTTGACATTTTTTGTTGTTGTTTTCTTATCCCATACCTTTTTTTACTTTCTAAATTTACGAACATTCTATACACAAGGGTCAGTAACTCTCACATAACTACAACTATAGAAAAGCGTTACTTTTGGTTGGAGCTTTTGTAATAGTTTTAAGCAGTCGTTAGAAGTAAACTAGAAAGGAAACCAGCAAACATAACTGACGCTGCATATTTTTATTTTTTTGTAAAAAAAAAATGATGAACTTTTCGGGCTTGAAAAAAAAATGAAACTTCTTTTTAAAAAACTGTGTTTGAAGACTCGCTAATTGTGATTTATGGTATTTCCTGAAACATGATGCACTTGGAGTTGAGGTCATTTCGACACAAACCCTCAAAGGTGTACAAATAGACGAAACCGAAAATCGCGAAAGTACATGAGAATGTGAAGCATATGTGGTAAAATTTCAAATTATTGTTTTTCTCACGTTTTAGTCTCTTCTAGGTGTACGTGAATAGTTTCTTTCCACTTTCTTTCGTTATCTCTCTTTCTCTCCCTTTCTCTCTCTATATATATATATCTCTCTCTATCTCTCTATCTGTCTTTGTCTCTGCCTCTCTCTCTCTCACCCTCTTTCTCTCTGTCTCTCACTCTCTCTCTTTCTTCTCTCTCTCTCTTTCTTCTCTCTCTCTCTCTCTCTCTCTCTCTCTCTCTCTCTCTCTTTCTCTTTCTTCCGCTGCCTGTCTCGATATAATCCTCAACATCTATATAATATACCTTACTTACATTACATCTGTATTTTGTGTCCTGCCTATTTCAATAGATTTTTTTGCTTGCTCCTAACCTACCCATCTTCCTACAACATCTGCCTCTCTCTAATCCCAACCTCAGCAAGATATTTTTTTTTTTCATTCAATCATTGTTATTTCGATCTGAGGCTTTTCTGAACGTCTTCTTGCGAGATCCAGTAAGATTCTCTCCCTTTGCTCACCACGGTCTTGGCAACAGTCCAGGTTAGCGCTGTTTGTCTGTGTGTCTCTCTACCTGTCTGTCTACCGGTCTGTCTGCCTGTCTGTTTGCCTGTCTGTCTAACTGTCTGTCTGCCTGGCTGTCTGGCTGTCTGGCTGTCTTGTTTGTCTGTGTATATATCTATCTTTTCACAGTCTGTTCGTCTTTCTGTCTGTCTGTGGGTATGTATGTCTCTGTCTATCTGCCTTTCTGCCTGTCTGTCCGTATGCCCGTCTGTCTGTGTGTCTATCCGTCCGCTCCTCTATTGAGGCCTTTGTCTCTCTCTGTCTTTCACTCTGTATTTCTTTCTTTCTCTATCTCTCTCTACCTACCCCAACAGAATATCAGACACAAAAGATACCTTTCTTTACACCCTTCCTCCATCTCTATCTCTGGCTATTTAATACTCAAATCGCCTAAACTGTTCCCAGATAATTTTAATAACTTTTGCTCACATCCACAAGATTAGCTTTTAATTTTTCACCTGATGCGATAAAGGATGCGTTATGCGTTGCCTACGCTACCTCTTTGCATATTTGTTATTCCTAGAGAATCAGCATCATGGAACTGAAATATCATATTGTAGATTGAAAACATTGCCGCCAGGTAATTTATTTGAGATGATAGTTTCATTTCAGAAATTGAAATAGAAGTAAAGCGCAATATTTGTTTAACGTTGTATTCAAATCGCCTGAGCAGTCACAGAGATAAGAAAATTGGAATTTGAGTCGGGTAAAAGAAAATGAAAAATATAAATATTGGCATTCAATGTTTTGTTGAGGAATTTAAGCTTATGAAATTTCCCTTTTCTCATATTATAAACCAAAAAGATTTGGATATTTTACAAATGTTTATGTGGATAACTTACTGATAATGACAGGTAATATTTATTAAGTTAGAACGAAATAAATATCACTATTTTTCCAGTAATTTGAGGGAAAAATGAACAAATTATAAAACATACCGAGTTTTAGAGGGAACAGTTTATGAAACAAACATGATTAAAAAGAGACAGTCAGATGAACAGTAAGACACCAAAAAAAGCCAGACAGGAAAAGAAACAGAAAGACAGACAGGAAGACAGACAGGTAAAGATACTGCATGAAAGACCGGAAAACAAGACAGGAAAAGAGACAAGAAACAGGGCAAGACAGACATAAAGACAGACAGGAAAATCGACATGAAGACAGACAAAATGGTAAAAAGAAAAACAAAACAAAAAAAAAATAATAAATTATCTAATAACAAAGATTTTTCCTAACAAACAACCATACACTAAATTACAGCCGCTAAATAAGCATGTTATAAACAGAATGAAAAAAATTAATAATAAATATCAATTCATAACCTACATTTTCCCGCTCAACACATCCCAATTTAAGTTAAACTTTAAAAAAATAACATAGTTAATTATTCACTTCAATTAAAAAAATAAAGAATCTGTAGAAAGCAATTTAAAATATGGGTGGTCCGAAGAATTTCATTTTTAGATGAGTGGAATTAATTTGACTCTAATCACAGGGATTTAGACTCCCCTAACACCCCATCTCCTAATTCAAAGCCCAGAGCCCTATTGCCTGTTATAAATGCGTTCGTGTAATAAGAAACCACATAGGCTTCACGGAATACGTTCTACTCACAAAACTGTTCTATCCAAGCGGCTTTCAATGTGTACAAAATGTAGGCGAACACATGTAAAGAAGCGTGTACAAATACGCTTTCTTGTGGTTAGGTTGGTAGCTTTACACAAGGGATAAAAGGCGAGTATACAGCACATATATGGAAAACAGGCACGAGGAAGATACTGATTGATTGAGCGAGAGAAAAAAGAGATCTGTGAATGGGAGAGGGGACAAAGATTGATGGTTATACATATGTTGTGGGGGAGAAATTTAATCTCGGTGTTAAGCCTAAACGTACATGCCTGAAGACGGGTTGGTATCAATGGTTATATGGATATATGCTAAATAATCTGAATAATGTTGGAATAAGTTTAAGAAAGAAGAATGATAATAATGGCGAAATTGGGGGGGGGGGGGTAAATGGAGTTTGTTCGTGTGTGTGCGTGTATGTATGTTTGAAAAAGAGAGAGAGAGAGAGAGAGAGAGAGAGAGAGAGAGAGAGAGAGAGAGAGAGAGAGAGAGAGAGAGAGAGAGAGAGAGAGAGAGAGACAGACAGATAGAGAGAGAGAGGAGACGAGGAAAAAACAGAGATAGAGACAAACAAACAGACAGACAGACAGGCAAACAGACAGAGAAAGACAAAGCAGAGGCAGAGAAATACGGAGAGAGTTAAAAAAAAAAGAAGATAAGGGCGCATGCCAAATAATAATGTCTCCCAAGAAATTGATTGGCTTTCGTCGTTTTGTTTTCTTCTCGGAATGGAAATTATCAGATTTCAATACAAGGACAGAGAAAATGATAACAAGCGTCACTGCCAACAAACACATGATAATAACATTGTCTCTATCTCCATTTACTGTACAAATAAGACCATAACGACCATCAAAAACTGTTTAAAATTAACTTGTCGAATGTCACACAAAAGCGATAAAGGTTCACGTTGGGTTAAAAATCCAAAACAAACAAAACAACCTAAGACATATAAATGCATAAATACCAAGCTCTAATGCTGGCAACGTGTTTATCCTCATATGTGGTTTTAGAAAGTTAGTTCCGACATGAAAGAACAATGTTTTTCTACGTGAGACGGCAAAAACTAGCTTACTGTAACCTACACGATTTCCCTCGGGTGATAATTTTGGTCACTTTAGAGTAAATGAGTTGAGACAACCATTCTGATGTTACAAAAGTAACATTCTTTTTACAATAATGTCATTTACTTTTTACTCTACGTATTGGAACCATGAAAGAAATCTTAGTAAAGAAAAAACAACAAAACAACAACAACAACAACATGATAGCCAACTGGTAAAACATCTCTACGCAGTGTCTAAAATCCGTATCCATGTTATTGTATTGAATAATTCAAATTATATAACTGAAACTGAGACATTTTTCTTTTTGTTGTTGCTTTCCCCGAAGGATATAGAGAGTTTTTTGATCGTCGGAAAGCAGAGTTGACAGAACTTTTGACTAACAAGGAGGGAGTTTGAGGTTCAAATCAAGCTTTTTACCCCAACCTTTCTCTATCCCTGTCAACTAGTTTTCTCCACCTTTCCATCTGTTTTGTTACTTCTTTTCATTTTCTCCTTTGTTCCACCTTCCCCCTTTTTGGTTTCTGTATTAGTAATACTTTCAATTTTTTTCCTCAAGCTTTCTTTATCCATCTCCTTTGTAACACCTTTCCCCTTTTTCTTTTCAGTATTATTAACGTTCGTTTGCTTATTCCAAAAACAAACAATGTATGCTTATAAAAAAAAAAGAAAACAAAACAAAAGAGACGGAATGTTTGCCTGTCACTGGCAGTAATTTGACGCCAGACCAGTCGCAGCAGATTGAGAGAGAGAGAGAGAGATAGAAAGAGAGAAAAAGAAAGAGAAAAAGAAAGATAGAGACAGAGAAAGAGTGAGAGAAAGAGAGATAGAGAGACAGGGAGAGAGACAAAGAGAGAGACAAGGAAACAGAGAGGGAGGGATGAAGGGAGGAAAGAAGGGAGAGAATAAACAGGCAGACATACATACATCCAAGCAGCAACAAAGACATACGGAGAAAGATACAGGGACATGTATACACAAAGACAAACAGACAGATAAAGGTAGAGGGGAGAGGCAGACAGGCAGAGCTTTTTTGACAAAGAGAGAAAAAAAGAAAGAGTAAAATAGATCGATGGAAATGCAGGGACGGAGACAGAAAGAGATACGGAGACAAAGAGACAAAGAAATACAGAGATACAGACAGAGGAAGACGAAGAAAGAATGGACGACTGACAGACAGAGAAACGGAGACAAAGAAAGAACAAAGAGAGACACACGGATACATAGATCGGAAGAGTAAACTAGTAGAGGTGTGAAGGTTGCCAAGACTAGCATTGACTGTTATGCCAGTCCCTCTTCCCCATCTGACCTCGATCAATTATCAATAGACCTGGCACCCCAGAACCACTCGCCCAGTCCAAGCCAGTCTACGACTACGGTATAAGTCTACGTGCTGAAGCCAGTCTACGACTACGGTATAAGTCTACCTGCTCAAGCCAATCTACAACTACGGTATTCTACGTGCTGAAGCCAATCTACGACTACGGTATTCTAGGTGCTGAAGCCAGTCTACGACTATGGTATTCTAGGTGCTGAAGCCAGTCTACGACTATGGTATTCTAGGTGCTGAAGCCAGTCTACGACTACGGTATTCTACGTGCTGAAGCCAATCTACGACTACGGTATTCTACGTGCTGAAGCCAATCTACGACTACGGTATTCTACGTGCTGAAGCCAATCTACGACTACGGTATTCTGCTGAAGCCAGTCTACGACTACGGTATAAGTCTACCTGCTGAAGCCAATCTATGACTACAGTATCCTACGTGCTGAAGCCAATCTACGACTACGATATAAGTCTACGTGCTCAAGCCAATTTACGACTACGGTTTTCTAGCTCCTTAAGCCATTATACGACTACGGTATTCTAGTTGCTGAAGTCAGTCTACGACTACGGTATTTTGGGTCCTGAAGCCAATCTACGACTACAGTATTCTGGGTGATGAAGCCAATCTACGACTACGGTATCCTGGGTTCCGAAGCAAATCTGAGACTACGGTATACTGGGTCTTGAAGCCAATCTACGACTATGGTAATCTGGGTCCTGAAGCCAATCTACGACTACGGTAATCTGGGTCCTGAAGCAAAACCACTCAGAGGGTAGTGCTTTAGAGGGAATTTTCCGTTGGTTTGCTGCTTAGCCTCCAACGTCAGCACTATAAGGGCTTTTTGGTGGACGGGCTCCATAACAGACGTCTGGCCATTTTACGTCCTGCCACATAGGGACAGTGCAAGGACATAATCATTTTTGACCAACCATTGGTCCGACCCAGGGGTTCTTGAGCTCTGGAGTAAAACAAAAATCTTGGTACGAAGAAAGCTGGTCTCGAACAACGCGCGCGATCTCCAGCGGCGAAATCTAGTGCACTACCCCAGACCTAGCGGTTCCTCAAGCAGTGAGGGGAATATTTAAGGCCTTGTTGTTTTAGCTATGCTATTTTTCGACCAGACCAAGGCTTATTTACACACACACACACACTAAATTAAAAAAAATACTCAAAGACGAGACTGGTGAGCTTTTTCGGCTGGACATTTTGCCAGCATATTGTAAACGTCGATGCATGGAGCTTTTTGGTTAAATCGCAACATGATACTTTATAAATATAATATGGTGACTTAAGATTTTAAAGCGTTTCGTATAGTGCGGTGTTAATTGTTGAAATTTGCAGACAAGATATTGGGAACATATAGTGGATTTCGGAGAATCAGACATAAGCCAACAGAGAAAAGAAGAAAATGAAAACTAAGTAGTTGGTGAGGAAAAGTGAAAGATAAAAAAAACGGCAGACACCACTTGTAAAAGGAACCAGGAGAATGAAATTTGAGGACAAAACTATGATACATATAACAGACAAAATACTGAACGAGAGAGAGAGAGAGAGAGAGAGAGAGAGAGAGAGAGAGAGAGAGAGAGAGAGAGAGAGAGATGTTTACAGACTAACATCAGCCAGAGAGGGCAAGCACGAGACACAGATCGATCGACAGACAGACAAAAATACAGTCATTGAAATAGAGACACGGGCGGAGTGAAAGAGAGAACGATGTTCCTTCAGTGTCTGACCCACACATTCTCTTTACTTTACAACAATACGCCTGGCTGGTGGAGAAAACAAAACAAAATTTAAAAAGCATATAACAGAAGAGATACTGAGAGAGACAGAGAGAGAAAAAGAGAGAGAGAGATGGAGGGAGAGAGAAAGAGAGAGAGAAATGGGGATAGTGACAGAAAGGCAGACTGGGTAAGCATGAGGCACTAAAAGTGCCTGAACATTAATACCACACATACTCTTTACTTTGCAACAATACGAACGACTAGTGGAGACTGGAACCTCTATACTGGCTGCATGCGAATAGAACTCAGCAATCAGACAGCCAGGTAGAGCCAAACTGTGCCAGGGCCAAAACAATGTAAAAAAAACCCACAAAGAAGTTCTTGCAATCGAATTGGCAGGCAACATTCTGTGAAGGCCTCAGATAAAAAGGGCATGTGATTGGGTTACAGGGAAGATTTGAAGACAAAGGCGCTAGTTGAAAGCCGGCCAGATACCGCCATACACCATTCCATGTGCGTATACAATGTTTACTTTCGTTCGTAAAATACGTAGGATGGGAGCTAGGTTTTATAAGTAGATAATGTACAAAGAAGATGATTCAGTGCCTGAAATATAGCTTGAGCTTCAGAAGGACAAAGGTTCGTATGAAGAAAGAGAGGGAAACATTCCAACAAACAATTATTTATGAGCGATTGATTGGCACCAATGAAAGATTATATGGATAGAAAGGAAGATAGATAGACAGGCAGACTATCAGGCCGAAAGACAGGGAGACAGACACAGAAAGGCAGACAGACAGATGGGCAGAGGCAGAGAAATTGGTTAATATATAGGAAATGTTTATAGAAAGGCATGTATGAAATTGCAAACAAAAGGATTGAAAGGATTGCTAGCTCCAATGGGTGTTTCAAAAACGCAGAACATGGTTTTAACTGTGATGCCTCCAAATGCCCCCAAATGCAATGTAGAAGGGCGCTCGAGAATTTGTGCAAAAAACAAAAAGAAACAAATTTACAACGAACATCTGAAATATAGCATGAGCTTCAGAAGGACGAAGATTCGTATGAAGGAAGAGAGGAAGATATTCAAACAAACGATTTTTCATGAGCGATTGATCAGCGTCAATGAGTGATACATAGATAGAAAGGAAGCCAGATAGACAGACCGACCGACCAACAGATAGAAAGATAGAGAGACACACACAGAAAGGCAAACAGACATATGGCCAGAGACAGAGAGATTGGTTAATATATAGGAAAGGTTTGTAGAAAGACATGTATAAAATTGTAGATAGATTTCTGAATGTTGTTGAGTTGTTGAGTTGGTTTAACGTCCAACATCAGCACTATATAGGCTATATTTTGGACGGGCCCCATGACTGACGTCTGGCAATTCTATGTCCTGTTACAGTCACATTAAACTGACACCGACCCAACCAGTAGGGAGTGCAATCGCTAGGGTTCGAACTAGGACCTTTTGCGTCGGAATCCGATGTTCTACCCCAGGGCCACCGCGCCTCCCAATGTATAGGAAGAGTTTATATAAAGACATGTATAGAAGTGCAAACAAAGGAATTGAAGAAGATAGTAGAAGATTATAAATGTAGATAATGTGCAGTATACAACAAGTAGAAAACGAGATAAGAAACTTGCAAACAAAATATGCCTGAGTCATAATATTATCTCCCTTTGTTTATGGATTATGTTTGGCTACACCTGGTTCGTAACAAAAAGTTTATTCAAAACATAGATTGCTTGCTCCATTGGGTGTTTCAAAAACGCAGAACGTGGTTTTAACTGTGATGCCTCCAAATGCAATGTAGACGGGTGCTCCAGAATTTGTGCAAAAAAAACAATAAGAAACAAATTTACAACGAACAAAAAAAAACAACAAAAAACGTGACAATACTCGATCTGGTACATCATGAGACAAATACTGGGCAAATACACTATATAGACAACAAAATAGTATAATTTATGGTGTGTAGAGTTGGAAGTGGAAATAAAGAAGGGAAATAAACTTTTCGAAATCAGAAGTAACAAAATTGAAAAAAAGAGAGTATGGTTGAGTGGCGTGCGCATTTGTTTTCCATTATGAACAAAAAATGGATTTGGAAAAATCGTAAGCGAGTGGAATTTTCTATGTAAAGAAACAAGGACAGAAAATCGACCACGGGAAAGGAATTAGGAGAAGGCCATTCTTTGGAAATTAATAATAAAAAAAAAACGTTTCAGCACTGCCCTCATGGAAGAAAGAGAAAGAGAAAGACGGAGAGAGAAAGTGAGAGAGAGAGAGGGAAAAATAAAGAAAGAGAGAGAAAGAAAGCGATAGAGAGATAGATAATGTGAGAGAAGCAGATAGAGAAACAAAACGAGAAAGAGAATGATCATAGGGAGAGAGAAAGACAGAGAGAGAGAGAGAGAGAGAGAGAGAGCGAGAGAGAGAGAGAGAGATAGAGATACAGAGAGTATTGGATTTATTGTCTTCTTTCATGGGTATGCGAGGGCGGAGACTTTGTGGTAATAAATAATTGTATGACAAGTAAAGAGCATGATTATTTGCTTAGCAAATAGCAGCGACGGGTATCCCTATTTTAGCCGATGAGAAAGTGCAATATTACACCGATGATATTAAACAGAACATTTCCCGATTCACTTTCTTGTCGAGGTTAGGATAGACAGTAGAGGAGTGTGGTTATCAGTCTGTCTGCTTGTGTGAGACTTTTTTTTTTTTTTTTTGGCATTTTAGCAGAGTTGAAATATAGATCTATGGGATATCAGGCATGGTTATAATAGTGATATTTATTTGTGGTATCCTAGAAGAAAGAAAGATATTCTGAACTAGAGGAAGATATAATTATAGAAAATAAGAAAGAAGGAGGGGGGGTCGTAGAGAGAGAAACAAGGTTAGAAAACTCATGTATAGATAGAGTAAGAGTATGAGAAAAGAGCAAGACGATAGAGGAAAAAATGATGGGATGAAGGGGAAGCAGATATAGATAATTGCAGAAAGAGTGGAATGTTACGGAGAACTATAGACTATAAAGAGAAATAGATAAGAGGAGAGAGGGGAATATAGATAGACAGCGATAGAAATTAAGAGAAAGGGAGGGGGAAAGGAAGCTGGCACACGGGGACATAGAGACAGAGAGACAGAGAAAGAAACAGTTGTAGAGCGAATGAGAGAAAGAAAGGGAGAGGGAGTGAGAGAGCATACGTAATCCTATTGATATGCCAAGATGGAGGCGAGTTGGAGTGTCAACAAATAAATCCTAACCCGAGATAATAAAGCCCCATTAGAATGTGAAATAAGAAACAGATACACGTTTTACCCTGAGGTCACAGAATGTCTACCAGTACTACCAGAATAGAACATTTCCTTAAACACACAATGAACAGTACAAACCCACTTTAAATATCAATACAACTCCAGGTCCTACGTACAGGAATTCCTGAATCACCATGGAAACGATGAAAAGCACTGCAGCATTTTCTACTTTCTATGCAAACGGGAAATTCTCGAAATAATGCTATATCCGTCCTTACTTTACGGGAGAGAGAGAGAGAGAGAGAGAGAGAGAGAGAGAGAGAGAGAGAGAGAGAGAGAGAGAGAGAGAGAGAGAGAGAGAGAGAGAGAGAGAGAGAGAGAGAGAGAGAGAGAGAGAGAGAGAGAGAGAGAGAGAAAGAGAGAGAACAAGAGAGAGAATGAGAGACAGGAAGAGAGTGAGAGAAAGAAAGACAGAGAGAATACATATTTTCTCAGATGTAAAGAAAGCGAATCTTTTTTTACCCTGTCAAGTAATTAGACTTTTAATATCTACGGAAATTCTAAATCACCATAGAAACGAAAAGCACTCCGGAAGTATAATGAAATATCTATAAATATGGAATTTACTTCGACTAAAACGGTATTCTATCCGTCTCTCCTGTACCAGAGAAGTGGTGAAAGTATGTTGTTATGGACATGTCAAAGGAATCCCATCTACATACTGGAGTGTTTTTATGGGAGATTGGTAGGCGATAAGGACTGTTTACTTTAGACCAGTAACTTACAAATCTCCATTTTTTTCAGAAATAATTTTCTTTTCATAATAATTGCAATTTGCTTTTTCAATACAATGGCATTTGAAAAGATATTGTATTATTTTATATTTCTTTCTTTGAACTCATAAAACAAAAGTTACCGCCCTTCGCATCTTCCTGAAAATGTTCGTAGGAAAATATATATAACTAAAAATTGAAGGAAGCGCGGTTTTACAACACTGTTTTGTTTTATTTCATTTCCGTAAGCGACGGGAAACGGCAAACAAAACTGCTATTTCGGCATTTTCTAGAAATATTTCCTAGAATGCATATTGAAATGGCATTTTTTTTAAAGTAGTCTATTTCTGTTTAATATATTTTTTTTCTTATTCTCCTGCTTTTGTGACCAAAAAAAATAAATTAAAAATGGTAAATAAAAGGAATGTGAATTCGAAATGATTCCCTAAAATGTTTTCTTTTTCTCTACGGTTTCTTATCTCTAAGGGGGGGGGGGGGGGGTAACTGCTATTTCGGCATTTTCTAGAAATACTTCATAGAAAACATTTTTTCTTTTTATTTACGGCTTTTTATCTTTAGGGAGGTTGGGTGTGATTACACGTTTATTATGAGAACACAAAAAACTCTCAATATCCTTAAGTGAATGTGTCCTGTTTTACGACATTGTTGTATAAAAAAAAATCTACAGATAGAAGTTTGTACACTTGGTTTGTTATTTAATACAAACACAATAGACTTCACATAGGTAATTAACTTAATCTTGATTCGTCTTCAGTACCCTACATTTCCTTAATTACATTCAACTTGCAGATTGTATAAACACATTAGATTCGAACAGCAGACCACCTATGTATCGACTTTATATCCGGGGCGTCACTGAGCCATTGGGGGCACTAGCCCTACGGTAGAACATCGGCTTCCGGCGCAGGAGGTCCCGGTTCAAGCCCTGGCAATTTCGTCCCCTACTGGTTGTGTCGGTAACATCGACTTCACAAACAGGAGGTCCGTGGTTCGAGCCCTGGCGATTTCGCCTCCTACTGGTTGGGTAGGTGTCAGTTTCATGTGAGGGGCTGAGCAGGAGTCATAGTATCCCCGCCCTGTCTCGTGTTGCAGCACATAACATTGTGAGGCCCATCCACAATATAGCCTAAATAGGGCTGACTTTGGACGTGAAACCAACTTAACTCAACTAACTGAATTCACTGAGCCACCTGCGTTTTCCTACAGAGATACTGATGTTTCATCCACAGCTGTAGTTGATACACACGTCATCTGTGCTCACACGTAGGCACGTGCATCCCACTCACAGCACTCACTCTTCAATAAAGGCATTGACAAAAATACACATGTAAATAACACAGCCTCAACCTGTATCTTTATTTAGCTGACGTGGTACAGTCATTTACAAAGCCATGTCGACCTCAGTTACCAGCGGCAGTGTCACTCTGGCCTTATACTGATACTGGCCTAACTTGCAGAGGACCGATACGGAAAAATAACTTTGGACCAATGGTGGGTTTCGAACCAGGAACCTCCCGATTGTGATACCACATCTCTACAAATTACCTGCCAACCTAATTTGCCAATTGAATGTGCCCATATATATACCTCAAAATTAAAGACAATGCTAGGTAACGAACTAGCGAAAGTAGTAAAGCGTTGGTGGCCCATTAGACATGTCCTTAATAGGAAACCCTTGATCGATCACGAATCTATTTGTCGGATTTCGCCTCCTGCTTGTAACGTTGGTGTCAGTATTTTGAAAGAAATGACCATCTGGAATAGGATACCTAGTATCCCCAACCTGTCTCGTGTGTGGCAGCATGTAAAATTTTAGACCTTACTAGGGACCCGTCGCCGATTAGTCTCCTCCTTGGAAACCTAGGACACATTAAAACAAAGAGAGAGCTGTTCTACAGAGATGGTTAGAGCATGCGGAACAATACGTTACATTGGGCGCCGGCTGCCAGGTTTGTTATCATTAACAACACGTTGTTTAGTTTAGTTGAATTAAGGTTAGAGAGAGAGAGAGAGAGAGAGAGAGAGAGAGAGAGAGAGAGAAAGAGACAGAGAGAGACAGAGAGAGAGAGACAGAGAGAGAGAGAGAGAGAGAAACGACACACACACATGGAGAAGGAAGAAGAGAGAGAGAGAGAAGAGAGAGAGAGAGAGAGAGAGAGAGAGAGAGAGAGAGAGAGAGAGAGAGAGAGAGAGAGAGAGAGAGAGAGTCTGTGGATGGTGCATTAAAGGTGTTTGGAGAACTACGTGATTTAGGTTTATTTAGGTTGTTTTTTGTTTTGTTTTGTGTTGTTTTTCAGGGTGGGGGAAGGGTTAAGGTGTAAGGTGTAAGGGATTACAGTCAAGTTATCGACTAAGCTTCCGAAACGGAATGTCAAGTGCAGAGATTAAAGATCATTTCATTTTCATGCCAAGAGTAACGCTATTATTTTCATTTCATTCAGGTTTTAGCATATCAGGATGGTGTTCAGTTTAGTTAAATTAAGGTTTTGAGGGTAATCCTTTGTGTATTTTTATTTCTTTGTTGCCTTTTTTCCAGAGCGCCGCACCTGGGAAGAATCTAGACACTTGCTGTTTTGCTTGCCTGGTGCAAACTTTTGAAGGTAACCCTATACCTGGTACATGGTCCGTACACTCAGGGGTGGAGTCAGGCGGACAGTTTAAGTGGAAACAAAGATTTACTGGTGAAAAATAAACAAGCAACAGAGGTGAATGTGTATGTCTGTGAGTATAAAGAGGAGGGAGAGGTAGAGAGAGAGAGAGAGAGGGAGAGAGAGAATGAGAGACATACATAAATGTTACTCAGGTAGGACTTGATAGCATACTCAGCAAAAATGCAAAAGGTTTCAGCTTTGTGCGCACGATAATAAAGTTACGTCCTGAAAAAACGATAACAATATTAGTTAATAATTATGTTGTTTTCAGGTGTGGATTGCTAGTAGAGCGCAGCGGAGATGGAAAATAATATAGGTGAAAAAAAAACCCCGTAAAATAGATTATAAGTGTGCAGAAAAGGTTATTTTGTGAAAGGCAAAATAAAGGCAGAGTAAACAATAGTTCTTCAAAGATATATTTCAGGATAACAAGTACAAAAAGTTATTATTACAACATACGATACAACTAGAACAAAAACATTACAATGTACTTTCTTTGTCATCTCCTCTCTGTGTTGAAACATATTATTTTCCCTCCTCTGTTGAATAATACCGTTGCACACCACATAAGATCTGATGTAAGACTTAGATTTGGGTGATGAATTCCACATAAATCTAGTTCTACATCCCCGAGAAAATTTATTCAGCTTTGTAAAAAAACAACTCTTCTTTGATGTTCCAATCGGTGAATAAATTATGACGCTCCATGGTCCACCTTCTTACCTTCTCTCTCTTTTCTTATGTCTCTCTATATCTCTCTTTATTTTTCTTTCTCTCCTTCTTTCTCTGTCTCTCTATTTTCTCACATTCTCTTCATTACTTTCCCTACTCACTCTGAATGCCAATGTAACCGCCTTTTTTCTTGATACCCCAATCACCTTGTGCCTGTCTTAAAAAGAAACAAAGATGAAAAGACAAAGCAAAGCACGGCCTCGCTTTTTAGTCTTCTTTGTAGAAGCGTTCCTTCTACTCAGGCTTGCGCAAAATATCTTAGCCCAGACTACAAGACAACATTTCACCTCAACAAAAACAAAAGACAATAAAATAAAACCAAAAAAAAAAAAAGAAAAAAAGACATTCACACAAAACAACAACAATCCTTTCTGTATCTTGCAAAGCCAAGACAACAAGAACTGTTATTCAGAGAAAACAAAACAAAATTAAAACAGCAAAACCACAGATCATGCGCACAACGCACGAACCATTAATTTTGCCAAACCGCAAGCGATCAATCTCTTGTGATACTGAACTCAATAAAGTGCGGCCACATTCACGGTAAATGGCAAATTTGGCAAGCGTTTAAACCGAGGTTTTAAGGAGTTTGAGGTTGCGGGGTGCACATTTCTAAAAATAATTATTTGGAAGAAGTTGAACAAACAGTTTATCTTGGATGAGCAGTGCATATACTTTCAATGACTCCTGGATGACTTCTTCTGCACCAATTACGCATAGTTTTAACTTTTGTGTTAATTGTTTTTAAATGCATGGAATTTTTAACAGGTTTGCAAAAAAAAGAAAAAAAAACCCAACTGAACCGACTGTGCTGAGTCGGTAACAGTTAAAAAAAATCTCCAAAAACTTTGCTAAGGCAATAATGATGGCTGAAAGGCAACCTACAAATATTCATGTTAGTTTTGAACTCATAGTGTATCTGTTGTTAAGACAGTTGTTTATTCGAAAAATGTTAAAATTGTTATATGCATTTAACTAATTGTAATTGTTTTTTCTAACACTAGTCCCTTATTGCCCTCTTTATTATGTTGCCTTTCCGTCCTTCCCGCCTCCTTTTCAAAATCATCATCATTAAATCTGCATCATCATCATCATCATCATCATTATCATCATCATCATCATCATCATCATCATCATCATCATCATCATCATCATCATCATCATCATCATCATCATCATCATCATCATCATCATCATCATCATCATCATCATCATCATCATCATCATCATCATCATCATATCACAACATCATTACCATCATCACATTTACAACCAATACTAGCCCTACCACTTCCTCATTTTCTTCTTCGTAAAAACATCATGCGGTTTAACACACAAGCTGAGTAACGTTCTTCTATAATTTTTTTGCACCGATGATCTATTCTCCCAGATAGTTCTGTTTTGTTTTATTTTCCTACGTGCATATGAACGCTCCCACATCTGTACAGAGCCTCGGGAGTTATCTCCTCCTGATGTCACCCGGAAGCCAATAAAACGTCTGCTTTCTCCCTAGCTCCACTTCCTGTGTTCATTGCGGTTTTTATGTGTTCGCGGTGTTCGTGGTGTTTCTGCAGGTAGTGTTAATGTGTTCTCCAGGTTGGTTGTCATATTTACTGCTGTATTTGCGGCGAATAAAGCCGGATGGCCACTTTATCTCAGGAACGGCATTGTGAAAGTTGTGTTGTACACTTTTACTGACAGAATGAAATACTCGTACCCAACCCCATCATACTCGTAAAATTATTATGTTTAGATCTGGGAGATAAAATACATGGGAAAATGCAGTTGGGGATATCGTCTAATTTTTCATGATTTAAAAAAATCAAAATAATATCAATTATTGTATTATTAAAATACCTTGAAAACTGTGTAGATGTTAAATTAGGATCCGTTCCCTTTGCGTTCAGAGATACATGGATATGAAATTCTTACATTTGTATAACAAAATAAAAGTAAAGCCTAAAATTATTTGTGAAATTTCTCTGTTTTTAAATTTTCCCCCTGAATGCTTCTTTCTCAGCTCACACGGAGGTAATTAACTTTAAACAGATCATCCGATGGTTTGTCGAAAAACAAGCGCAATATTTTTATTGTTTATAGTTTATGTTTTCTGCACTAAAGATATATTATATATAATCTATGTATGTCTTCAAACTGTGCTCATATGGCTATGTGTCCATGTTTATTCAAAGCTATGTAATTCAAAGTAGAAGGTGTCGAACTATTGGATAAAACGAATGTTTAAATGTTTTCGAAAGTTGTTTTTTTTAAAGATCTAAATTAAAAAGGCATTAATATTATCTTTACTCTTTAGGACCAAACCTATAATATATTCAGGAAAGTCTCAGACATGTAGCTCGAGTACATGGTCAGCGCAATGCCCCCCCCCCCCTCAACAATCCTCCACTTCTCTGCTGCAAAATGTCCTTTCCCAAGGGTATACCACCCCAGACCCTACCCTATCCCAAACCTAATGCGATGCTAATGACAGGAAAACATCCATTTCTAAACCTCCCGCAAAGGTCGCCTTATGATTGGCGCGGAAAGCTCTTGTCATAAAGTCCCACCAGAAATGGCCGCTTGCCGTCCCAAGGGAAGTAACTCCAGATATATATTCCAATGGGCAAGTAACTCCTATTTTCCATATCTGGATCCAGCATGGAGTCCATTTGGGCCTTTAGATCCGGCGAGAGGACGAGCAGTTGCCCATAGAGATAATTATAATGTTATTGCTTCTTTAGAATGCATGAGCTCTATTTACATCATCGTTTGTTTATTAAGCAACAACTTCTGTAGAAGGTAACATGTATTGCTAAAAAGAAGGTAACATTCATCGCTAAACGATGAAGCCGTTCAAATTATCACAAGATGGTGTCATATTAGTTCTACAAAATATGAAGTATTCACAATACAACAGTACAAACAAATCAAACCCAACCATATTTAAGTGTAAACGTTTCTGATTTACTAGCGGAACTCCAATTGAGTGATACGCGGCTGTGTGAAATCGCATTCCCAATGTTATTACTGAAACAAATTGCGCATAATTTAGGCGGCTCTGATGGGGCGAGGAGAAATTATTGCTGCGGTATTTGTTCACTAAGCGGTTTTACCACCGGAATTTAGATTTAATTTGATTGTAATGTCAACATTAACGCCGCTTTGTTGTACTGCTTGGATACAAACAGAAACAGTTAAAAGAGCAGAGCTGTAGACTTAAACTAGCATAAAAGTACAAAGAATAATAGTCAAACAACAAAATAAAAAATGTTAAAAGATGTACGAAATGTTTTGTTGTTTTTTACGTAAGGTTTGCGGCTCACAATTAAAAAATGAATAATAGAATAATAGATCACGTTTTGGTGGGCATAAACTGAACAGATGCAGACAGGTATACAGGCAGATAGGCAAATAGATATCAGGCAAGCAAACGAGAGAGAGACACAAGAGGACACATATATCAATAACGGATTAAGTGAATAATTTGACAGATACGGCATTGTAAGCACTATCCAAAAAATTAAAGGGGCAAAAAGGCACAGACAAGTTTAAATCTATCTAGGCCTATTATGCAGTTGTTTCTTTTTTGTCTTTTTTTGCAACAAAACTTTTTGTTGTCTTCTAAGAATGTTTACTTATAATAAGGACTTTTTAACTTTTCGGTTTCTGTTTCCGTTTTGTTTTGTTTGTTTTGTTGTGTTTTTTTTGTTGTTTGTGTGGGTTCTTCCCTATGTTTTATGCTCCTTGAGTTCATATTCGTTTGTTAGTGGTTTTTTTTTTTCAAGGTTTCATTATTCACATCTATTCATCTTTTCAATTGCCACTCTATTAACTCGTGCCACTTCGTCCACATATTTAGGCTCGACGAGTCATCCTAGCCTGCTCACACTTTATTTAATAGTTGTTTTACTTCAGTTCATAAGGGCTTGGTCTGGTCAGAATGACCCGTTGCGAAAAAAAATTCTTTTTCACTTCTTTAAAACGCCTCATTATAATCTCAATGCTGCAGTGTGCATATTCTAGCTCTTCTTGTCGACATAGTTGTAGGTCAGAATATACTAGAGAGTCCACTTGTTAGACACTCTGAGATGTTTTATTTTATACATAATAAATATTATTGTTGTTCGCATTATAAGAATATTGTCAGGATCGTTACAATGACTTGTGGCGTACAAACAAATTCAACAAAATTATTTATTAACTATTAAGGCCGTGAGTATTATCGGTTTTAGAAGGTCGGTTGCTTCTTCTTAAATTTGTTAAAAGTGTGTATAGGCTGATACATGCATTGAACTATACGCTAAATACATTAGTTGATTTAAACATATTTTTGAACGTTCAAGTACCGTTAAGAGTTGGTTGGAGAGAAAGTCGCATTAACACATAAAAGTAATATGAAGGAAAGGAGGAAGGGTTGGATAAAACAGAGATGTTAAAACAAACGAGTTAACAAGAGTGTGGAGTGGGTACGTTGTCTTAAGTGAGAGTTACGTACACGCGAGAAACTAAAGAACAAGAGGAGGACGAAAAGGATGAGCCAGATTGGAAAATGCGAGAGCTAACTGGTATGCAAGGGAGACAGACAAAGAAAACTACATAGTGACCTAACACAAAGATACATGTACAATGGTAGAGACAACCATAAAAAAATATCTGGAGAAATTTTCTGGCGCTCACTGATTGTGTGTGTGTGTGTGTGTATGTGTGTTTGGTATGAGTGATAAAATCCCTACCTGACTGTGTGTGTGTGTGTGTGTGTGTAGGCGTGTGTATGTTTGTTTGGTATGAGTGCTAAATCCATGCCAACTGTGTGTGTGTGTGTGTGTGTGTGTACCCATGTGTCTGGTATAAGCAATCAACTCCAACATCCCAACAATGTTAGCCGACCCGAGACAGACCAAGCCACGATGATTGAATTTGGGGAGATAAAATCCTTCCATAGTATTGGATAAGCGACGGTACCAAATTAAGGTTGGGTACGTACAAAAAAAAAAAGAAAAAGAAAGAAAGACATCAATAGGAAAACAAATAAAATAAGATAATGGGACAAGGTGTTGCAAAACAAATATTAATATTGAATTTGGGGAGATAAAATCGCTCCGTAGTATTGGGTAAGCGACGGTACCAAAGTAAGGTTGGCTACAAAAAAAAGAAAAAAGAAAGAACAACATCGATAAGAAAACAAAGAAAATTAGATAATGGGACAAGGCGTTGCAAAAAATATATTAATAGGATTCTGAATGAATATTTACGGTACCCAGAAAATCTTAAGAGAGATATTAATTGAACAACACGAAAATCGCTTCGGAAAAAATAGAAATTATATTAATTATCTAGATGAAACTACAAAGGTTTAACCGATCAAGTGAGGGGGCGCGGGAGCCCTGGGCTAGAACATTGACTTCTGATACAGGAGGTCCGTGGTTGGAGCTCCGCTCTGGCGATATCTTCCCCCACCCGTTGGGTCGGTGTCAGTATAATGTGACCGGCTGAAACAGCGCCATGATATCCCAACACTCTCAACGTGTGACAACATTTTAACTTGTCAGACATTCGTCTTAGAGCGCGACTACAGTCAATATAGTTCTGGCGTTGGACGTTCAGCAACAACAAACAAAAACACTGTTCACATGAATAAGCAAAATTATGGAAAAAATCCACTACACTAAAACAAAATCTTATCATCACCACCCGTTTTCAAGTGTTTTTGGAAACATGTGTTATATTGTTTTATGGTTTTATTGTGCGCGAAAATCTGCTCTGAGCGGGTCTAAATGACATGCGTTTTATATTTATTGGAAAAAAAGATTTACAACGTAAAGAAAATTGTGCACAGCTTTTCAACAAAACACATTATGTTATTTGCGAGGTAATATATTAAGTTACAATCGCAACCGTTTCTTTCATCGTTTGATAAGAAAATAAACTTATCTTTTTGGCCAAACGCCAACTAGCCAAAAACTAATATTATTTCCTGTCAGGTGCGTACTGCTTTCAGCAAGATGAGATTTGTAGTTCTTGTTACAAGTTCTTCTTCTGCAAGTACAAAAAATACATTTTTACCCGCGCCAAAGACGTGACAACTGCTATTTTCTGTCAGGTGCTTGGCCCCTCCTGTCAAGACAACAATGCCAACAACAGATCAAGATGGGAGTGAGGGTGGGAGGAGGGAGATAAGGGGTAAAAGAGGTAAGTGGTACCGAAAATTGAGACTTGGTATCTACATCTAGATAAAGCGAGTACACCAGTGAGCTGTTAGCAGACCTCAAACTCAGGACTTAGATCTAGCTCTTGCTGCTTTTGCGAAGAAAATGTACGCGGCATAACGAATACTTTCTACATGCGATAGTTTTTGCCACTTTTTGGGCTTCGCAATTGTGGAGTTTCTCAATTTTTTTTTCCTTTTCCCCCTGTTTTACTCAAATGTTAGGTTCACGAAAAAACCTTCGAACCTTAGTTTCGACTGTGCACACAAAAGCTATTGTCTTGGGGGTGGGGGCATAAAGATGTCGTAGTCAGTAAATTGCCAAATGAACCACTAGGAGGTGTCATGTTCGAATCTCAGTAACTGATCCATCCTTAATTTGAAAGATAGATGCAGTCTTCATGAAAATGTTTTCAATAAAACCTTTAGGATTACAAAAAAGAAACAACCAACAAATCCGCTGATAACAGATTGTCTTAAGGTGTCGAAAAAGTTTTATGTATTGTTGTTATTATTTTTACTCTGCTCCGTCTTCGTGTTCTTGCTGTAACATTTACAACACCACACATTGCCTGGCTGGTACATGTGTTGAGCAAGGTAACTGCACAATGATGTATGTTCCTGGTCGTAGCAATGCTAATAATTGGTCCAGTTATCTGACGAAGTAACAAGAATAGCTTTCCTAATTGCAGGGCTTTTTTTTCTCTGTGCCAGCACAAAAAACCTACAGTTCCTGAGACATGGAAAAATGCCCAATACACATAAAAAAATGGATAGGTCTAGATGTCTACATCTTGTGAGGATTTGCAGGGAATATACGTTACTCTCCAGTAGATAGGACAGGAAAAATCATCCGAAGAAAGTTGGGTATTTTGGATGCAAAAAAGTAATCCTGATGGAGTGTGAGACAAAGAAAATAATGTTTAGGTACCTGTACATATCTCATTATTTTCAATCAGATGTATTACATGTGCTATTCCTTTTCGTCAAGCTAATTGGGAGTTGGAGCTTAAAGGAAAAATGATGTATTTATTGTGTGGTTACTTTAAAAAAAATATTGTCTTGCTTTAGTCGGAAGGAGATAGGCACACTGCAGTAAAAAGTTAGTTTCAAAGAAAAGCTTCGTCAACATTTTTCCAAGCTGTAAAGAACGTTTGAAGTACCACCCATTGCAAAGTTTAAGTTGGCGTTAAATGACTAGGGTATATTGCCTCACTGAGTTACTCAGTAGGAAAAGTGTGAGTTATAAATAATCAAGGGAATGGTTTTCTTTGGTCCTTAAGCACTACTCAATTTAAAGCCTTATATTGTGATTTAGCGTATGTTACATCAATATAAAAACCTTAGAGCAATGACTGGTAGTGGGTTTTTTATATGTTAAACCGGGAAGGGCTTGTTATAGAGGTATAGGTCAAGTGTCTTTCCTGGTCTTTCGTGGGAAGATAGTGGTCTAGTGGGTAGGGCTCTAGTTGGACAGCACTGGTCAAAAGGGTTAGGGTTCGTGTCCGCTTGAGCTACGGAAAGTGTATTAGTCTTCTTTCAGACTTAATAGTTTTGGAGAATGTGAGACAGGAGTTACGTTCGGGAGGAGGGTAAACAAATAAAAAGATTAAGATAAAAAGAAAGATTGATAGATAGATGGAATGATAGAGAGAGTGACGGCAAGAGAGAGAGAGAAAGGAGGAAAGTATAGATGGCAACTAGAAGTGACGTAGGTCTGAATAATATTGGGAGATTGAGTGATAGAGACAAAAATGGAGAGGAATAAGCATAGACGCAATGGAAGAAGGAGTGGGGAAAAACAGGTTCAAATGAAGAGAAACGAGGCGGTGACACAATTTTTTTGTTTATTTTTAAAGAGCTCTTCACCACTGTCTGTTCTACAATCCTGCGATAATAACGTGATCATGTGATACCGGTACCGCCATCTGGCGTCAAGTGACTTCACTTAGTGAGAATTCTGACAAATCTCGTGAAGCAGACTTCAGAGGCGAGAAATGTTTGGTCATAGTCCTCGTATTCATCAGAAGCAATAATCGTTTTGTGAGGCCTCTTAGCACTGAGAATCATCGCACATGGTGTTGGGGAATTCAAATCGCAAGATGGTAATTATAAGCTAATCTCAAGAGGTGTGTATGAGAGAGAGAGAACGATAGAGAGTGAGTGTGAAATAGAGAAACAGATAGAGAGAGAAAGATAGAGAGAGAGTGTGTGAAATAAAGGGAGAGTGAGAGAGAGGGAGAGAGAGAGAGAGAGAGAGAGAGAGAGAGAGAGAGAGGTACAGAAACAATACAGGTAATTTTGCAACTCGTAAACTTATAGTAAATCCGAAAGTGCGTGTGGATGCACTATAATATTATATAAATTTTATAAACATCATATTTACTCCTTATTGACAAGGAAGTATAGAAAACAAATAATGGGTTGATTTTTAATATTAACGGTCCACCTTGGATCCGTCTAGCTTATGTATGTACTAGTGTGGGCGAGTTGGCAGTTAATGTTAGTGGCAATAGTTGATCTCTTTCCACATATATTTGCTAATTTAAAATACCTATTGAAATTAAAGATGTAAATGGTAATATGTCGTCTTTATTTTCGGAATATCGATGGAATAGAATAGGAAGAAAGAGAGAGAGAGAGAGAGAGAGAGAGAGAGAGAGAGAGAGAAAGAGCGAGAGAAATAGATAGAGAGGGAGAGAGGGACAGAGACGGGGACAGAGACAGAGGCAGAGATAGACAGAAAAATAAACAGTCAAACAAAGAAGGGGACGTAAGAGGGAAAAGGAGAGAGAGAGAGAGAGAGAGAGAGAGAGAGAGAGAGAGAGAGATAGAGTGAGTGAGAGAGGGAGAGAGTGAGAGAAAGAGAGAGAGAGAAAGAAAGAGAGAGTTATGGATAGGCAGGGAGAGATAAAAAGCTTAAAAAAAGAGAGAGAGGGAGAGAGAGAGAGAGAAACGGTAAAGAGAGATAAATAGAGAGAAACATAAATTATAGAGCAACAGAAAGGCAAAGGCATTAAGTAGGTTGACCTAATTGCCTCCTGTAACCTTTACAAGTGGTGAAGTCCTCACAGAAAGTGTTAGGGCGGTCACGCACTCTCGGACTCCGAGCATCAAAGTCAGAAACCCAAACCATATCTAGGCCGTTCCCACGACATAGAAATCCCAACTCACTCTTTCTATTGGAGCTCTATGCAGAGTCTAAATCGGTCGTGAGATTGAATGTGTGGTACCTTACAGCTCTTACTGGTCGTGAGCATTGTATTTCCATTGTTTAGGACTATATATAAATCATAACCTAACGAAAAAGTACATAAGGCCCAATATGTAACTTTTTGTTAGTTTGTTTGCCTTATTATTTTGTCGTTTTTTGGTGCTTGTGTGTTTGTTTTTGTTTTGTTTTTTTGTTGTTTTTTTATTTATTTATTTTTTTTTTTTTGGGGGGGGGGTTGTTTCTGCTGAGTGGCTGTATGTAAAATTGTCAGACGTTAGTTTTGCGATCCGTCTGTGTTATAACCTGTTACCTCACAATGAACCTTATAAAATAAAAAGGCTATCCTGCATTGCTGCTTCAGGTAGTATTTTTTAACAAATGCAGGATTTCGTTTGCTTTGTTATTAAATGTTATGGAAAGAGAAGAAAACAACTTTGTCTAAAGGCTAAGTGTCAGCAATACATAGTCGAAGTAAAGCAACGGTTAGGAACATTAGAAATCCGTACAGATTTTCGTTGGGGAGAAATGTTTCATTTATCTGATTTAATTTGCGAAAAGCGTTAATTTTGAAAGTAAAATTATGTAAATTAAAAAGAATCACGAGGGTTATGATGGTGGTGATAATAATGATGAAGATGATGAAATAAGCTTTTTCGAAATCATTATTAAAAAAATAAAGCTACGGGTGAGAAAGAGATAAAGACTGACAGACAGACAAACAGAGGCAGAGACAGAGCAGACACAGAGACAAAGAGAGACGTTGAAAGCCAGAGAGAAAGAACGTAGCTAGCTACTTACGAGTTGGGGGCGGTTTAGTCGGGGTTGGTGCCTCTAGCACAGGACGCTGGTCCCCCACCCGTCCGTGAGGGTGGCGGGTTCGAAGCCTGGACGCCTTGACCCCAGGGGATGAGAAGCGGCGCTCCATATCATCCACGTGCTTGGTCAAGTTGACCACCACCTGGCTGAGGCGGTACAGGTTCTTGTTGGTGCTGTCCAGCCCGCGCTCCCTGATCTGGAAGTCCGTGAGCAGACCCTCAACGCTCTCGGACAGCTTCATCAGGCCCTTCTTCGTCTCGTCGATCATGCCGCTCAACCGCAAAAAGTTGTCGTTCATCCGCGACGCGCTGTTGTCCTTCAGTTTTGGGATCACGTACAGCTCTTTGAACTCTTTGAGTTTGGCGTCGATCTTCTTCTCTACGTCCTGCATGTATCGGCCGACGCACTTGCAACCACGGCGCTTTTTGCGGGATTTCCCTTTGCGCGCCTGACGCATCGCTTTTCGGTGCGCACGGCTGGTGTTTTCGTGCCTGGGCGGTTTGAAGGCGGTCGTGGTGCTTACCGATGTCGCAGAGTTTTCGGTTGTTGTTGTGGAGGAGAAGGTGTTTAATGTGGTATCCGCGTCGTCCATTTCTCTGGGTAATCGTTCCGTCATAGTGTCCAGATTAGGCGAGACCTCTCGCACGCTGGTGGATTGTCTGTCCTTGTTGTGGCGGGAGTTTTGTTGTGATTCGGATGAGACTGCAACGGCAAGCACTAAACAAGCTAGAGTCAGTCTGATAACGCCTCGCACACTCACGGCAGGCGCCATGTTGGTTGGGGCAGTTGAGTGAGAAAGCTAAAAGCTAGACCTCCTAAGTGCAAGAATCTACGGGAAATTTGACAATGATATTAATATCCAATAAAATGTTCACTCATTTAAATGTAATAGGATCTTCACTCATTAGAATTTGAAAGAAATGCTATCCAGAAATTAACAATTAGATGACAACAATTATTGGCGGAACAGGATCAAGCACAATCCTATGAAACCATTTCTGAGCGCTCACTTTCATCCCCTGCCAGATCAAAATCCATCGCTTAGATCGATACCCCCTACTGGAAGAGGTAAATAAATCCTGCCCGACTTTTGCTGGGTTTGTGGGGAGCAGACGACTTCTATTTTAGCCTGGGTTGTTACCCAGTATGACCGTCTATAGACACGCAGCTTGGTTTGATTCCGTGACTCCAACTCCAAGTTTCAGCCTGCGGAGAAGAACAAATGTAAATGTCAAAATCGGGAAAAACTCTTTTTCTCTCATAATAGTAAACACACATACACAAAACAGATTCACACACGCACACACACACACACACATGGTGGTATAATTATTACACTCTGATGATACACGGGAACGAAGGATCCCTTGATGCCTTGGGCAATATTGTGAGTAAAATAGAGATTTCTTTGTCGTAATGGTTATGACATTTAAGGTTAATTATTTGCTGTATTATGGTTCATGAGATATGATTTCAAAAATAATACACTGTTATCTGAGATGCGATATACAAAGATATTTTAAGATCACCATAGTGATCCTTAAATCAACACAATATTAAGTGAGTTATGATATATTGATGTGATCTTACTCTCACTGTATTTTCTTCGATTGTACTTGTGAGGGTACTTGTTGAAACAGAACCGTGGATAGATTATGAAACAGACCGAGACAGAGACATGAATGTACAAAGAGAGATACAGAGAGACGAAGAGCAAGAACGGGAAGAAGGTATATGGAAAAACAATAGGAAGATATAGAAATAGAGGAAAAGGATTTCTAGAGACAATGATAGATACAGGAAGAGAGAAATAGAAAGAGAGAAAAATAGAAAGAGGAAGAGAGAGAAAGAGAGAGAGAGAGAGAGAGAGAGAGAGAGAGAGAGAGAGAGAGAGAGAGAGAGAGAGAGAGAGAGAGAGAGAGAGAGAGAGAGAGAGAGAGAGAGAGAGAGAGAGATAGAGACAGTGACAGATACAGGAAGAGAGAGAGAGAGAGATAATGGGAGAGAAACAGAGAGACAGACAGACAGACAGACAGACAGACAGACAGAGGTATACACAACCACTATCGCCAACGTCTGGCCTCTGACTCTATGTGTGCTCACTCCGATACCGCCATCAACCACAGGCGGATCACGTGACTTCACGTCTTCAGCCTCTAATTGAACACTTAATCAATTAATCAATATCTCTCTGTTCACCTCTCTCGCTGTCTCTCTATCTCTTTCTCTCTCTCTGTCTCTCTCCCTCTCTGTCTCTCTTTCTCTCTCTCTCTCTCTCTCTCTCTCTCTCTCTCTCTCTCTCTCTCTCTCTCTCTCTCTCCCTCTCTCTCTCTCTAGCGCTCTTTCACACTCTATGTATCGTTCTTTCTGTGGTCCCTATCTAATTCTGTATCAGAAGTTTGAATATACAGTTTTACAATATTATTATTAGACTACAGACGATGCCATAATATTCTACAATGACCACTCGGGTATAAATCAGAGCAAGTTTTGATGCAGGAAAAATATAACACTTAAAAATAAACGGTCTTTCCATTTAAAGTCTGATTTTCCTATTCCTCGCCGTTTGAAAAAATACCGAGGTAGAATGGAGGGCTAAGAAATGTTTATTCACGTTTTCTGAATAACAATAAGACAGCACAACCGAAAATATATCATATCATATTTATTATTTGATTCAGGTCATAGATTATCCATAAATCGCGGAGATCACGCTAGATATTCTACTAACGATAGGCAAAACCTTAGAAAATTTCAATGCACTCTGTATTCAGTTTTGCATTCTATTTTCTGCATACAATGCAGGGGAATGGTATCCGTAGAGAATAGTAAACACTTTATAAGCCTTTGCACACTGAGTAGGTAGATTCAATTACTAGTGATTCCACGTTGGGTGGAATTTAGCTGGTTTGACGTCCAAAGCCAGCACTAAAATATAGGCTATTTTATGGATATGTCGAAGACTGAAGTCTGACTTTTTTTTTTTTTGCGCTGCCACACACGATACAGGGCGAGGATAACATGTCATCTGTCTTAATCGATCAGATTATACCGAACCAATCAGTGATCAAAATCGGACAAATAAATCTACCGAGCGTGGGATTCGAACCGCAGACCTCCCAATATAGAGACCAACGATCTACTTTTTGAGCCAGTTTTCCCCCCAGTCATTCTACAATCTTACCAATGATGTAGCCTAATGACAAAACCTTGGTATAATTATTGCAAATCTAGCAGTGACTACAAGGCCCAACGCTGTTTGTGAAGCTAGTTTGGTGTAATGGAAGGGTGGGCAAAGAGTGAGAGAAATAGAGAGAGAGAGAGAGATGGAGAGAGAGATAGAGGAAGAGAGAGAGAGAGAGAGAGAGAGAGAGAGAGAGAGAGAGAGAGAGAGAGAGAGAGAGAGAGACAGAGAGAGAGAGAGAGAGAGAGAGAGAAAAGAGACAAACAGACAGACCCACAGGTAGACAGACCCACAGGTAGACAGACAGAGAGACAAAGAGAGACGCAGAGAGACAGACCGGCTTATAGACAGAGACGAGACCGAAACAAAGACTGAGATAGTGAGAAACCGAGAGGGAGAAAGGGTGGACAGACAGACATAAACAACCATACAAGACAGATAAAGAGAGTGGTCCTAACTTGGAGAGAAAGTGAGTGAGACAAGATAGAAACAAGGAAAGACAGAGGCAAACAGAGACACAGAGATAGAGACCTAAGGCATAAATACACGCAAGACTGAATAAAATCAAATAAGGCAGAAACAAAAAAACACACATGAACAAAATTGTACAGAAACCTGAAATCCAATACTAGACAGAGATACAGGCAGACAAGAGTGTGGATAAATAAGAAATGCATCAGTGTCTGAATCGTGAAAGATCCATTACAAAGGAATGCCGGGCGAGTGTCTATAATTATATCGTGGACAAAATGCAATCCAAACAACCCAATACAAACAAGAGAAAAGGGGGAGGCGTTCACAGAATTTGCGAGAAATAAACACTTGAATAGTGCAAAGTAATTTTCTGAAATGAGTGGGAAAAAGAATATGGGCAATACAAAATAGTATCTTGTTGAAATAGAGTGTGAATAAACAGATTTACTATCAATCTGGAAAAACGAGATTTTATTTTGCTCTGTATGTCGTTTGTCAGTCCATAAAAACTATGTTTGTTTGCTTGACTATCTGTCTATCTGTCTGGGTGGCAAGCTGTCTCTCTCTTATTCTTCTCTATTTCCCTCCCTTTCTCTCATCTCTGTCTCTCTCTCTCTCTCTCTCTGTCTCCTCTCTCTCTCTTTCTCTCTCTCTCTCTCTCTCTCTCTCTCTCTCTCTCTCTCTCTCTCTCTCTCTCTATGTCGTTTGTCAGTCTATAAAAAATATATTGTATAAATGTCTGTCTATCTGTCTGGGTGGCAAGTTGTATCTCGATCTATGTTTCTGTCTCTCCTATCGTTGTATATTCCCCCCCCCCCAAACCCCATCTTTCTTTCTCTATAGTTTGCTTTTTTTTTCAAACCATTTTACGTTACGCCGTTGCATCATACCATTCTCCTATCCTCCCTCCCCCTCTCTATATCAATTCTTTTAATCTCTCTTCCCTCTCTCTCTCTCTCTCTCTCTCTCTCTCTCTCTCTCTCTCTCTCTTTCTCTCTTGATTCACACAATCCCTCGAATTTCAAGCTTCTAGCTCCACACCCTTACTTCAGTTTTCCGACTTGGCTACACAGGAATTCAAAGGCGAATAATGAGAGATAACCATTAATTGGATAATACCAAGATTTATGCTAACCACCCCGCCTACATGGAGATGCAAGGTTTTTGTGATTTCTTTTCGCTGTTTTTTTTTTTTTTTTCTTTTTTTGCTGGGTTATTTAAGGAGGATTGTTTTGACAAATCTGAATCAAAAACAAAACTTACAAAAAAAACAAAACATTATACAACAACAAAAGCAACAATAAAATTACTAGCGAAAAATCATAATGATAGATTAACAACAAGGGACAAAATGTAATAACCGGAAAGATGAGTAAATAACACTCACTGGTTGTTCTTAAAATACATATTTATGTTTCCAGGAGAATTCTAAATGGGGGTTTCAAAAACGGGGGTAAAGAAGGTTTGCGCATGGGAAAATACTGGTGATTACCTTAGATCTTTAGAAGGCATTTTGAACCAGCAAGGGGGGGGGGGGGAGG